>JALJSC010000116.1:0-87755 GCA_023969325.1 Oryzias curvinotus
TCCGTCCACCGTCAGATCGCTCTCGGTGGGTAGCGGTGGATCATCCTGGAGCCGTCAGGAGAGTCGCCTCACCGCCGAGGGGGGAATCAGAACCCACCTCAGAGCAGTGGATGCACTTCAGGCTGGAGATCATCAGCAGGGGAAACAGTTATTCACAGAAACAACCAAACTAAAGTCCAGGAAGCAGAACAGAAGCAGAGGTTTGGTCTGAGGGTCAAAGGTGAAACGTTCCAACCAAAAACCTGAGTTTGTCTCACAGATGTTTTAGTTTTTCTGGTTGGAGCAAACACATAAACAAACTCTCTAAATTACTGAGGACGACATACGTGTCGTCATAGAAACGCAGCAGCGTGGCTGTATCGTTCATCCTAGCTGTCCAGCACGGAGGGGGAAGGCTGATGATGTGGGCCTGGCCTGAAGGGTGAAGGCTCTGATGATCCACAGCCTCTTTTTCTGGTTCTGCCATCAGGAACCGATCCGCTGGCGTGTGTTCCTCACATTTAAATCCCGGCTACGGCGCCGGAGCGTCTGATTGATTCCTCCTCTGCCTCCGTGCTCCTCTCAGCACGCCGCCGTTGGCCGCCCAGGCCTGGCGCTACGCTGTCTGTTGTTTCACGGCGGCTGAAACTTTGACGGGGAGTTAACACCTCCACCGCCGTCTGACTGATGAGCGTCACATAAAATCCATACGGAGACGGCCTTCATTATGGTTCCTGCGATTCAGCAGCTCCAACAGCTACAGTGCACCGTCAGCAGGAGGAGGAGGAGGAGGAGCTCCAGCCAGCAGAGACCCACGCAGCAACACTCTGATGCCTCGCCACTGGCCCTGAAGCCCCTCCCACGGCAGAGCTGGTGTACTGACAGGGAAACAGAGCTTTGATTGACAGCTGTGCTCAGAGTCCACAGCCAACTTCTGTTGGTCTGAAGACGTTTGCCTTCCTGTTTCAGGTCCACGTCTGCTCTTTAGTCACTTTCTGGTCCTCATTCTGCCTAAATATGCTATGACCTCATCATGGGCGGAGCCTGCAGGACCGTAACAGACGATGGATTCCATGTAGAAATACATTTGACTGATAGAAACTGCTTTACTTCCAGATCTTTGTGTGAACCTGACTCTGCTGCTGTGGGAGGGGCTGAGTCACAGGCTGCAGCACTACAACAGACTATTTCTTCATCATAATTAGATTTTTAGACGCTGCACACCTGTTACAGTAGAAAGATCTAAGTTTGTTACTCTATTAAAAATCATTTTCAACTGACGTGAAAGAAGGACGACAAGGACGTCGTCCCCAAATGTTAAATATTAAAAACCGATGCAGATCAAAAGTCCATCCAAAGTTCTAAAGTTATTTTAAAAAGTTTGACTTTGACAGATCTAGGTCCAGACATGAGTCAGCTAGCTACAGCTGCTATCCGTTAGCATTACGCTGATTACCCTGTCTGTTAGCAAGTCACCCGTTTACGTTAGCTAGTCCTGAAAAACTCGTCTCTGACAGATGGAACCAGCTCATCATGGTGTAGAATTTATGGCAGTTCTGCAGAAACAAACAGGACCAGCCTGAGAGCAGCATTAGCATGCTACACCAGACACAGCTACAACAAACGCTCACTTTTCCCAGGGAAAAGCAGCAAACAAGCGAAAACCCAAAGTGCCTTTAGGGGTTTTACCCCCATCAACACCCGATCACCATGAGGACTGGGGGGGTTAGGTCACAGAAATAACTAAACGTGATGGACAGACGGAAGAATTCTGTGGCATCCAAACTGTTTGATGATGTCATCTTCATCTGATCAGACTGAAGGTTTTCCTCCTTCTTTGTGTCCATCAAACATCAAACCTCCTGGAGAGTCCAGGGGAGTCCAGACGTGTCCAGAGGAGTCCAGGAGAGTTCAGGGGAGTCCAGACGAGTCCAGACGTGTCCAGGAGAGTTCAAGGGAGTCCAGGGGAGTCCTGGGGAGTCCAGAGGAGTCCAACTGGAGACGCCGCAGGGCTTCTGAAGACGAGTCCATGAGTCGTGTTACTTTTGCATCAGGTTGTTGTTCTTTGGATTCTCTGAAGGATCTGGAAGAACAGAGAGACGGAGAGCAGGAGGACAGGAGGAGGAGGAGGAGGAAGGGTGTTCAGGAAGGTTTCTGTGAAGTCCTTCCTGCGTGTTTTCCCTTCGCCTGCGTGGACTTGAGGGGAATCCAGGAAAAGCAGCGGCGGAGGGAAGAAGTGAGGAGTAAGTCCAGGAGGAGGGATGAGTGGAGGCTGCTGGGGGGGCTTCACCTCCGCCCTCAGGGATGGAGCACTGGGGGGTTAGGGGCATTTGAAAGAGGAGCTCCTCTGATGTCCGGAACCTGTCACACCTGCAGCACCTCTGCGCACACCTGCCGGCACGCGCGCTCTCCCCTGACAGGCCGCGCGCAGACATGCACCACCATTTTGGGGGCTGCAGGTGCACTGTTGCACGGAGTTTGATTAAAGCGCAGCCTTCGCGTGCACGTGCGCGAGCGCGCCGTCCTGTCAGGCTCGCGCTCCGTGCTCAAAGAACAAACAAACGGCCGGGACAAAGTTCGGACGCAGACGCACAGACACACGCAACATCAAAAAAGCCAAATAGATGCGCGCACTCCCCGCGCACTCACCTTATTTGGTCCCGCTGCGCGCGCGCCTCCTAGATCCCCTATACACCAAAAGCAGTCCCGATCCAAATCTGTTACCCGGGTCCCTGCCGGTGCGCGTGCGTGTGTCACGCAGAGGCGCAGCTCGCTCTCATCGCTCTCATAGCGCGAGTGAGCCGCGCGGGCAGATTAGTGACAGAGAAACCTGCTCCCTCTCCTCCTCCCGCTCCTCCTGCTCCTCATTGGACCGCAGAGCCTGGAACTCGCGCCGCCCGCAGCCAACAGACTGGCGCAGGCGCACCAGCTGCTGCTCAAACCTGTGGCGCAAACATCATGCGCGCCTCTTACGTAACAGGCTTTATGGGAGGGGGGGGGGTGTTATTTCCCTCCATCACTCTAGAAAATGATCAGATTCCAGACGGTGATGGATGGATGGAAGATGGATGGATGGATGGAAGACGGATGGATGGATGGAAGATGGATGGATGGATGGATGGATGGAAGATGGATGGAAGATGGATGGATGATAGATGGGTGGATGGATGAATAAAAACATAAATAAAAAATGACTGAATGATGCATGGATAAATGAATGGATGATGAATGGATGGATGGATGGTTGATGGATGAATGAAGGATGGATGATAAATGAAAGATGAGTGAATAAAGGACGGATGAAGGATGGGTGATAGATGAACGATGGGTGAATGATGGATGGATAAAGGATGGATGAAGATAGAATGATGGATGGAGGAAGGATGGATGATATATGGATGAAGGATGGATGGTAGATGAACGACGGGTGAATGATGGATGGTGGATGATGGATGGATGAAGAATGAATGATGGATGGATGAAGGATGGATGGTGGATGTATGAAGGATGGATGGATGAAGAATGGATGATATATGGATGAAGGATGGATGGTGGATGTATGAAGGATGGATGGATGAAGAATGGATGATATATGGATGAAGGATGGATGGTGGATGTATGAAGGATGGATGGATGAAGAATGGATGATATATGGATGAAGGATGGATGGTGGATGAAGGATGGATGAAGAATGAATGATGGATGGATGAAGGGTGGCTGGTGAATGAATGATGGATGGATGAAGGATGGATGGTAGATGAATGGTGGATGATGGATGGATGATGGATGGATGAAGGATGGATGGTAGATGAATGATGGATGATGGCTGGATGATGGATGGATGAAGGATGGATGGTAGATGAATGATGGATGATGGATGGATGATGGATGGATGGTAGATGAACGACGGGTGAATGATGGATGGATGAAGAATGAATGATGGATGGATGAAGGATGGATGGTGGATGTATGAAGGATGGATGGATGAAGAATGAATGATATATGGATGAAGGATGGATGAAGAATGAATGATGGATGGATGAAGGATGGATGGTAGATGAATGATGGATGATGGATGGATGAAGGATGGCTGGTGAATGAATGATGGATGGATGAAAGATGGATGAAGAATTAATGATGGATGAAGGATGGATGGATGATGGATGGATGAAGAATGAATGATGGATGATGGATGATAGATGAATGATGGGTGAATGAAGGATGGATGATGGATGGATGTTGGGGGCTATGGTCTGTGGTGAGAAAACAAACCTCATGAGGATGACTGGCAGCTCTTTAGGCCACGACTTGATGGAGTCAGTTGGATGAATCCATCACCAGAAGATGAAGCAGAATCATCATCCTCTTTAGTCAGATACAGATGGGGGAGGGGGTCTGTTACCCCCTGGAGGAGGGCTTATTCCTCATTCAACCAGTGAATGAAAGTTTAGGTTAGAGAGAGAGACCGGACCTTTTCTGTGCTGTCAGAGGACGCCACTCGCCTCCTCCCCAGGTTCAGCTGGAGGGTGTCCTCCAAACAGAACTGAGGGTGGGGGGGTTAGAGTCCTGCTTTAGTCCCTCTCTGAGGTACGGGGCTGTGTCCTCAGTGAAGCAGGTCCACAAACATCTGGATCAGTGGGTTTGGAACAAAAACAGCTTCATCACAGAGTTTAGAAACATTTACTCCTAGTTCAATTTTATTTTCTATCTGTGGCTGAGGTCAAACCTCAGGAACTGTCCCAGGTGCTGAATGTGTCTGAAGCGCCGCTGTGGACAGGTGTCTTTCCTAAGGGCTGGGATTTGAACCCTGATGCTCTGATCAGGCAGTGATCCAAAGTGACCCTCCCGCCAGCATTTGACCCATCACTAAAGACTGGGGGGGGTCTGAGGGGCCACAGGCGGCTCTTTCATCCCAACACTGTGACGCTGGCTTCATCTGCATTAAAGCGGGTTTGTCGTTTTGTTCTTTTGTTAATAAAGTTTTAAAACAGATGGTCAAAGCTGGAATCCACTGTGGGAGAGGCTGATCCTAAAGCTAACATTCTGACAGCAGACTCAGATACTATTTTATTCAATTGCATTTAAAGTGTATTTTCTAAGCAGTGAGGTGTGACGGGATGGAGCTTCAAATTCTTTTATTCTGACTGATCCAGCATTATTTCACTAGCTTCTTTCAAGATCAACCTCAGGTGCATTTGCTGCTTCTAGAGCTTTCATCCAAAAAGGGTCAAAGGTCAACAATCATGACTGACAACCCAAAATTCAACAGCTTATGAGAAGAAGGTTTTCCAAACAGACTGCCCACACGACACAGAGACCACCCACACGACGCAGAGACCGCCCAGACGATACAAAGACCGCCCACACGACACAGAGACCCCCCACACGACGCAGAGACCGCCCACACGACGCAGAGACCGCCCACACGACGCAGAGACCGCCCACACGACGCAGAGACCGCCCACGCGACGCAGAGATCGCCCAGACGATGCAGAGATCCCCCAGACGACGCAGAGACCGCCCACACGACGCAGAGACCGCCCACACGACGCAGAGACCGCCCACACGACGCAGAGACCGCCCAGACGATGCAGAGATCCCCCAGACGACGCAGAGACCGCCCACACGACGCAGAGACCGCTCACACGACACAGAGACTGCCCACACGACGCAGAGACCGCCCACACGACGCAGAGACCGCCCACACGACGCAGAGACCGCCCACACGACGCAGAGACCGCCCAGACGATGCAGAGATCCCCCAGACGACACAGAGACCGCCCACACGACGCAGAGACCGCTCACACGACACAGAGACTGCCCACACGACGCAGAGACCGCCCACACGACACAGAGACCGCCCACACGATGCAGAGACTGCCCACACGATGCAGAGACCGCCCACACGACGCAGAGACCGCCCAGACGACACAGAGACCCCCCACACGACACAGAGACCGCCCACACGACACAGAGACCGCCCACACGACGCAGAGACCGCTCACACGACACAGAGACCGCCCACACGACACAGAGACCGCCCACACGATGCAGAGACCGCCCACACGACGCAGAGACTGCCCAGACGACACAGAGACCCCCCACACGACACAGAGACCCCCCACACGACACAGAGACCACCCACACGACACAGAGACCGCCCACACGACACAGAGACTGCCCACACGACACAGATACCGCCCAGACGATGCAGAGACCCCCCACACGACACAGAGACCGCCCACACGACACAAAGACCGCCCAGACGATACAGAGACCCCCCACACGACGCAGAGACCGCCCACACGACACAGAGACACCCCACACGACGCAGAGACCGCCCACAGGACGCAGAGACCGCCCACACGACACAGAGACACCCCACACGACGCAGAGACCGCCCACACGACACAGAGACCGCCCACACGACACAGAGACCGCCCACACGACACAGAGACCGCCCACACGACACAAAGACCGCCCAGACGATACAGAGACACCCCACACGACGCAGAGACCGCCCACACGACACAGAGACCGCCCACACGACACAGAGACCGCCCACACGACACAGAGACCGCCCACACGACACAGAGACCGCCCACACGACACAAAGACCGCCCAGATGATACAGAGACCGCCCACACGATGCAGAGACCACCCACACAACACAGAGACCGCCCACACGACACAAAGACCGCCCAGACGATACAGAGACCGCCCACACGACGCAGAGACCGCCCACACAACACAGAAACCCCCCACACGACGCAGAGACCACCCACACGACACAGAGACCGCCCACACGACACAGAGACCACCCACACGACACAGAGACCACCCACACGACACAGAGACCGCCCACACGATACAGAGATCCCCCACACGACGCAGAGACCCCCCACACGACGCAGAGACCGCCCACATGACACAGAGACCGCCCAGACGACGCAGAGACCGCCCAGACGACACAGAGACACCCCACACGACGCAGAGACCGCCCACATGACACAGAGACCGCCCAGACGACGCAGAGACCGCCCAGACGACGCAGAGACCGCCCACACGACGCAGAGACCGCCCACACGACACAGAAACCGCCCACACGACACAGAGACCGCCCACACGACACAGAGACCGCCCACACGACACAAAGACCGCCCAGACGACACAGAGACCGCCCACACGACACAGAGACCCCCCACACGACACAGAGACCGCCCACACGACACAGAGACCGCCCACACGACACAGAGACCGCCCACACGACACAGAGACCGCCCACACGACACAGAGACCGCCCACACGACACAGAGACCGCCCACACGACACAGAGACCGCCCACACGATACAGAGACTCCCCACACGACACAAAGACCGCCCACACGACACAGAGACACCCCACACGACGCAGAGACCGCCCACATGACACAGAGACCGCCCAGACGACGCAGAGACCGCCCAGACGACGCAGAGACCGCCCACATGACACAGAGACCGCCCAGACGACGCAGAGACCGCCCAGACGACGCAGAGACCGCCCACACGACGCAGAGACCGCCCACACGACACAGAAACCGCCCACACGACACAGAGACCGCCCACACGACACAGAGACCGCCCACACGACACAAAGACCGCCCAGACGACACAGAGACCGCCCACACGACACAGAGACCCCCCACACGACACAGAGACCGCCCACACGACACAGAGACCGCCCACACGACACAGAGACCGCCCACACGACACAGAGACCGCCCACACGACACAGAGACCGCCCACACGACACAGAGACCGCCCACACGACACAGAGACCGCCCACACGATACAGAGACTCCCCACACGACACAAAGACCGCCCAGACGATACAGAGACCGCCCACACGACGCAGAGACCGCCCACACAACACAGAGACCGCCCACACAACACAGAGACCGCCCACACGACGCAGAGACCGCCCACGCGACGCAGAGACCGCCCACACGACACAGAAACCGACCACACGACACAGAGACCGCCCACACGACACAGAGACCGCCCACACGACACAGAGACCGCCCACACAACGCAGAGACCGCCCACACGACACAGAGACCGCCCACACGACACAGAGACCGCCCACACGACGCAGAGACTGCCCACACGACGCAGAGACCGCCCACACGACACAGAGACCGCCCACGCGACGCAGAGACCGCCCAAACAATACAGAGACCGCCCACACAACACAAAGACCGCCCAGACGATACAGAGACCCCCCACACGACGCAGAGACCGCCCACACGACACAGAGACCGCCCACACGACACAAAGACCGCCCAGACGATACAGAGATCCCCCAGACGATGCAGAGACCGCCCACACGACACAGAGACCGCCCACACGACACAAAGACCGCCCAGACGACACAGACACCGCCCACACGACACAGAGACCGCCCACACGACACAGAGACCCCCCACACGACACAGAGACCCCTGGGAACCGGTTTGAGGGCTTTGCAGTGGTTCAGCCGTTCTGGGACTGGCTTGTGGGCCTCAGCAGACTGGCAAAGTGTCTCTGGACAGAGCGTCTCTGGGCAGAGCGTCTCTCAGCAGAGCGTCTCTGGACAGAGCGTCCCTGGACAGAGCATCTCTCAGCAGAGCGTCTCTGGGCAGAGCGTCTCTGGGCAGAGCGTCTCTGGACAGAGCGTCCCTGGACAGAGCATCTCTCAGCAGAGCGTCTCTGGACAGAGCGTCTCTGGACAGAGCGTCTCTGGGCAGAGCGTCTCTGGACAGAGCGTCTCTGGACAGAGCGTCTCTGGACAGAGCGTCTCTGAGCTTAGGACACTGAAGGTCAGCCCAGCAGCAGGTCTGTTCCTCAGACGGACGTCGGAGCGGAAAAGCACCTCGTTTTTGAGACCACTGCTGTGGTGGATGCTTGAAGAGCCTTGCAGGGTTTGGGTTTAATGCAGACGTATTGATTTCCTATTTGGGTCAGAACCTCTGCTGTCTGTGAAGAGGACTGACCTCCAGCCTTGAAGGGCAGACCTGGAGTGGATCGGATGTGTTCTCTTGTTCCACTGTATGCTGCTGTTAGGAATGACCCGTCCTGCAGGCTGATACCGGGCTGCTGGTGTGAGCAGAACCAGGCGCTGATCAGCTCTTCCTCTGGTTCTTCTCAGGGCTCAGCCAGAGTGGACCTTCTGGTGAGGGTCACTGTTCTTCCTCTGAAGACATTTCTGTAGAGCCCAGAACCCAAACTTGGATTAGTCAAAGATGGAGCCTTGTGTCCAACTTCCTGCTTGTCCAGTTTTTTTTACATTTTAAATGAGTTCTGAAATGTGAAAAGTAGAACCCTCCTGGTTCTTGGTCTGCATCTGGACCAGAGAACCAGAACCCACCATGAAGAAGTGCTAAAGCCCGTTGCTTTAAAGAGCAAACGGAGCACAGATGAAGCAGATCTTTACAGCCAAGAAGGCTAAATGAAGGCCCAGAAACAGGATCAAATGTGGAACCGAACACCCCTGGAACACCTAAACATGCATCAAAGAGCCTCTGGTGGACATCTGAGCTCAAACCTGAATTCATCTTGAACTATTAACCGTCAGATCAGCACCGCACATCTGAAAAACATGACCGATGGTCGAATGGCAGCCATTTTCTGTGAGCACCAGGTCAATGGGAGGGGCATCCACTGCCATAAGAAGAAGAGGTCATGTTCCTACTGAGCGGTACAGTCCAGGCTGATCCGGTTTACAGTGGTCTCACTCACAGCTGGAGGGTCACGGCTCATGGGGGTGCAGTGTGGGGGCGTAGCTCTGCGTCACGGTAGTGCGACCACAGCAGACGTGAAAATACCAACGACCACGATGGAGGTCATCCAGCAGCTCATCCTGAGGTACTTCCTACAAGTCATTCAAGGTTGGAGAGAGGATTCAGGGCGGCGCAGAGGAGAACGCTGGCGCTGGTCCGGCACTTTCTAACCGGCCCGTTCCAGTTTCTATGGACCTACAGGGGCCCAAAAATGGACCGGTCCAGTTTTATGGGTCTTAATGGACCCGACCGCTCAGTGGAGACAAGGTTTAGCTTTATGAAGTCTACTTGAGAATATAGCAGTTATACACGGTTAATGCGTCATTCCCCGCCTCGCTCTGACATGCGTCGCTTTACAGCCGTGACGCGTTGATCAACGCAAATCAGCTGATTCTGATGCAGGAATAACCAGAATCAGCTGGAATTAACGGCAGAAAGTAGCGTCACGGTCATTTTAGCCTTCAGTCCACCCAGCTGTTCAAGGGTTAAAGCAGCAGGAAGCAGTGCAGAGCAGACCTGGAGCCAGTCTGGCCCTGGAACCATCAACCCACCGTCTGGAGCAGAAATCTGTCCGTCAGAGCAGAGCAGAGGTACCCAGTGGGTCCAAGCTCCTTCTGCTGGGCTGTGGAGGAGCGGTCAGCCGCACCAACGGGCTGAGAAGCTGAACAGGATGCTGACGGTCTGGGCTTCTGAGAGGAGGAGGAACCTTTTTTCATCAATGTCAGTCGTCTCTCACAGGCTTTGCTGTTTTCCTGCTTTTCCTCTCTGCCCTCCACTCCCTTATAAGGTCATTTCATCTCTCCTTAAATCTTCTTTTTCCTCCTCCCTGAAGCGCTTGCCTCTCATTTGTCCTCCTTTTTCCACTCCGTCCACTTCTTTTCTCTCCTGTCCTCTTGGTCCATGGCTCCCTCCTCCTCCTGTCCTCCTTTTCATCTGTTCGTTCTTCTTCTTCACGTGTCAGAGGCAGGCCGACCTTCCATGACCAACTGTGGCTCCAACAACATGGAAAACTAAAGTGGAGGATTGTGTCTCTTGTTCTGGCTCCTCCAATCCCATGACTGGAGCTGGGGGTGGGGGGCTGTGTGGGGTCGGGTGTTTTTGCTGTTTGGTTTGTTTTTATGAACAGCTGTTCTTTTTTTGCTTAAAAAACAAATAAAACGAACAAATAAATGAATAAATGAACAAACAAAACTGCTTTCCTGCTCTCCATATGACCAAACATCCTGGAACTCATCTTTCATGTCCTCTGAGATGATCTCTCCTCAGAAAGAGCTTTCTGCTCTGATCACTGGGAATACGAGGAGTGGGCGGAGCTTCTGCGTTTCCCCGCCTCCATGACCTTCAACACAAAAGGAGATTAAAGGCAAAACATGCTTTAATTTTGGTAAAGAGTGGAGGAGTGATGCATTTCCCCTTAGCACAGGTAAGCTAGTGCTGCAGAAAGACAGACAGAGAGAATGTCATCAATGAGCGACACCCCATCCTATCTGGGAATTGAACCTCTGGTTTCCTGTTATTGCAGCCATTCAGAGATCCCTGAAGAAAAACTCTCCTTACCTTCTTCCTCCTTTGTTCAGAAATGGGAGAAATCAACCAAACTGTTTCCTTCAGAGGTCTGCAAGATCTGTCCGTGTTTCAGAGTCCATGAAGACGGAAGACTGCAGGACTGGAAAAGACTGGAAACGACTGGAAATGACTGGAAACGACTGGAAATGACTGGAAATGACTGGAAACGACTGGAAACGACTGGATAAGACTGGAAACGACTGGAAACGACTGGAAATGACTGGAAATGACGTCCAAACCCTGAGATGGAAGGTTCAGGAAGTCAACCTGAGAACCAAGTCTTCAACCACAGTCAGAGTCAGCTCTTCTCTGCTTGTGCAGGAAGCTGCTGCAGAGGAGAGAAGTTTCAGAATAAAACAGGAAACAGAGAAATCATTAATAATCATTCCAGTGGAGGATCATGGGATCAGCTGATCAAAATCATAGAATCAGTGGAGGATCATGGGATCAGCTGATCACAATCATAGAATCAGTGGAGGATCATGGGATCAGCTGATCACAATCATAGAATCAGTGGAGGATCATGGGATCAGCTGATCACAGTCATAGAATCAGTGGAGGATCATGGGATCAGCTGATCACAGTCATAGAATCAGTGGAGGATCATGGGATCAGCTGATTACAATCATAGAATCAGTGGAGGATCATGGGATCAGCTGATCACAATCATAGAATCAGTGGAGGATCATGGGATCAGCTGATCACAATCATAGAATCAGTGGAGGATCATGGGATCAGCTGATCACAGTCATAGAATCAGTGGAGGATCATGGGATCAGCTGTTTGTTCACATGTATGTGTTCAGGGTTCCTCACAGATGATCCATGGAGCTTCAGAAGAAACGACTCCTCTAATGAGGAAGAATCAGATTTCCCCTAAAGAACCGTGACGTCAGATCACTGTGAACACACACACAGGAAATACACACATGCTTAAAGCATAAACTCACACGCCATGGACAATAGCGTATACTTCTACAGCGCTCTTCTACCTCCAAGGCCCAAAGAGCTTTACAGTCACACAGTGGTGGGGGCTCTCCTGCCAAACACAGGCACCTGCCTCCCACCAGAGGAAAGGTGGGGTTCAGTGTCTTGTTCAAGGACACATCAACTCATGGACGTGCAAGGCAGGAATCGAACTGCAATATTAGGATGTTGGGTTGCCCGCCCTACTGCTGCACCACAGCCGCCTGATAAATGCACACAGTAAAATCACGCATGATCATTTCACACCCGTCCCATTCCCACACAGTAAAACTGTAAACCTCAACGTGTGTTTAGGGCAGGAGCTTTGTGCTTCCCTCTGGTGGTGAGTCCACACCCCAGACCAGGGGTGGCTAATCCTGGTCCTCCAGAGCCTCAATCCTGCCTGTGTTCCAGCTCTCCCTCACCAGCTTGCTGTTGATTAGCTGATTCAAGTGATTTCCCATCCTGATTGACTGAACACACCTGGTTTAGGTTCTCAGCATCAAGCAGTCCAGGGAGAGCTGGAAAACAGGCAGGGTTGAGGCTCTGAAGGACCAGGGTTAGCCCCCCTGCCCCAGACCATCATCCCTGCGGGTCAGAAACCACACTTGTTCCCGCGGCAGCGCTGCCAACACAGCCTTCTTCATCATCCAGGATCATTTCTGCTCATCTTCATCCTCCCAGCTGCCAGAGAGCAGAACCAGGTCAGAGGAACATAGAACCAGTTCAGAGGAACATAGAACCAGGTCAGAGGAACATAGAACCAGTTCAGAGGAACATAGAACCAGGTCAGAGGAACATAGAACCAGTTCAGAGGAACATAAAACTAGTTCAGAGGAACAATCATCTGGACTAATTGTGTGTTGCTAATTGAAGTGGGGGGGGTCTCTGCTAATGATCTCCTCTGTCTGCGGGGGGGCTCTGATGCAGAACCACAGGAAGCTTGTTTAACCCCCCCACCTTCCTGGCCCCCCAGCTGGAAGCTGAAGACGTCTGGACACACATGTCCTGATTCTGTGGGACATTGACAGCAGACCGACAGTCGGGTCGGTTCTGGTCTGATCTAGTGATGGTCATAAACATGCAACCAACAGCAGAACCAGGCTCACGGAGACCACCTGGGGGTGCTTTCTGGGGTTTCCATGTCAGGTTTCACGTTTTACAGGGGGGGGATCTGCTGTGGAACTGAAGCCAGATCACATGACCAGCTATGGGGGAGCTGGAGGCTAGGAGGAGAACCCAGACGTCCTGCCAGCGTTCCAGCTGCTTTCAGCTGTCCGTCATCAGAGGCCATCTTTGGATGTTTCCCGCCGTGTCTCACTGCTGCTGAATCATCACGGACACAAAGAGGCTCCAGCTGCAGCTCATAGCCAGACCCCTCGCATCTGTCCAGCTCATAGCCAGACCCCTCACATCCGTCCAGCTCATAGCCAGAACCCTAACATCCGTCCAGCTCATAGCCAGAACCCTCGCATCCGTCCAGCTCATAGCCATACCCCTCGCATCCGTCCAGCTCATAGCCAGATCCCTCGCATCCGTCCAGCTCATAGCCAGAACCCTAACATCTGTCCAGCTCATAGCCAGAACCCTCGCATCTGTCCAGCTCATAGCCATACCCCTCGCATCCGTCCAGCTCATAGCCAGATCCCTCGCATCCGTCCAGCTCATAGCCAGAACCCTCGCATCTGTCCAGCTCATAGCCAGATCCCTCGCATCCGTCCAGCTCATAGCCAGACCCCTCGCATCCGTCCAGCTCATAGCCAGAACCCTCGCATCTGTCCAGCTCATAGCCAGATCCCTCGCATCCGTCCAGCTCATAGCCAGACCCCTTGCATCCGTCCAGCTCATAGCCAGACCCCTCGCCTGTCCAGCTCATAGCCAGACCCCTCACATCCGTCAGCTCAGCTCATAGAAACAAATCCCCCCAAATCCAACAGGAATAACCAGCCAAAATCCAGCATTAGCAGCTCATCTATGGACCTGAAGCGGGTTTGGTTCCGTCCCGAAGCGTCACGCACACAGCAGCATCCTGTGGTCCCTCGTCTCTCAGGGCTCTCTGTGGAAGAACTGAATCCCGGATGCACCAAATCAAACTCTTCCACATTTGATGCTGCTGTGATGCGTCTTCATTCAAAGGAGAAGTGATGGAGTCAGATGGAGTCAGGGAAGCTCTGCTCTCCATTCTCCAGGAATTACACACAGACGGCTCATCTCTTTGTTTGGGGGGGCTAAATTAATGGCTACAAAAGTCTTTACACAAAAACTATTTTTTAAAGCCGGATTTGGTTAAAGAAAAGAGCAGAAAGTCACGATGCTGCTTCAGATCATTAAAACATGTTTTTTTTTGTTTCTCTTTAAAAAGATTTTTACACTTTTCATTAAACATTATGACAAACCTTTAAGATGAGAATTGATGTTTCACCCATGAGGGACCACACCATCATGCTGCCACCACCGTGCTGCTGCTTCTTAATGTGCATGGTGCTTTTATTTTGAAGTGCTCTTCACCTGTTTTTGTGAGCCATGCTGGTTTTGGGTTGTGGACCTTTCTAACGGTCTCTGTACCTGTGCTGGAGAGCTGAACCAATCAGGAGGAGGGATGGGAGGTGTGGGTGGGACCAAGAGTGTTCATCTGATACAGGCATCAGAGCGGGAGTCCGGAGGACTGTGGCGGCAGCAGCAGGGCCGGCATTGGATCAGGATTTGACCAGGGTTGGACCTATATTGGAAGAAGACAGGACCTGAATTGAACCAATATTGGACCAGCATTGGAACGGGACTGGTCCTGGGTTGAACCAGGATTGGACCATAACTGGACCTGGATTGGAACAGGCCCGGGCCCTAGGCTGGACCTGGACAGAATGGTAACTGGTAAAATTCTGAATGTCTTCGTCCCAGACTTAGAAAAACGTTAAATGGTCATTCCTCAGATAGATGGTGGTAGAGTGGGCGGAGCTTCAGCAGGAGATCCAGACACCTGGAGGATGGGTCAAAGACGAGAGCAGATCATTACTGAGAGAGTGAAAGGAAAACAGGTGAGCACAGGCGAAGAGAACAACGGTCAGTGTCAGAGCCAAGGTTGCTGGAGGAGGCGGGGCTTATTGCTGGCAGAAGGCTGCACGTCTTTCCATGATGCTCCTGACGCATTTTCATGACATAGGAGGTCATGTGATCCTGAATGGATCTGAGTCCATCCTCTTTACGGCAGGAGGAATAGTCTTGTTGCACCGTTTTCGTCTCTTCTTGTATCTAAATCAGTTTATTTGTACCACGAACCAAAGGAGTGACCATAAAGAAGACGTCAGTGCATGGGCTGCTCAGGCCCGGGAACAGGTCATGAGGTGAGGTTCTGGGCCTGAGGGGCCGAGCTCTGGTCAGATCTGTTCAGCTCCAGCTCTGGTCCTGTGAGCACTCGGTTAAACGATGGATGGCTGTGGCCCCGGGCCGGGTCAATACTTCATTGAAGCTCTTCTGCTAACGTCTGAGATGACAGATGAGTCAAAGAAAGCTGCTCTGTGATTGATTCCTCTGCTGCAGACTCACCAACACTGACCTGAACGACCTCAGAGCGGAAAAACACATGAAATCTGCTCAACCGATGACATCAAACAGAACCCGTCCAGACAGAGCGTCTCTGTTCAGACAGGGATGCTCTGCCGGTCATGTGATCCACGTTCAGGCTGCAGTTTACGTCCTGCTGGAGCTTCATGGAGACAGAGCGCCGTCTCTGCCTGTGGGGGGGGCGTCCAGACGCCTGGACATCCAGCCCAGCAGGGAGACGTTCATGGCGAGGATGTGAGGAATGACGCAGGCGGACTTCTCAGATGGATGGCAGGCAGCGGCTCTATTGATCGCAGCCCAAAACTCATCAGGCCAACAGGAAAACGCCTGATGGGCCCACCATCCGTCTGCTGGACCCTCACCGATTTTCTGGGTGGCTGATGACAAATCTGCGGTCGCCGTGGCGCCCATCAGCTTCAGAGGTGGATTTATCACCGGGGCACGTTAGCATCCTTCCTCCCAGCTTCCAACAGGATTCAGGAGGCCGTTGAGCAGACAACCTCTGATGTCAAAGGTCAGAAACTGTCATCGAGGTACCCAATCACACGGCGACCAAACGACCATTAGGCACACAAAGATGAATTTCAGATGGGAAACAGCCAAATCAAAGATCTGAACCAACTTCAGGGATGAAAAGGTTCAAAGAGTACCTCCAGAAGGGGTCGGAGTTACAACAATCCCAGAAAGATGGGTGGAACCCAGAGTCAAAGGTGAGCAAAAAAAGCCTAAAGATGTGGGGGCGGTGCTGACCCAAAACCGGTGAATGGGTCAGTCCCATCACTGTTTCAGTGGAACAGTTTCTGAAGGAGTGGTGGACTGTGGAAGACGTCAGGGCAGCTGTCTTAGTCCACGGCTCCACATCAGCTGCTTAAGCAACCAAAAGTGTCACTGTTTGCAGACGATACTGCTGTTTACGCCACAGAAAAGTCCAGTGAAGCTGTTACGGTACGATGGATCTCTGAAAATCCAAAATAAGGATCTCTGCTCTGACCTGGAGATCCGGGGTCTGAGTTCTGGTTGACCCAACATGGTTCCGGATGAGGCGGTGCATTTGGAGGTCTGGAGCAGTCCAGTCCTCTGTCAGAGACCTGCTGTCCCCCTGGTAAACCATAAATGATCTCAATCTGGGCTGTCTTTAATCCAGAACCACAGCTCTGTCTTTCAGTTTCAGATGAATCAGTTCTCTACCCTGTCTGACCTAAAAAGCATGAAATAGACCGGACGGTGCGGAGGAACTCTAAGATCTGCAGTCATTATCGGATGAATGTCCGGAGTCTGCTGGGGTCCTTCAGGACTGATCAGATAAATAAACCAATGAAGTAATCATTAGAGATGCTCCTTCAGCAGAACCGCTCATGGCTCCGCCCCCTGAGCTGCAGGGATGTCAGGTTCTTCTTGAACATCTGCGGAAACAGCAGCATGAATCCAGAAAAGGGGTTCTGGATCAGAACCAGACCAACAGCAGGAGAAGCGGGATCTGGAGAACATTTTAGCAAGGAGGTGGACGGGTTCTGAGGAGGCCGGGAAGGTGAGGAGGTTCTGCTGGAATGAAGAGAGCTGCAGTGAGGACAGGATCCGGGTTCTGCTGTTGATGTTCTGTGAGGACTTCAGTGACTTGTCCAGGTGACCCGACCTTTCCCCCACCATGAGGACGGAGGCGGAGCTAACAGGTAGACGGACGCTCCCTTAGGTCAGCAGGAGGCCACGTGGAAAACCAGCAGAAACTGGTCCTCTCTCATCATGATTAGACCTCCCTCGTGCTTCTGGCCCCCCAGGCGGCTCGGTAAGAGGTTTTCTGTGTCGAGGATTTCATGCAGCCTGTCCACACTCTGCCCTGTTTTATGCATGTTCTCCCCCAGCACTGAGGCCCATTAAAGCTCCCGGGGGGTCGCCGCTCTTTTGGACTGCAGGCCCTTCTCACCTGCTAAAGGATTACATGGGGGGAGGGGGTGCTTGCCTAAAACCTCTGCAGTTTCCACCCTGGGGGTCAAGGATGACGAGATCTGCCAGCATCCATCACTGTTGCTATGGTTACAGTCCTAAGGGGAGGATGCCTGACGGACGTTGAGGACTGGAAAGCTCCAAAAGTGGATTTTCAGAAGTTCTGCTTGCTTTTCCCGCTGAAATTCAAAGGAGGAAAACGGAGGATCTGATCTGGACTGGTCCGGACCAGAAGCATTCCGTGGTCCTGATGGGAGCTCGTCTCAGACTCTAGCGCCCCAGCATGAAGCAGCTGTTTAAAGACTCAGAAGCCTCCTGATAGCAGATGCTTTATTTTCAGAGAAAAGGTTTGTGCAGTTTGGCAGTACACCCCCCCCCCTGCCCTCCTGAGGGGGCGTCAGGCTCCAACGCTGAGTCCGCAGACTGTAGATCATCGCAGAACCGCATCAGTCTGACAAAGTCCAGCTCTGACGGCTCCATTATGTGCTTCTTTGTTAGGGATGAGGGATGCTGCCCCCCCCCCCTTTCAGGCTGCGTTCACACTGAAAGGAGGGGGGCTGCTCACAGGAGGTTCTGGTTCTGGGTGGAATTGTGTTTTGTGTACCGCACACACACACACACCCTGGTCAGAAGACGAAGGGTCACATGACCCCCCCAGGACTGCTTTGAAGCTGGAAAAGTGGTCTTTCTGCTCTGGTCTTCAGGTTTTCTAGAAGAAGCCATTTTCCCATCTGATTCTCCATGAGAGGACGGGATGAAGCGGACGTGAGACTGACAGCTAAAGTGGAGCATCCATTATGGAACGACCACGCCGCACGCCGGCATCTCCTCAGGACGGACAGAAGCGTCCTCCACTGAATCGCTGCTCTGATGGAGCGTGAGACTCATGAATGATGCATGCGGCCCGTGATCAAAGCCCAGCTAAACGTCTGGGATGTGGAGAGGAAGCGCGGGAGAAATTACAAGTAACTCCACGCTACGCCTTCCTGCATATTCACAGCTGCAAACGTCCAAGAAATCCGTCTGAAAGCAGGAAAGACTTTGATGAAGGAAAGTCCTGGAAAAGTTCTGCATGCAGCATCAGAAGAGGTCCGGCTGGAGAGGAACCTCCTCCAGACCAGTCCTGTTCAATTATTCAAGAGCGGTGGATTCCAGGGAAAAGGGGGGCAGGTGTGTATGCCGCAGAGAACCGGCGGGAACGCGTCAGGAAGGAAGCAGGAAGGCGTCAGGAAGGAGGCGGGAAGGCGTCAGGAAGGAGGCGGGAACGTGTCAGGAAGGAGGCGGGAACGTGTCAGGAAGGAGGCGGGAATGTGTCAGGAAGGAGGCGGGAACGTGTCAGGAAGGAGGCGGGAACGCATCAGGAAGGAGGCGGGAAGGCGTCAGGACGGAGGCGGGAAGGCGTCAGGAAGGAGGCGGGAACGTGTCAGGAAGGAGGTGGGAACGCATCAGGAAGGAGGCGGGAAGGCGTCAGGAAGGAGGCGGGAAGGCGTCAGGAAGGAGGCGGGAAGGCGTCAGGAAGGAGGCGGGAACGTGTCAGGAAGGAGGCGGGAACGTGTCAGGAAGGAGGCGGGAACGCGTCAGGAAGGAGGCGGGAAGGCGTCAGGAAGGAGGCGGGAAGGCGTCAGGAAGGAGGCGGGAAGGCGTCAGGAAGGAGGCGGGAACGTGTCAGGAAGGAGGCGGGAAGGCGTCAGGAAGGAGGCGGGAAGGCGTCAGGAAGGAGGCGGGAACGTGTCAGGAAGGAGGCGGAAAGGCGTCAGGAAGGAGGCGGGAAGGCGTCAGGAAGGAGGCGGGAAGGCGTCAGGAAGGAGGCGGGAACGTGTCAGGAAGGAGGCGGGAACGCATCAGGAAGGAGGCGGGAAGGCGTCAGGAAGGAGGCGGGAAGGCGTCAGGAAGGAGGCGGGAAGGCGTCAGGAAGGAGGCGGGAACATGTCAGGAAGGAGGCGGGAAGGCGTCAGGAAGGAGGCGGGAACGTGTCAGGAAGGAGGCGGGAAGGCGTCAGGAAGGAGGCGGGAACGTGTCAGGACGGAGGCGGGAAGGCGTCAGGAAGGAGGCGGGAACGTGTCAGGAAGGAGGCGGGAAGGCGTCAGGAAGGAGGCGGGAACGTGTCAGGAAGGAGGCGGGAACGTGTCAGGAAGGAGGCGGGAAGGCGTCAGGAAGGAGGCGGGAACATGTCAGGAAGGAGGCGGAAACATGTCAGGAAGGAGGCGGGAACGCGTCAGGAAGGAGGCGGGAACATGTCAGGAAGGAGGCGGGAACATGTCAGGAAGGAGGCGGGAAGGCGTCAGGAAGGAGGCGGGAACATGTCAGGAAGGAGGCGGGAAGGCGTCAGGAAGGAGGCGGGAACGTGTCAGGAAGGAGGCGGGAAGGCGTCAGGAAGGAGGCGGGAACATGTCAGGAAGGAGGCGGGAAGGCGTCAGGAAGGAGGCGGGAAGGCGTCAGGAAGGAGGCGGGAAGGCGTCTTCATCACAGCGGAGCAGGAAGACGCCTGACGAGGCCGCTTCCTCCTGAGTCTGCAGGGAGGGGAGGATCCTCCACCAGAACCGACCGCGCTCAGGAGGAACAGACGCATCCAGAACCGCCCATAACGCCAATCACGTCACCCTTTCCAGTGAGGGCGGGCTCATGTGAGAATGGGTGGGGCCTAGAGGGTGGGCAGAAGGCGGAGTGAGACTCTGACAAAAGGCCGTCGTCGTGGCGATGAGCGGTGAAATCCACGTCTCCTTCTACGTGTTTTCCACGTATGGAATGTCAGGCATTTGTGAATCATTCATGCGTGATCGTCGTTCACCCCGTCACGCTGCCTCGTTTAACGTCTTTGGGTGAATGCTAGCCAGTTTTGTTTTCCACGTTTGAATCAGCGGCTCAGACACCTGAACCGCTTTCAAAGCACCGGTTCGTCCTGACCCCTCCCTGAGAACCACCACCTCAGAACAGAGGAAGGTCTAGAACCCGTGCTCCGTTCTGAGACCATGACACGGTCACTGAACAGTCCAGCCGTTCTTCTACCATGTTCCTCTTCATCCGTGTCGTTCTGGAGCCAAAGTATCAAACCCAGCTTCCCTTTAGGGACTCGGCGCTGCCACGCAAAAGCTTCCATCAACGACCAGCCAGAGGTGGACAGAAACCTGCGCACGTGTGCGTGCACGTGTGAGCGGCTCAGGGGAGCTGTGCTCCCTCCCCTCCGGAAATGCCTTCAAGCTCTCCACGCCGCGTGAGAGTGGGCGGGGCCCGCCTCCCCGAACAGAGGCAACCAGAGCGACTTCAAGCCAGAAGGAGGGGCCGTCACTCAGACCACCAGGACCAGTCAGAGAGGGAAAAGCTGCACAGCAGAAGCTCAGGAAGGACCTTTCATTCAGCATCCCCACACCTTCAGGGTGAAGAAAACCTCTGGGTAAAGTGGAAAGACCAAAACCCAAACCACTACCAAGGCCTTGGTCACATGACCTGTACGGGGGGGCCGGAGAAGGTCGTAGAGAAGAGCAGCTGCATCGTAAGGGGAGCGCGGGTTTACAGCCTACCAATGTCATGAAAACCATTGTGGGACGCTTTTGCCGTACAGGCGTTGCTGTCATGCCATCCATACGTGTTGTTGAAGGGTTCTCCTGTGGTCAGCAGCAAGGCTGCAGAAAATGTTCCTTTTCTGTCCTCAGGGTCACTGGGCGGTTCACCACCCACCAGCCCCGCAGAGGCACCTGAGTTCAGACGTTCTTCATGTAAAGGATGTTCAACACATTTGTCTTGTATTTACCTGAAATTACATGACAGCAGATTTATTTAGAACATGAACGTTTGTGGTTCTGTGGTTCTCTCTTCTTCCAGACTTTAGCGTCTCCTCCTCAGATTTTTGTCCAGTACAGACGGGATCGTAGACATTCCTACCTCAGTCCTTCTGCAGCGTGGAACCAGGTAGAACACAGGAACCAACTAGTCCAGACTCACCAGAACCCGTCCTGGTTAGGGTCCAACGGTTCAGGTTCATCATTAACCATCAGCAATAGCAGAGGGAGGAGGGGCTGTGGGGGCACAGAACCCCACCTTCACGTGGACCAGACCAGGTTAAAGGCTCGGGAGGACCCGGTTCAGGTTCTGTCTGTAAGATAAAAGGCTTTAGAACAAATGGAACGTGGAGGAGCTGCCCTGGTCTGCAGGAGAACCAGGAAGTGGGTCCTCCCCCTGAAAAGGACAGCAGAGGTCACTGCAGGTCAGCGCTCCGGGAGGTGGGGGGGTTGGTTGATCTGGTGCCCGAGTCAACCAGACGCTCAATAAAGTCATCACTGCAGCTGTCGTTTGTCAGGAGCTGCTGGAGGAGGAGGAGGGGGAGGTGGAAGGAGGCAGGAGGGAGGAGGAAGAGGGAGGAGGAGGAGGAAGAGGTAGGAGGAGGAAGAGGAGGAGGTGGAGGGTTGAGGGAGGAGGAGGGGGAGTGTGAGGAAGGAGAAGGAGAGGAGGTGAAGAGGAAGAGGAGAAGGGAGTGAGGAGGGTGGAGAGGCTGGTTTTGAGGAGAGGGGTGAGGACTGTGGAGGTGAGAGGGAGGCGGGAGGAGGACATTAGGGCGGAGGGCGGCGGGAGGCGATGGAGAGTTGAGGGTTAGGGTGGCTGGGGGGAGGCGAGGGGGGCGGTGGCGGAGGTAGCCGCCGGAGGTCAACGGAGGGGGTTGGCGGGTTATCGACTGGGGTCCGCGGGAGGGGCGGGGGTGGAGAGGGGAGTGGAGGGGAAAGGAGGTGGGAGGACGAGGCGAGGAGCTTCGAGGGAGGAGAGGGGAGAGGGAGGAGGAGAGGTAGAAGAGGAGGAGGGAGGAGGAGGTGGAAGAGGGAGGAGGAGGCCCCTGAACAATCTGCTGTCCATCACCCAGACCCCCCCCCCTCGACCATCATGACACAAATGGGAACTCCTGACAATTCACGGCTCTGGTGATGCCTTCACTGGCCCTGGGACGTTTGGGAGATTCCACACATTGGGAGCTTCTGAAAGGGGGCGGAGTCTCTGATCCCCATAGATGCTCAGGCCTTCCAACGATTCCCCCCTCCCTCCATGAGTGTGCATCCATCCATCTGTATTTCCTCCTTGTTGATGTCTTTTCCTTCCTTGAAGGAATCCTCTCATGAAAAGCTTTTATTTTGGCGGTGAGGAAGTGTCCCCTCCATCTCCACAGAGCCTCTCCTGGATGAGGCAGAGGCTGCAGACGTTTGGCAGCAGAAGACAGAGAGGCCTCCAGCGGGCGTCCTTTCATCTGATTGGGTCGTCTGCTCGCCGCTCCGGCGCCGGCCTGCTCTGCAGAGATACGCAGGCTTGAGGAATGGGCTTGTTTGGTTCTAGAAGTAGAGAAATCCATCTTAAGCCGCGCCACCTTAAAATACAGCCGCCTCTCTGGTCTCAGGAAAGGAGGATGTTCCATGACGAGTACTTCCTCCATCATGGAGCCTCGTGAGCAGCTGCTCCTCTTCCTCAGTCTGATCAGGACAGGGTTTGAGGTCCTGATGAGGAGGAGGAGGAGGAGGAGCAGGAGGCTCAGGGCCGGTCTGATCCGGTCCTAGAGTCTGCTCGTCCTCCTTAAAGGGACGGCTGACGTGGGTCAGCAGAGCTGGGGGGGTTGAGTGATGGATGTCATTTCCCCCAAATGATGACATCACTGCGGCAGAAACATTACCAAAAAGAACGGTTGTCTTAAAGGCCCAAAAAACCAAACCTCAACACACGTGACGGGGACATCCACAGGAAGGTTTCAAACTATTATGGGATGGCTGCAGGATGTGCTTATCGGCAGCTCTTTACTCTAAAATCCCTTTTTCCTTCCAGGCCGTTAGCAAACAGCATTTATGCTAGCAGATGCTTTTGTTCATGGATCCTAGATGTTTAGACCTCCTTTTCAGAGCTCTGGACGCGCTAACGAGCTGTCATGACGTCATGTTACAAACACAGAAACACGTTTGGCATTCAGCAGGTTTAACACGCATCCCATGATTCTGACTGTTAGAGGCCTCTCATGAAAACATGGGTTTTAGGGGAGTCGGACCCTAACTCCAACGCTGACAGATGCTAGCTCCAACCCGGACCCATCAGCATGACGTTTTTCTTTAAAATCCTCTTTGGTTTGAATGAAAACCTGTTTATATTATCTGTAATGCTGTCTAACAGGCTAACATGGGTTTAGAGCTACACTAACTGGACCAGAGAGGGCTTTTGGTTCTTTTCAGTGTTTTCTCTGTTGATCATCTGGAGTTGTGAGTTTGTGAATCAGCGTTGGGTCTCTGCTGTCGATCTCCTCCTGCTGTGTTCCTCTCATGCTGAGGATCTCAACTGAACACCAGAAGCTCCAGAAAACTGGACGTTGTCTTCCTGCTGACGCCTCTCAAATGTTTGCCTCTTCTCTGAGTTCAGCTTGTTCCTGACAGAAAGGAGTGAGCCTGGTGGAAAATACTTGTTTTCTGGCCTCAGACAGGAACAGAAGGAAGCTGCAGATCCATCACAGCTCAGATCCACGTCTGGTTCCTGCTGGACGAACCGCAGTGAAGTGTTTCAGGAGATGGAGAACTCTGACCGGTCAGCCACGATGGAGAGGAGGTTCTTCTGAGGATGAAAAGCAGGAAGATGAGGAGGAAGTGGGCGGGGAAAGTCATCAAACTTGGAGCAGAGTTGGTTATCTGGTGAATGCAGATATGGCGAGGAGTCTGGACGACTGTCACCAGACACGGCGAGGAGCCTGGATGACCGTCACCAGACACGGCGAGGAGCCTGGACGACCGTCACCAGACACGGCAAGGAGTCTAGACGATCGTCACCAGACACGGAGAGGAGCCTGGGTGACCGTCACCAGACACGGCGAGGAGCCTGGGTGATCGTCACCAGACACGGCGAGGAGCCTAGATGACCATCACCAGACACGGTGAGGAGCCTGGGTGACCGTCACCAGACACGGCGAGGAGCCTGGGTGACCGTCACCAGACACGGCGAGGAGCCTGGGTGATCGTCACCAGACACGGCGAGGAGCCTAGATGACCATCACCAGACACGGTGAGGAGCCTGGGTGACCGTCACCAGACACGGTGAGGAGCCTGGACGACCATCACCAGACACGGTGAGGAGCCTGGGTGACCGTCACCAGACACGGCGAGGAGCCTGGGTGACCGTCACCAGACACGGCGAGGAGCCTGGGTGACCGTCACCAGACACGGTGAGGAGCCTGGGTGACCGTCACCAGACACGGCGAGGAGCCTGGGTGACCGTCACCAGACACGGTGAGGAGCCTGGGTGACCGTCACCAGACACGGCGAGGAGCCTGGGTGACCGTCACCAGACACGGCGAGGAGCCTGGACGACCGTCACCAGACACGGTTAGGAGCCTGGGTGACCGTCACCAGACACGGCGAGGAGCCTGGGTGACCGTCACCAGACACGGCGAGGAGCCTGGATGACCGTCACCAGACACGGCGAGGAGCCTGGGTGACCGTCACCAGACACGGCGAGGAGCCTGGGTGATCGTCACCAGACACGGCGAGGAGCCTAGATGACCATCACCAGACACGGTGAGGAGCCTGGGTGACCGTCACCAGACACGGTGAGGAGCCTGGACGACCATCACCAGACACGGCGAGGAGCCTGGGTGACCGTCACCAGACACGGCGAGGAGCCTGGGTGACCGTCACCAGACACGGCGAGGAGCCTGGACGACCGTCACCAGACACGGCGAGGAGCCTGGACGACCGTCACCAGACACGGTGAGGAGCCTGGACGACCGTCACCAGACACGGCGAGGAGCCTGGACGACCGTCACCAGACACGGCGAGGAGCCTGGGTGATCGTCGCCAGACACGGCGAGGAGCCTAGACGACCATCACCTGACACGGCAAGGAGCCTGGACGACCATCACCAGACACGGCGAGGAGCCTGGACGACCATCACCAGACACGGTGAGGAGCCTGGACGACCGTCACCAGACACGGTGAGGAGCCTGGACGACCGTCACCAGACACGGTGAGGAGCCTGGACGACCGTCACTAGACACGGCGAGGAGCCTGGGTGACCGTCACCAGACACGGCGAGGAGTCTCGACGACCATCACCAGACACGGCGAGGAGCCTGGGTGACCGTCACCAGACACGGTGAGGAGCCTGGGTGACCGTCACCAGACACGGTGAGGACCCTGGGTGACCGTCACCAGACACGGTGAGGAGCCTAGATGACCATCACCAGACACGGTGAGGAGCCTGGGTGACCGTCACCAGACACGGTGAGGAGCCTGGACGACCATCACCAGACACGGTGAGGAGCCTGGACGACCGTCACCAGACACGGTGAGGAGCCTGGGTGACCGTCACCAGACACGGTGGAGGAGCCTGGACGACCATCACCAGACACGGTGAGGAGCCTGGACGACCGTCACTAGACAACGGCTGAGGAGCCTGGGTGACCGTCACCAGACACGGCGAGGAGCCTGGGTGA
Organism: Oryzias curvinotus; assembly: GCA_023969325.1. NCBI lineage: Eukaryota > Metazoa > Chordata > Actinopteri > Beloniformes > Adrianichthyidae > Oryzias > Oryzias curvinotus. The sequence continues at coordinate 26,246 of JALJSC010000116.1, forward strand.
CCGTCACCAGACACGGCGAGGAGCCTGGGTGATCGTCACCAGACACGGTTAGGAGCCTGGGTGACCGTCACCAGACACACGGTGAGGAGCCTGGGTGACCGTCACCAGACACGGTGAGGAGCCTGGACGACCATCACCAGACACGGTGAGGAGCCTGGACGACCATCACAGACACGGTGAGGAGCCTGGACGACCATCACCAGACACGGTGAGGAGCCTGGGTGACCAGTCACCAGACACGTGAGGAGCCTGGACGACCATCACCAGACACGGTGAGGAGCTCTGGGTGACCGTACACAGACACGGTGATGGAGCCTGGGTGACCGTCACCAGACACGGTGAGGAGCCTGGACGACCATCACCAGACACGGTGAGGAGCCTGGGTGACCGTCACCAGACACGGTGAGGAGCCTGGGTGACCGTCACCAGAGACGGCGAGGAGCCTGGACGACCGTCACTAGACACGGCGAGGAGCCTGGGTGACCGTCACCAGACACGGTGAGGAGCCTGGGTGACCGTCACCAGACACGGTGAGGAGCCTGGGTGACCGTCACCAGACACGGTGAGGAGCCTGGGTGACCGTCACCAGACACGGTGAGGAGCCAAGATGACCATCACCAGACACGGTGAGGAGCCTGGGTGACTGTCACCAGACACGGCGAGGAGCCTGGACGACCATCACCAGACACGGTGAGGAGCCTGGGTGACCGTCACCAGACACGGTGAGGAGCCTGGGTGACCATCACCAGACACAGTGAGGAGCCTGGGTGACCGTCACCAGACACGGCGAGGAGCCTGGACGACCGTCACCAGACACGGCAAGGAGTCTAGACGACCGTCACCAGACACGGCAAGGATTCTAGACGATCGTCACCAGACACGGCGAGGAGCCTGGACGACCGTCACCAGACACGGCGAGGAGTCTAGACGATCGTCACCAGACACGGAGAGGAGCCTGGACGACCGTCACCAGACACGGCAAGGAGTCTAGACGATCGTCACCAGACACGGCGAGGAGCCTAGACGACCATCACCAGACACGGTGAGGAGCCTGGGTGACCATCACCAGACATGGTGAGGAGCCTGGGTGACCATCACCAGACACAGTGAGGAGCCTGGGTGACCGTCACCAGACACGGCGAGGAGCCTGGACGACCGTCACCAGACACGGCAAGGAGTCTAGACGACCGTCACCAGACACGGCAAGGATTCTAGACGATCGTCACCAGACACGGCGAGGAGCCTGGACGACCGTCACCAGACACGGCGAGGAGTCTAGACGATCGTCACCAGACACGGAGAGGAGCCTGGACGACCGTCACCAGACATGGCAAGGAGTCTAGACGATCGTCACCAGACACGGCGAGGAGCCTAGACGACCATCACCAGACACGGTGAGGAGCCTGGGTGACCATCACTAGACACGGCGAGGAGCCCAGATGACCATCACCAGACACGGTGAGGAGCCTGGGTGACCATCACCAGACACGGTGAGGAGCCTGGGTGACCGTCACCAGACACGGTGAGGAGCCTAGATGACCATCACCAGACACGGTGAGGAGCCTGGGTGACCGTCACCAGACACGGTGAGGAGCCTGGACGACCATCACCAGACACGGTGAGGAGCCTGGGCGACCGTCACCAGACACGGTGAGGAGCCTGGGTGACCGTCACCAGACACGGTGAGGAGCCTGGACGACCATCACCAGACACGGTGAGGAGCCTGGACGACCGTCACTAGACACGGCGAGGAGCCTGGGTGACCGTCACCAGACACGGCGAGGAGCCTGGGTGACCGTCACCAGACACGGCGAGGAGCCTGGGTGATCGTCACCAGACACGGTTAGGAGCCTGGGTGACCGTCACCAGACACGGTGAGGAGCCTGGGTGACCGTCACCAGACACGGTGAGGAGCCTGGACGACCATCACCAGACACGGTGAGGAGCCTGGACGACCGTCACCAGACACGGTGAGGAGCCTGGACGACCATCACCAGACACGGTGAGGAGCCTGGACGACCATCACCAGACACGGTGAGGAGCCTGGGTGACCGTCACCAGACACGGTGAGGAGCCTGGACGACCATCACCAGACACGGTGAGGAGCCTGGGTGACCGTCACCAGACACGGTGAGGAGCCTGGGTGACCGTCACCAGACACGGTGAGGAGCCTGGACGACCATCACCAGACACGGTGAGGAGCCTGGGTGACCGTCACCAGACACGGTGAGGAGCCTGGGTGACCGTCACCAGAGACGGCGAGGAGCCTGGACGACCGTCACTAGACACGGCGAGGAGCCTGGGTGACCGTCACCAGACACGGTGAGGAGCCTGGGTGACCGTCACCAGACACGGTGAGGAGCCTGGGTGACCGTCACCAGACACGGTGAGGAGCCTGGGTGACCGTCACCAGACACGGTGAGGAGCCAAGATGACCATCACCAGACACGGTGAGGAGCCTGGGTGACTGTCACCAGACACGGCGAGGAGCCTGGACGACCATCACCAGACACGGTGAGGAGCCTGGGTGACCGTCACCAGACACGGTGAGGAGCCTGGGTGACCGTCACCAGACACAGTGAGGAGCCTGGGTGACCGTCACCAGACACGGCGAGGAGCCTGGACGACCGTCACCAGACACGGCAAGGAGTCTAGATGACCGTCACCAGACACGGCAAGGATTCTAGACGATCGTCACCAGACACGGCGAGGAGCCTGGACGACCGTCACCAGACACGGCAAGGAGTCTAGACGATCGTCACCAGACACGGAGAGGAGCCTGGACGACCGTCACCAGACACGGCAAGGAGTCTAGACGATCGTCACCAGACACGGCGAGGAGCCTAGACGACCATCACCAGACACGGTGAGGAGCCTGGGTGACCATCACCAGACATGGTGAGGAGCCTGGGTGACCATCACCAGACACGGTGAGGAGCCTGGGTGACCATCACCAGACATGGTGAGGAGCCTGGGTGACCATCACCAGACACGGTGAGGAGCCTGGGTGACCATCACTAGACACGGCGAGGAGCCCAGATGACCATCACCAGACACGGTGAGGAGCCTGGGTGACCATCACCAGACACGGTGAGGAGCCTGGGTGACCATCACCAGACACGGTGAGGAGCCTGGGTGACCATCACCAGACACAGTGAGGAGCCTGGGTGACCATCACTAGACACGGCGAGGAGCCCAGATGACCATCACCAGACACGGTGAGGAGCCTGGGTGACCATCACTAAACACGGCGAGGAGCCTAGATGACCATCACCAGACAGGGTGAGGAGCCTGGGTGACCATCACTAGACACGGCGAGGAGCCCAGATGACCATCACCAGACACGGTGAGGAGCCTGGGTGACCATCACCAGACACGGTGAGGAGCCTGGGTGACCATCACCAGACACGGTGAGGAGCCTGGGTGACCATCACCAGACACAGTGAGGAGCCTGGGTGACCGTCACTAGACACGGCGAGGAGCCCAGATGACCATCACCAGACACGGTGAGGAGCCTGGGTGACCATCACTAAACACGGCGAGGAGCCTAGATGACCATCACCAGAGATGGTGAGGAGCCTGGGTGACCATCACTAGACACGGCGAGGAGCCCAGATGACCATCACTAGACACGGTGAGGAGCCTGGGTGACCATCACTAAACACGGCGAGGAGCCTAGATGACCATCACCAGAGATGGTGAGGAGCCTGGGTGACCGTCATCAGACACGGCGAGGAGCCTGGACGACCACGTCTATGTTTGTTTCAAATCAAGATGAACCAAAGCAGCTCTTCAGACATGATAGTAATCCATATAGACGCCACTGCAGGATGCCAGCAATGCAACAACCATTCTCCTTTATGCCAACATTTCCCCCTAAGCGTTCTCCAACTGACTGTGGCGTACATGTACTAGTAAACTAAAGAAGAAGAAGCCCCCTCCTGATTGTCCAGTGTGAATGCATGCACTAAACACACATTTAGCTCTTCTTTCTTGTGTCGAATGGCCAGTGTGTACACAGCTGTACATTAGCAGTACAACAAGAACTGCAGCAGGATCAGAGCTCTCCAGTCATCTGGTTCTGATCCAGATTCCAGGTCAGACCAGGAAAACGTTCATGGATCTGTTGGTCTGCAGTGGGTGATCAGAAAGGGGCGGAGCAGGGAGACTTTGGCCTCGCCCTGCAAATTTTCCACGACACAAAGACAATCTTTTTCAGAAGACATTTTTTCATCTGATTCACAACAATTGGAATAACGAAATATAACGAAAAAAGCCACAGGAACAAGTTAACAACACCAAAAACATCCTTTTTGGATCTTTATTTTCAGAGCCCTACACGCGCCAACGAGCCAAGTAAAGGGCCAAAGTCATGATGGAAAACACAAAGACATTTTCTTTGCATACAGACACTGGCCAATCATTTCAAAGAAGATTTGAAGTCCAGCTGCCAAGACTCAACTGCAAGATCCAGTAGATGAAGGGTCAACGTGAGATATCTGAGTAGACGGGTCACGTTCCAACCAGATGTAGACGGGTTCAGGAGATCGTCAGCTTCCAGTTCAACAGGACTTTAGAGGGTCAGAAAGACCACATGCTGTGTTCACTGTCATAGTGTGGACATGTTCAAATGTTGCTACCGCGTGGACAGAGGAAGTGACATCCGCTGAACCTCTCGTGACCAGCAGGAGTGATGTGCGTTTTAAGGTTCCTCCAGTGGCGTCTCTAAAGACCACCAGAGAGGGAGGAGGAGATCAGCATCAGTGTCAGAGGTTTGTGACGGTCTTTAGGCACGATGCTAACGCCCCCATCCAATCTCTACAGGTGGACCATCATTCATCATCCAGTTTGACACATGTTCTGATGTTGGGACGTATTGGGACGTGTAGGGACCTGTATGGTTGTGTAGGGACCTGTATGGTTGTGTAAGGACGTGTTGGGACCTGTATGGTTGTGTAGGGACGTGTAGGAACCTGTATGGTTGTGTAGGGACGTGTATGGTTGTGTAAGGACGTGTTGGGACCTGTATGGTTGTGTAGGGACGTGTAGGAACCTGTATGGTTGTGTAGGGACCTGTATGGTTGTGTAGGGACCTGTATGGTTGTGTAGGGACGTGTAGGAACCTGTATGGTTGTGTAGGGACCTGTATGGTTGTGTAAGGACGTGTTGGGACCTGTATGGTTGTGTAGGGACGTGTAGGAACCTGTATGGTTGTGTAGGGACCTGTATGGTTGTGTAGGGACCTGTATGGTTGTGTAGGGACGTTCAGACATTTAGATGTTTATTTAGATGTTGGGATGTGGACATGGTGGTGTTTAAGGTCCATCACTGAGATCATTTCCACTGATCAAACCTTCCAAACTGCCGGTTTCAGGTCCTACAGCAGCACTCAGACGGTCTTCAGAGGTACGGCTGTGGAGGCCATGATCTGGTCTTCTTCCATGACTGACAGTTTCCAGCTTTGGTCTGCGCGTCAGTCGAAGGCCGGCAGGCCAAAGAGCTGCGGCTCAAAGTCCTCCATGCTCCGCAGCAGCAGCGTGGCCTCCTGGGTCAGGCTGGGGTCCAGGTTCTGGTCGGGAACCATCACCACCTGCATGCCAGCAGCCAGGGCGGCCTTCACTCCGTTGGGAGCGTCCTCAAACACCAAACACTAGACGGAGAGGAGACAGAGCGCAGACGTCAGGCTGGTTCCCACTGCTCAGTAAGGTTGGGTACCATGCCCCGGTATTGAACCAGCCCCGGGGCCACATTCTTCCAGACCGCAGTATCATTAAGATCTGACCTGAACGGTTCTGCTATCGGTACTGGAGAAGTTACTTGTTCTTTTTTTTTGTGTTCCACAAGCGTTATCTGCCATATTTAACTCAAAAAGTCAGTCAATTTCCATTAATTAATGATGATAATAATTTCGGTATTCTCGTTGGAGAGGAGAGCTCTGTCTGTCTATTTGTGTGCACGGGGGCGGGGCTGTTATTCAGACAGCACACGCCGCACACACACAAGACAAGGCAGCGCACACACAGTCAGTGGTGATCTGGTAGGGACACGTGAGCGCCCTAGACTAAGAACACCCATTTCTGTGTAAAATTAAGGAAGTTTGCATCAAGGAGCCCCCACCATGCTGTCACCTTGCCGCTACGATGACCGTATGTTGCGCTGTTTGTGTAGAACACGCTGGGGCAGCGGCGGGGAGGGGGGGGGGGGGGTGCACACGGAAACAGGTAGAGGGGCGGGGCTTAGATTCACTGCTTATGATTCCAGACCCGTGACAAACTATCAGCTGCTTCCTAATACTTAATATTAATTAATGACTAATGATAGTTGTTATTCGTAACATTAATATCATTTATTGGGTTTACTGGATTTAAAGAAAAATAAATAAATAGAAAGGAGTCTGCATCAAAGTGAATTTGTTTCCATCATTTAACTTAACTTAACTCTGGTGATTGACAGACAGAAAAGTCTATTCAAGGTTGTGGAAAATGGACAAAAGATCAAAGGAAACATCACACTCATAAATAAAAATAATTAGATTACATAATTAAATAAACATCCCGTCTGGAACATTCTCATGTATAAAGTAAAATGTTTTGTTAAAAAAATACAGTGTTGTTGCATAATGAGGAAATAAAACACTTTATGTTCTTAATTTGTTATTTATTTATTTTTCGTCCTCAAAAAGTATCGATAAGAGTACCATTAAAATACCGGATCGATTAGCAGTATCGATAAGAGTAGTAGTACCGTTAAAACCTTAACCATACACATCCCTACTGCTCAGGCTTCAGGGTACGGGCCCCAGGGGGGTCCTGGTGACCCCTAAGCAGTGTGTTCAGCTTACAACTGCATAAAAGAAACTCCATCAGAAACTAAAGGTAAAGATCAGACTTCCTCACAGCCGTTCTCCCTGATCACTCCCTTAGTTTTCAAAATAAGAGCGTTGCTGCTTTGGTTCAAGGCTGGACGGTTGCTACAGAAACTAAGCAGCACATGAATACAGGGTTGGAGTGTCTTCACTTCTCAGGGTTGTAACAGAGGGCAGCACTCTGAGCATGCTCAGAAAACACACCACAGGTGGGTGGAGCCAGCTCCTGTTGGAGGCGCTGATGTCCACCAGGTCAAAGGTGGACGTGAAGCCAGATATCCAATCTGTGCTGGTGACCTTAGTGACCTGCATGTCCTCTTTTGCTGCAAACCACTATAAAGACGCCATGAGAACAATCTGCTGTTGTGTGTTTCTAATCACGGTTCCATCCAGACGTTTACCGCAGGTGGAATCACTGAGGAATCACTTCTGCGGTGTCCTCACATCGCTCTGTCCTCTGATGGAACGTCTGGTTGTCTGATCTTCCACCATGATTGATGCAGTCAGCTTCCTGTTATCTCTTCTCAAAGGACAGAGTCCTCAGAGATGCTGTCTGATGGTTCCCCTTCCTTCACAGATTGATGGAACGTCCCACTGAGGTGGTTCACCACAGAAAGCAGCGGTTCCTCTGAACTAAGGTGAGCCGGCAGATGCCGAGGCCTCCGCCTTGCTTCATGAGGAGTTCTCTGGTGACGCCTGAGCTAGAGTCTACTCAGACAGAGCCCACCCCCAGGCAAGAACTGGAAGAACAAACCAAGGAGGTTCTGATTCCTGTGTGGTGAGTGGAACCACGGTTCTCCATTGAAACAGAAGAACGTAGCCTTTGTGTACATGAGAGTGAAGGACCACCTTTAAAGGCTGATCTACCATCTTTTAGTTTAATCAAGAATAAAGTGAAACTATTTCAGGAGCTGCATAAACCCAACGAGCATCACTGAGTCCATAGTTTAGGCTCCAGGAACCGGAGGCTCGTCTCCTACAAAGACGGACAGCACAGAACCAGAAGAACCAGAAGATGGAAGGTCAGGTCAATCCTCTGATGGCCAGATTTTAGCTCAAGAAGCTCCTCCCACACGCATCTGGAACGTCTAGTTTATGAAAATGTTTATGGAGAAGAGTCCAGAAGGGAATTTGATGAACGACATGCGTTGGGTGTGAAGTCAGAAGGCTCCTCCCACTGCTGTAATGACTGACAGGACGACGTACGTCTGTCAGTGGGGTAGATACTAGGACCAAAGGCCGGAGAATGAATCTAATGTTTTAGTGTAGCTTTTACCTTCTGGCGCTTTTAGCTCGTCCCTGTGAAGGCCGCTGTGAATGGGACAGGTAACCGATAGATGGTTGTCCGGTCCACAGGGTGTCCGTCTGAGGACTGCTGCAACCACCCATCGGTCTGCGGTGACCATGAGTGAGAAGGAAGCGATGCATGAACAGGAAGTGGGAGCGTGATGGTTGGGGTTGGTGCTGCTTTCGTGTAAACGCTCGGTTTGCCGCTAAGCCGTCTCTGATCGGGGTCCTCTGGTTCAAACGCCGTCTTTTCTTTGCTCCCATGGTGCATTTCCACAGCGGCTGCATTTGCAGAACACCATTTCATAAGGAGATGAGTCAGCACTAAGCTGACTTTGAACACAAAGCAAAGAGCTCATGAAGATCGCCTGCAGCCCAGAGGCTTCATCAAACACCCCATTGGAGCCAAACCAAACGCCTTCCTTTGCTTTAGTCAGGACCGCGGAGTTTAAGGGCCTCCAAAAAAGATCAAATGAAATGACAAAGTGTTGAATTACAAGAAAAACCTGTGAATCTACGAGAGTAGAGTGGAAGAGAGCATTCAGAGCAGCAAGGTCTTTCTTCTTTCTTTGTTTTTGGAACCTCTCCAGAAATAAAGCTTCCCAAAACGCTCCACATCTGTCATGTGCAAGCTAGGCTCCCATAAACACAACCGCTAAATCTCTACATTTAACAGTTAGGACTTCTTTTCTCATAAATTTAAGTTTTAGAAAATCGTGTTTATTTTCGAGGTTTTTCACTTAAATTTACAAGATTTAAAGTCGCAAATTTGTGAATTTTCTTCTCGTATCTTTACAACTAAAAATGTTAACATTTAACAGTTATGACTTTTTTTGCATTAATTTAGGTCTTAAAAATCTCGTAATCTAACAGTTATGGCTTTTTTCACGTAAATTTAAAATAAAAAAAATCGTGTATGTTTACAAGATTTTTCGCGTAAATTTACAAGATTTAAAGTTGCAAAATTGCAGATTTTTTTCGCGTACTTTTAGGTCTTAAAAAATCTCGTAATCTTACAGTTATTACTTTTTTTTGCGTCCATTCAAAACTTAAAAGTCGTGATTTAAAAAACCAATTGTTTGCAAACTGGCCCTATAACTGGACCATAAGTCAGGATGTGAGGAAGACCCCGTTGTCTTCCTCACATGAGGTCTGTGCTGATAACCCCTCCAGCAGCTTCCTTCTGTGAGGCCGACGTCAGAGCAGACTCATGACAGACTCCACGCCGGGCCGAGCCGCAGAGAACGTGACCGGGAGAGGTAAATATGTGAGCAGCCCTCTTTATTACACCACAGCCTGCTAAACCCTGGTGGTTTCAGGCGGATGAAAGCCAATGAGAGCGCAGCAGCCGGGCTGCTCCACAATCACAGTTGCTGCTGCGTTGCAGCATCATTATCTGCACATCCAAAGCTCCCTCGGCCAAAAGGGATTCTGCTGCTCTCTCTCTGCGCCTCGTGCCTGAACCTCCTCTTTATCGTTCCTTCAGTGGCTGCTGGTCTCTGGAGCCGGGCTACAAATGAAGGGCTTAGGACGCCCTGCAGAAAACAGGAAGTCCTACTTGGAATTTCTGCAGGTAGAAGCCTTTTATTCCAGTGCATTTTCATGGCTCTGTTACTTTAGTGGTTTTTACTGTGTTTTACTGTCATCTCCACTCAATCTTTGCCTCAGATTTGATCTTGTTTGTCTCCAAAGTGGACAGAACCTCATGTTCCAGTGAAGCCTACTGAAGCAGCTCCACGTGTAGACTACAGCCTGATGTCACATGGAGCTTTGTCCCTGAAAAGTCAGGCCAGATGTGGGCTCAACTATGACAAATCATAGCCAGCTTTCTGGTTTTATTTGTCAGCATCACTCCAAAGGCTGTCTGTGGGAGGGGCTGAGTCACTGGCTGCAGCGTCAGCTGACAGCTAACAAAAGGCTTGGTGTTTGGAAAACATGACCGTATTATCAGGACTACAGGACACACCGGACCATAAGGCGCACCGTCAATGAAAGGACAGAGTTCAGACTTCAGTCAGTCAGAATTCATTTATCGTGTTCACAGTAACAGTAGAACACGCTACACGTTAGCCGCGTTAGCATATTCACCTGGAACTCCTAACCTGGTTAGCGACACAGCCGACACCACTAAAAACCAACGTTACTGTAACTAAGCTAACGCTCAACTCTGTTAGGAACCCATTAGCAAAAAAACACAGTCTGACATCGCTACACGTTAGCCGCGTTAGCATATTTACCCGTTTACAACAAATCTGTGGGCACAACCAGAATGAACTCATTTGTAAAGGCGCTCCGGGTTACAAGTCCTCTCTGGTTAAACTAGGTTAAGGCTTGTGGGCGTGTCCTGTCGCGTGCTAACTCTGAAATAGCGACACATGAAGTACCGGGGCGGGGACTATTAAGGAGGTGCTGCTCAGTTGTCTTCTTTTACATCACTCCAACCCGTCACTTGAACCCCGGTTGCCAGAGCATGAAGGAACCAAACCAAACGACTACATGAGCTAAAGGAGGCCCTACCAGTGTGTGATACACATCTGCTTTCCTTCATAGTGACACAAAGCTAAGCGCTAAAGGAAGTGGCGCCATCCGAAACCCTTAGAATGTTTCTAAACCTGCTATGAAGACTCCAGACTCCGCCTTGTGGTTCCGTTGGGTTCAGTTGTTTTATAGCTTTGCTCTAGATCAACTTCTAAGAAATCCAATAGATTATAAATGCAGACGAGCCTGGAGTCTACTGAAATGAACAGATTTGATGTCAGCCTTTCTATTTGTGTCACGGCGCATCGGTTAAGGTGGAGCAACATTAGGTCAGCACACCAGGACTGCTGGCTTATTGGCGAGATAAGTCGGGTCCACAGACCCTGAAGGGGATGCAGCGGTGGAACAGGAGCACCTGGAGCTCTGACAGTCCACGGAGCCCACGTCCTCATCCGGCGCCGTGTTCTTTGACAAAGTCATAATGAGCTCCTTTAATGTTCAAACAGCGGCGTTCATGTCTTAGTCATGGCTGATTTGGAGATCTGGATTACAGAAACCTCCCCAGGTGACGTTTGTCTGTGAGGAGAAACAAAGAGCTGGTTCCCCCTCTGCTCTTTATCGGTTTTCATGTTTCATTCCTGTCTTCAGGCAGTGAGACGCTTTGAAAAGAATCTCCCTCCATCAGCAGAGGAGAGAGAGAGAAAAATGTCTGCTTTCCCTGCCGCTCTGACAGAACCGTCCCTCAGACACCGCGTTAGGCCCTGCCGGATGGCGTGTTTTCCCACAATGCATCAGGTCATTTGCTTAGAGACACTGGTTCATCGGTAAGGTGAGGCGATGTTTCTCTGCAGTAATAGACCGTCACAGAGCCGAGTGGCGCCAAAGAGCGACCCAACAATGGCTGTTTGGGGAATTCTACACCTTTATAGAACACAGGGACGGTGTACAGGAACCTTCTAGAATGCAAGAACTGAGGTGTTCCACAGACCTTCAACGGTGGCCTGGTCTTTAGATCGTCTGAAGAACTCCGGTCAGCGTGACCTGCTCCAGTCACAAATACAACTACCACCACGCAGATGTGGAGGCGTCTGCAGTCCTCCACATTAGCTGCCACCGCTGCATTTTAAAAAAATCATGTGGTCATGAATGTAGACGACAGCGGTCGGGGAGGGATGGCATCTTTACAAAATCAGCCGATAGCTGGGCGGCCCCCTGATTGGTGGCCATTCTGCACCACCGGTCGCCTACTCAGATTGAGGACAGAGAAGATCCTTTCAGTTTACTAAATGTTTAAACATCAAACCTCCACAGAAAGCACAGCGTTCTGTCTTTGGGTTCTTCTCAGTATCAAACCCAAGTCATCCAGACGCAGGTCTTGGGTTCACCCTGGCGCCATCAACACCATGATGAGCTTTGCCGTCTCCCCATTTGGACCACGGTGGTCGGAATCGCCAGATTTCTAACAGTCAGACGGTGGCAGTGGCACGGCAGCACGGGGGGTGAGGGGGTGTGGCTAGCAGTCTGAAATGGGTCGATCATCAGACCATCTGGGGATCTTGGAGACCCTCCTATCAGTCAGTCATGGCGGTGCCGCCTTCTGCCACCATGGGACCTCTCCTAATGTGCCCAGGCAGCCCATGAGTGGTGCCAAAAAATGGTCCGCTCACCGTGAAATGGGAACTTTTTCCTAAAACCTGGACGGCTGCTGGACGGCTGCTGGACGGCGTGTTAAGGTCAGACGGCTGCCCCCCACTTACAAACGCCAACACGCGGCCAACAGCCCATTTAGCTGGAAACCGTGCATCTAGGTCGCCACACTGTGGCGGTTTGGGGTATGAGACCATAGCCTGAATCTGCATGGGGGCCAACGGGGGGAGGAAACTACAACCCACTGTCATTGTTGGGTGTCCAGTGAGTGACGGAGGAACGTCCTCCTACCGCTGGTTCATGGTCCTCCTGATGGACAGGGAAGGCTTTAGGCCTAAAGTCCCCCCAACAACGGATCCCCTCATTTAACTCTGTTCAGTCAGTGATGGATGGCTGTTTCCTGCCCCCCTCCCCCTCCCCCTCATTTAATCACAGCGGACGCCTCATCAGTCACTATTCCAGGAAGCAGTGTGTCGATGGGACCTCGGAGCCGCCGGTTCATTTCTCAGGGAGACAAATGCCGGACGGCCGAGGCCGGCTCCTCTCAGATCAGGTGCCACAGAGAGAGAGAGAGAGAGACCGGTTAGGAGGGAGGGGGCTCTGAAGGGAGAGGAGGTGGCAGGAGGACATTAGTCAGCCGCCACAGATGATCCACTTAAATTAGGCCATAAATGTCAAACAGACGACTGCGTCTCCGTCCGCTCTGCCCGTGTTGTGGAAGCCTCGACGCCGACAGACGTTTCAATGACAGCTCAAGGTCGTCTCATCCCTTTTTCCAGTCCACAGGTTCTGTTACCATTTTGCTGAGTCATGGTTAGGACGACTGCTGCAGGACTTCACGCTGAAGTGACGCCAGCGAGCAGCTGACCTTCCACCCCTCGTCTTCACTGGACTGAGACGCGTCCGTCACAGGCGTCCCTCCTCAGCAGCAGACGCTGCAGCACATTTCTCCTCCACGCCGCCGCCGCCTGCTGCTCTGCAACACTTAAGCCAGAGCGTGGCTCAAATGAAGACGGATGTCTGCGTTCAGGCAGAGCTGTGGAGCCGCTTGATTGGTGGGATAGAGGGATAATGTCCTCTGAGGGACATCCTCCTCTGAACAAACTGGTGTTTTTATCTGAAGGCGTCTGTCAGCTCAACGCTGCTGCTCAGGAAGTGAAGATGGATGCAGCGCCGACCCTCCAGCTTCACTTCCACGACACTTCCCTGTGCCAGTAAAGACCAAGCTACAGGCTAACGCTAGTGATCAAAGTCTGCAACGTTAAACCAAGCTAAAGGCTAATGCTAGTGATCAAAGTCTGCAACGTTAAACCAAGCTAAAGGCTAATGCTAGTTAACAAAGGTCTGCAACGTTAAACCAAGCTAAAGGCTAATGCTAGTTAACAAAGTCTGCAACGTTAAACCAAGCTAAAGGCTAATGCTAGTGATCAAAGTCTGCAACGTTAAACCAAGCTAAAGGCTAATGCTAGTGATCTAAGTCTGCAACGTTAAACCAAGCTAAAGGCTAATGCTAGTTATCAAAGTCTGCAAGGTTAAACAAAGCTAAAGGCTAATGCTAGTGATCAAAGGTCTGCAACGTTAAACCAAGCTAAAGGCTAATGCTAGTGATCAAAGGTCTGCAACGTTAAACCAAGCTAAAGGCTAATGCTAGTGATCAAAGTCTGCAACGTTAAACCAAGCTAAAGGCTAATGCTAGTGATCAAAGTCTGCAACGTTAAACCAAGCTAAAGGCTAATGCTAGTGATCTAAGTCTGCAACGTTAAACCAAGCTAAAGGCTAATGCTAGTTATCAAAGTCTGCAAGGTTAAACCAAGCTAAAGGCTAATGCTAGTGATCAAAGGTCTGCAACGTTAAACCAAGCTAAAGGCTAATGCTAGTGATCAAAGGTCTGCAACGTTAAACCAAGCTAAAGGCTAATGCTAGTGATCAAAGTCTGCAACGTTAAACCAAGCTAAAGGCTAATGCTAGTTAACAAAGGTCTGCAACGTTAAACCAAGCTAAAGGCTAATGCTAGTTAACAAAGTCTGCAACGTTAAACCAAGCTAAAGGCTAATGCTAGTGATCAAAGTCTGCAACGTTAAACCAAGCTAAAGGCTAATGCTAGTGATCTAAGTCTGCAACGTTAAACCAAGCTAAAGGCTAATGCTAGTGATCAAAGTCTGCAAGGTTAAACAAAGCTAAAGGCTAATGCTAGTGATCAAAGTCTGCAACGTTAAACCAAGCTAAAGGCTAATGCTAGTGATCAAAGTCTGCAACGTTAAACCAAGCTAAAGGCTAATGCTAGTGATCAAAGGTCTGCAACGTTAAACCAAGCTAAAGGCTAATGCTAGTGATCAAAGTCTGCAACGTTAAACCAAGCTACAGGCTAATGCTAGTGATCAAAGGTCTGCAACGTTAAATCAAGCTAAAGGCTAATGCTAGTGATCAAAGGTCTGCAACGTTAAACCAAGCTAAAGGCTAATGCTAGCGATCAAAGGTCTGCAACGTTAAACCAAACTAAAGGCTAATGCTAGTGATCAAAGGTCTGCAACGTTAAACCAAGCTAAAGGCTAACGCTAGGGATCAAAGGTCTGCAACGTTAAACCAAGCTAAAGGCTAATGCTAGTGATCAAAGTCTGCAACGTTAAACCAAGCTAAAGGCTAATGCTAGCGATCAAAGCTCTGCAACGTTAAACCAAGCTAAAGGCTAATGCTAGTGATCAAAGGTCTGCAACGTTAAACCAAGCTAAAGGCTAATGCTAGTGATCAAAGGTCTGCAACGTTAGCTCAGCCATCAGGAGCCGCTGGGACCTGTTCCCCTGCAGGGGGGGCTGCACTCTGACTAGCTCTAATGGAATCCGTCTCCAGCTGTAAGGAAGTACGCCCCGTCGTGTTCAGACCAGTTCACTGAACCCCGTGAGAAGACACACCACCAAAACATGAGCGATGACAGAACCAAACAACTGCTGCTGGAATCCCAACATCCATGCTAGCTCTCTGCTGTCCAGGGGACCAACCCGGATCCTGACACACCTGAGCAGATCAGGTCAGGTCCACAGGTACCCGCTGACCAGAGGTGGTCTGTCCTTCCATCAAAATAATGATGGAAATTCTAGTTGTAGATCAGAATAAATCTGCTCTGGAATGGAAGCTGGTTAAGATGTGGAGACGAATGAAATGGATTTGAATGATTTCCTGTAGAAAACCAAAGATCTCTGTAACGATGACAGAACCGTCACTCTGACCCGTTTCCAGGTCTTCAGCCTGACTAGAGGAAATCTGGAGATGTTCCTGCCGCCTGTCAGTCATGTTTTCTGCGTTTCAGAGGAGAGCCGTCACACTCCCATGATGTCAATGACTGACAGGTGACCCCACCTGACCCAGAAACAGTGAAGACCTAAAGGGGGCGGGACCAGAACCCACTGGAGAACCTCTGATGGGTTCCGTCACCATCTCATGATAGCGCTCAGGGACTGAGGTGATGCGGCGTTCCCTGCTTCCTACCGTCTCTGGAGCAGCGGGGGGCTCGAACCTGCGGGCACACACCAGGAAGGAGTCAGGCTGAGGTTTCCCGCTCTTCACCTCCGGGTCGTCGCCCAGGACGACGTGGTGGAAGAGGGCGAAGAAGTCCTTGTGCCGGCCGGTCTTCAGCTCGAACGTGGCCCCGGCGGAGCTGGTCGCCACGGCGATGGGGACGCCGTGCCTCTTCAGGTGCCTCACCAGCCTCTCCACACCTGCCGCACAGAGCAGACGCCACAGGTCACATGACCTGTACCCGCAGGAGGGGCTTTTATTCTGAAGGGCTGGGCAGTGGAGGGGCGAAGCTGAGAGGAAGCTGTCTGTAACGGCGGTGAAGCGCTCTGCACGGATCACATGACTGTCCGTCAGCGGACAGGTGTGAATAAAGTTTGGGTTTTTGAACTCTGCGGGGATCTGGAGGCGCACACACTTCCTGTTAGACGGTGCTCAGGTCTCAGCTAAAGCCTCGTGACCCAAAAGACGCGTTGAGCTGGCGGTTTCTGACCCGTCTAAACCCGGATTCTGACCCAGAACCTGATGTTAGACAGCTGTCTGACTGAGACAAAGTCCAAGAACCCTCAGAACTTCTGTTCTGGAGGTTCCCGGCAGCCGTGCAGTTCAAAGCGGTAACCATGGCAACAACTGTGAGCCCGGTTCAGGTGCAAAGTTAGACGGCGCCGCAGAAACGGCGGCGTGACTCAGGGAGGCTGGACCGGATGTTCTGAGCATCCAGAACCTGCTGCTCCATCCACAGGGGCAGGCTGCTATGGTTACCCCTTTCAAAATAAGACGACCCGCGCCCTTGCTGTAGCCCAGTCATGAGTGTAACTGGGGTGTTTTGGCCTGAAAGGTTCTTCTGCGCCTGGAGGGGGGTCGGCGCTGGTGCAGGAGGCGGGCCCACCTGGCAGGAGCTGGGCGGAGGGGAAGATCTGCTCCTGGATGCTCCTGCTCTGGGACAGCAGCTCCTCGGCGCTCATGGGGAGCTCCAGCGCGTCCCGGATGACCTGCGCGGCGTCCAGCGCCTTCTTCCCCATCACGGAGGACTTGACGGCCCAGGTGTACTGCTTCCCAAAGCGCTGGCAGATCTGCTGGAAGGACTGGGTGTACAGGCGCTCCGTGTCTGAAACGGGACACAGGTTCTGAGGTTCTGCCGGTCACAGATGGACTGTCTGCAGGTCTGGTTCTGTCAGACTCGGACTGGAAAGAACCAAATACACTGTTATTATCAGAGATATGGTGGGAGTGTCCAGAACCTACAACTGAGAAGAACCACGACCCGATCAGACTGAGATGCTCTAAGACATAAGATGAAGACCTGAACCGTCTTCTCTGAGCTCCTTCCGGTTCCAGGAGGGAGCATACTTCCGGTTTCTACCCATCCTGACGGACCGTACCGAACCTTAAGATCCAGCCGCTTCAGAACCAGCTGGAAGGTTCGGAGTTTTCATCCTATAAAATAACTCCTGTGTTTGACTCTGAAAACATGGACCTAAATGATTTTCTCCGTGATTCTGCAGAAAGTCTCTGTAGGAAAACAGATCCAGGATCAAACGTCAGCGGGATTCTAACTCGAACTTCAACAGACGGAGTTTGATTCGGTTTTCACCGTGATTTAGTGTCCAAACTGTGCAGAAACTGGACCCGGTTCGCCGGAGTCCGGCGCTGAAACTCTTCCCGAATAGGAACCATAAATGAGTTCCGGCTGTGACCCGGACTCCTTCAAACGCGGGGACACGGACACATCAACGGCGGGTCTGGGTCGGTACCGAGCAGTAGTCCGTCCATGTCGAAGATGACCCGGCTCACGCGCTTGTAGCTGCAGCTCGACGCCGACATGTTCGCTCGGGAGTAACCGTCCAGTTCCGGAAAGACTCGGCCACAGGACGCGCATGCGCACAATAGCCAAGTGGTGGCGCATTAAGCCACGCGTAGACTGACCTTTGCAACACCTGAGGGAGCCGGTCCGACCCAGGACGAACCTCAGTTTATAGTTTGAAGTCCAATTCAGTTTGTTTTCTGACCCACCGCAAAGACTTGTGGGAAATGAAGTTTTATGTCACAGCGGCTGTTTTACCCAGTGAACTACAAAAGGATCAGCTTTGAGGCTAGGCTGGATGCTGTCACCAACACATGCACACACCCATGTCCTTCAAGACTCACGGTAATAAATAAATGCTTTATAAAACCCAGAACCAGGAGGAGTCCAGAAGAAAAACCCACACAGCCCAGACCATGACCGCCCCCCTCCATGCCGTGCAGAGGGGCCGGCCTTTACTTTGTCCAATCTTTTAGTTTGACGTTTATGTCCAAAAGAGCCGCTGTCATCTGGTCTGTCCAGGGGTCATTCTGCCAGGAGCTTCAGAGGTTTCTCAGTGCATTGTGGGTAATTCCAGCCTGATCTCTGACCATGGAGTTGACCTCCTGTTCTAGACTGGTCTCATCCGTCTCTTTGGTTGCTCCTCCTCTGCAGCTTCATCCATCAGCTTGACTAGATATAAACTGACCCCCCCCCCCTCCCCACCACCACCTCCTGTGTGTGTCTTGGACAATGGGCGCCATCTTGAGTTTTTGTTGCTTTTACTAAAACAGAAAACGGGAGTCTTGGTTCCAAATGTGATGTCAAGTATCTGTAGGAATCAGGAACACAGAATCCATCCCTCTATAGGATTCTTCTATCTGTCAAACAATAAAACAGTGTCTAATTGTGTTTTTCCTCCCTCAGGCGTCTGCAGCGTTGATCTTACTGAATGAACACCCTTTTTGACGAGCGTCCAGCAGCAGATTTGACTGGTGAATGGCGTTTGGTGTGAACGCAGCAGTAGGTCAACGCGTTGGTCCATCTATGCTGTCAGAAAAGCTCTCTGGCTTTGACCCTTCATGTTGACCTGGAACATCAGCTGATGTGACTGGACAGAGGCTCCTTTCAGACGCTTCCTGAGCACGGTGGCTCCCATGATGTGAGCAGAACGCTGCCCCCTGTGGCAGGACTGAGACTCTCAGCCTCTCATTTCCTCCTGGATGCTGTGAAAACAGGATCAGTGTGATGACGGATCCACAAATCAAAGCCATGACATTCAGGAAGAAGCAATCAGAGGGCTGAGGAGCTGGCCTGGAGCTACCGCCTGACTCAGAGCGTCTGTGGATAGAAATATTCGATGCTGAAATTATGGTCTGCATGTGACGCTGCAGCGGTTCAGGAGACTCCCAGCAGTCACTGCTCCACAAACCAAGAAAAGATCTGATTCTGTGGTTTCAGTTTATGTCTGGTTTACTGACAGAACTCCAACACAGACAACATCTACGTTACTGTTTATCGTCTCATTGAAGGCATACAGAACCATCCATGTGGCATTAGGGCGTATGGAACGATCCATGTGGCATTAAGGCGTATGGAACGATCCATGTGGCATTATGGCGTATGGAACGATCCATGTGGCATTAAGGCGTATGGAACGATCCATGTGGCATTATGGCGTATGGAACGATCCATGTGGCATTAAGGCGTATGGAACGATCCATGTGGCATTATGGCGTATGGAACGATCCATGTGGCATTAGGGCGTATGGAACGATCCATGTGGCATTAAGGCGTATGGAACGATCCATGTGGCATTATGGGATATGGAACGATCCATGTGGCATTACGGCGTATGGAACCATCCATGTGGCATTATGGCGTATGGAACGATCCATGTGGCATTATGGGATATGGAACGATCCATGTGGCATTATGGCGTATGGAACGATCCATGTGGCATTATGGGATATGGAACGATCCATGTGGCATTATGGGATATGGAACCATCCATGTGGCATTAAGGCGTATGGAACGATCCATGTGGCATTATGGGATATGGAACGATCCATGTGGCATTAGGGCGTATGGAACGATCCATGTGGCATTACGGCGTATGGAACGATCCATGTGGCATTATGGGATATGGAACGATCCATGTGGCATTATGGGATATGGAACCATCCATGTGGCATTAAGGCGTATGGAACGATCCATGTGGCATTATGGGATATGGAACGATCCATGTGGCATTAGGGCGTATGGAACGATCCATGTGGCATTACGGCGTATGGAACGATCCATGTGGCATTACGGCGTATGGAACGATCCATGTGGCATTATGGGATATGGAACGATCCATGTGGCATTATGGCGTATGGAACGATCCATGTGGCATTATGGGATATGGAACGATCCATGTGGCATTATGGCGTATGGAACGATCCATGTGGCATTAGGGCGTATGGAACGATCCATGTGGCATTAAGGCGTATGGAACGATCCATGTGGCATTATGGGATATGGAACGATCCATGTGGCATTACGGCGTATGGAACCATCCATGTGGCATTATGGCGTATGGAACGATCCATGTGGCATTATGGGATATGGAACGATCCATGTGGCATTATGGCGTATGGAACGATCCATGTGGCATTATGGGATATGGAACGATCCATGTGGCATTATGGGATATGGAACCATCCATGTGGCATTAAGGCGTATGGAACGATCCATGTGGCATTATGGGATATGGAACGATCCATGTGGCATTAGGGCGTATGGAACGATCCATGTGGCATTACGGCGTATGGAACGATCCATGTGGCATTATGGGATATGGAACGATCCATGTGGCATTATGGGATATGGAACCATCCATGTGGCATTAAGGCGTATGGAACGATCCATGTGGCATTATGGGATATGGAACGATCCATGTGGCATTATGGGATATGGAACCATCCATGTGGCATTATGGGATATGGAACGATCCATGTGGCATTATGGGATATGGAACCATCCATGTGGCATTAAGGCGTATGGAACGATCCATGTGGCATTATGGGATATGGAACGATCCATGTGGCATTAGGGCGTATGGAACGATCCATGTGGCATTACGGCGTATGGAACGATCCATGTGGCATTATGGGATATGGAACGATCCATGTGGCATTATGGGATATGGAACCATCCATGTGGCATTAAGGCGTATGGAACGATCCATGTGGCATTATGGCGTATGGAACGATCCATGTGGCATTAAGGCGTATGGAACGATCCATGTGGCATTATGGGATATGGAACGATCCATGTGGCATTAGGGCGTATGGAACGATCCATGTGGCATTACGGCGTATGGAACGATCCATGTGGCATTATGGGATATGGAACGATCCATGTGGCATTATGGGATATGGAACCATCCATGTGGCATTATGGGATATGGAACGATCCATGTGGCATTATGGTGTATGGAACGATCCATGTGGCATTATGGCGTATGGAACGATCCATGTGGCATTATGGGATATGGAACGATCCATGTGGCATTATGGGATATGGAACGATCCATGTGGCATTATGGCGTATGGAACGATCCATGTGGCATTATGGGATATGGAACGATCCATGTGGCATTAGGGCGTATGGAAGGATCCATGTGGCATTATGGGATATGGAACGATCCATGTGGCATTATGGGATATGGAACGATCCATGTGGCATTATGGGATATGGAACGATCCATGTGGCACTATGGCGTATGGAACCATCCATGTGGCATTATGGGATATGGAACGATCCATGTGGCATTATGGCGTATGGAACGATCCATGTGGCATTATGGGATATGGAACGATCCATGTGGCATTATGGGATATGGAACGATCCATGTGGCATTATGGGATATGGAACGATCCATGTGGCATTATGGCGTATGGAACCATCCATGTGGCATTACGGCGTATGGAACCATCCATGTGGCATTATGGTGTATGGAACGATCCATGTGGCATTATGGGATATGGAACGATCCATGTGGCATTATGGCGTATGGAACGATCCATGTGGCATTATGGGATATGGAACGATCCATGTGGCATTATGGCGTATGGAACGATCCATGTGGCATTATGGGATATGGAACGATCCATGTGGCATTATGGCGTATGGAACGATCCATGTGGCATTATGGCGTATGGAACCATCCATGTGGCATTATGGGATATGGAACGATCCATGTGGCATTATGGCGTATGGAACGATCCATGTGGCATTATGGCGTATGGAACGATCCATGTGGCATTACGGCGTATGGAACGATCCATGTGGCATTATGGGATATGGAACGATCCATGTGGCATTATGGGATATGGAACGATCCATGTGGCATTACGGCGTATGGAACCATCCATGTGGCATTACGGCGTATGGAACCATCCATGTGGCATTATGGTGTATGGAACGATCCATGTGGCATTATGGGATATGGAACGATCCATGTGGCATTATGGCGTATGGAACGATCCATGTGGCATTATGGGATATGGAACGATCCATGTGGCATTATGGCGTATGGAACGATCCATGTGGCATTATGGGATATGGAACGATCCATGTGGCATTATGGCGTATGGAACGATCCATGTGGCATTATGGCGTATGGAACGCTCCATGTGGCATTATGGCGTATGGAACGATCCATGTGGCATTATGGGATATGGAACGATCCATGTGGCATTATGGCGTATGGAACGATCCATGTGGCATTATGGCGTATGGAACGATCCATGTGGCATTAAGGCGTATGGAACGATCCATGTGGCATTATGGCGTATGGAACGATCCATGTGGCATTAAGGCGTATGGAACGATCCATGTGGCATTAAGGCGTATGGAACGATCCATGTGGCATTATGGCGTATGGAACGATCCATGTGGCATTACGGCGTATGGAACGATCCATGTGGCATTAGGGCGTATGGAACGATCCATGTGGCATTACGGCGTATGGAACGATCCATGTGGCATTACGGCGTATGGAACGATCCATGTGGCATTAGGGCGTATGGAACGATCCATGTGGCATTAAGGGTAATGGAACGATCCATGTGGCATTAAGGCATATGGAACGATCCATGTGGCATTATGGCGTATGGAACGATCCATGTGGCATT
The DNA here is from genome assembly GCA_023969325.1 of Oryzias curvinotus. Lineage (NCBI taxonomy): Eukaryota > Metazoa > Chordata > Actinopteri > Beloniformes > Adrianichthyidae > Oryzias > Oryzias curvinotus. The sequence continues at coordinate 48,999 of JALJSC010000116.1, forward strand.
ATGGGATATGGAACGCTCCATGTGGCATTATGGCGTATGGAACGATCCATGTGGCATTATGGGATATGGAACGATCCATGTGGCACTATGGGATATGGAACGATCCATGTGGCATTATGGGATATGGAACGATCCATGTGGCACTATGGCGTATGGAACCATCCATGTGGCATTAAGGCGTATGGAACGATCCATGTGGCATTATGGCGTATGGAACGATCCATGTGGCATTATGGGATATGGAACGCTCCATGTGGCATTATGGCGTATGGAACGATCCATGTGGCATTATGGGATATGGAACGATCCATGTGGCATTATGGCGTATGGAACGATCCATGTGGCATTATGGCGTATGGAACGATCCATGTGGCATTAAGGCGTATGGAACGATCCATGTGGCATTATGGTGTATGGAACGCTCCATGTGGCATTAAGGCGTATGGAACGATCCATGTGGCATTATGGGATATGGAACGATCCATGTGGCATTATGGGATATGGAACGATCCATGTGGCATTAAGGCGTATGGAACGATCCATGTGCCATTATGGCGTATGGAACGATCCATGTGGCATTATGGGATATGGAACGATCCATGTGGCATTATGGGATATGGAACGATCCATGTGGCATTATGGGATATGGAACGATCCATGTGGCATTATGGCGTATGGAACGATCCATGTGGCATTATGGGATATGGAACGATCCATGTGGCATTATGGCGTATGGAAGGATCCATGTGGCATTAGGGCGTATGGAACGATCCATGTGGCATTATGGGATATGGAACGATCCATGTGGCATTATGGCATATGGAACGATCCATGTGGCATTATGGGATATGGAACGATCCATGTGGCATTAGAGCGTATGGAACGCTCCATGTGGCATTATGGCGTATGGAACGATCCATGTGGCATTATGGGATATGGAACGATCCATGTGGCATTAGGGCGTATGGAACGATCCATGTGGCATTATGGCGTATGGAACGATCCATGTGGCATTAAGGCGTATGGAACGATCCATGTAGCATTATGGCGTATGGAACGATCCATGTGGAATTATGGCGTATGGAACGATCCATGTGGCATTAGGGCGTATGGAACGATCCATGTGGCATTATGGCGTATGGAACGATCCATGTGGCATTAGGGCGTATGGAACAATCCATGTGGCATTATGGCGTATGGAACGATCCATGTGGCATTACGGCGTATGGAACGATCCATGTGGTATTAGGGCGTATGGAACGATCCATGTGGCATTATGGCGTATGGAACGATCCATGTGGCATTACGGCGTATGGAACGATCCATGTGGCATTACGGCGTATGGAACGATCCATGTGGCATTAAGGCGTATGGAACGATCCATGTGGCATTATGGGATATGGAACGATCCATGTGGCATTAGGGCGTATGGAACGATCCATGTGGCATTATGGCGTATGGAACGATCCGTGTGGCATTATGGCGTATGGAACGATCCGTGTGGCATTATGGCGTATGGAACGATCCATGTGGCATTAGGGCGTATGGAACGATCCATGTGGCATTATGGCGTATGGAACGATCCATGTGGCATTATGGCGTATGGAACGATCCATGTGGCATTATGGCGTATGGAACGATCCATGTGGCATTATGGTGTATGGAACGATCCGTGTGGCATTACGGCGTATGGAACGATCCATGTGGCATTATGGGATATGGAACGATCCATGTGGCATTAAGGCGTATGGAACGATCCATGTGGCATTATGGCGTATGGAACGATCCATGTGGCATTAAGGCGTATGGAACGATCCATGTAGCATTATGGCGTATGGAACGCTCCATGTGGCATTAAGGCGTATGGAACGATCCATGTGGCATTAAGGCGTATGGAACGATCCATGTGGCATTATGGCGTATGGAACGATCCATGTGGCATTATGGCGTATGGAACGATCCATGTGGCATTACGGCGTATGGAACGATCCATGTGGCATTACGGCGTATGGAACGATCCATGTGGCATTAGGGCGTATGGAACGATCCATGTGGCATTACGGCGTATGGAACGATCCATGTGGCATTAAGGCGTATGGAACGATCCATGTGGCATTATGGCGTATGGAACGATCCATGTGGCATTAAGGCGTATGGAACGATCCATGTGGCATTATGGCGTATGGAACGATCCATGTGGCATTAAGGCGTATGGAACGATCCATGTGGCATTAGGGCGTATGGAACGATCCATGTGGCATTACGGCGTATGGAACGATCCATGTGGCAATATGGCGTATGGAACGATCCATGTGGCATTATGGCGTATGGAACGCTCCATGTGGCATTATGGCGTATGGAACGATCCATGTGGCATTAAGGAGTATGGAACGCTCCATGTGGCATTAAGGCATACAGAACCATGCGTGTGGCATTATGGCGTATGGAACGATCCATGTGGAACGTTATGAGGGTTTTTCACAGAGCAGAGGAAAACTCCATAACAGTCTGGTTCAGTGTTTCTATGGGGGGGGCTGCAGCATCAGTGGGGGTCATCCAGCAGCTCATCTTTCCCACATGGTGTTTGGTTCCTCATAGATGAAAACATTTAACGTTTCAAAGAAGAAAGACCTGCAGCTTGGAGCCTTTATTCAGTTGCAGTGACCTTTAGCCAATCAACAGGTTCCAGCAGTAGCTCCTCCCTAACCAGTCCCTGTCATTTTCTATGGAGGGACCCAAAAGGGACGATTTGGTCCAGATGATGGGGTCCAGTTTAGGCTCATGAATCATCTCTAAACTCAAATGTTTGTGGTACTTGTGGTCAGCAGTCAACTGTTCTGTTATTTCTGGAGTCCTTTCATTTTTTCATGACAAAAGCGTAAAGTTTGTTCTCAGGAAAATCCACAGATGAAACATATGTCTGTGTTTCTATGCAGTGTGTTTCTATGCTGTGTGTCTCTACGCTGTGTGTTTCTATGCTGTGTGTTTCTATGCTGTGTGTCTCTACGCTGTGTGTTTCTATGCTGTGTGTCTCTATGCTGCGTGTTTCTATGCTGTGTGTTTCTACTCTGTGTGTTTCTATGCTGTGTGTTTCTACGCTGTGTGTTTCTACTCTGTGTGTTTCTACTCTGTGTGTCTCTATGCTGTGTGTCTCTATGCTGTGTGTCTCTACCCTGTGTGTCTCTATGCTGTGTGTCTCTATGCTGTGTGTCTCTATGCTGTGTGTTTCTATGCTGTGTGTCTCTACGCTGTGTGTTTCTATGCTGTGTGTCTCTATGCTGCGTGTTTCTATGCTGTGTGTTTCTACTCAGTGTGTTTCTATGCTGTGTGTTTCTACGCTGTGTGTTTCTACTCTGTGTGTCTCTACTCTGTGTGTTTCTACTCTGTGTGTTTCTACTCTGTGTGTCTCTACTCTGTGTGTTTCTATGCTGTGTGTTTCTACTCTGTGTGTCTCTATGCTGTGTGTCTCTATGCTGTGTGTCTCTACCCTGTGTGTCTCTATGCTGTGTGTTTCTATGCTGTGTGTTTCTACGCTGTGTGTTTCTACTCTGTGTGTTTCTATGCTGTGTGTTTCTACGCTGTGTGTTTCTACTCTGTGTGTCTCTACTCTGTGTGTCTCTACTCTGTGTGTTTCTATGCTGTGTGTTTCTACTCTGTGTGTCTCTATGCTGTGTGTCTCTACCCTGTGTGTCTCTACCCTGTGTGTCTCTATGCTGTGTGTTTCTATGCTGTGTGTTTCTACTCTGTGTGTTTCTATGCTTTGTGTCTCTATGCTGTGTGTTTCTACTCTGTGTGTTTCTATGCTGTGTGTCTCTATGCTGTGTGTTTCTACTCTGTGTGTTTCTATGCTGTGTGTTTCTATGCTGTGTGTTTCTACTCTGTGTGTCTCTACCCTGTGTGTCTCTATGCTGTGTTTCTCTACCCTCTGTGTTTCTATGCTGTGTGTCTCTATGCTGTGTGTCTCTATGCTGTGTGTCTCTACTCTGTGTGTTTCTACTCTGTGTGTCTCTATGCTGTGTGTTTCTACCCTGTGTGTCTCTATGCTGTGTGTTTCTATGCTGTGTGTTTCTATGCTGTGTGTCTCTATGCTGTGTGTCTCTATGCTGTGTGTTTCTACCCTGTGTGTCTCTATGCTGTGTGTTTCTATGCTGTGTGTTTCTGTGCTGTGTGTTTCTATGCTGTGTGTCTCTACTCTGTGTGTCTCTATTCTGTGTGTTCTACTCTGTGTGTTTCTACTCTGTGTGTTTCTACGCTGTGTGTCTCTATGCTGTGTGTCTCTACTATGTGTGTCTCTATGCTGTGTGTCTCTATGCTGTGTGTCTCTACCCTGTGTGTCTCTATGCTGTGTGTCTCTATGCTGTGTGTCTCTATGCTGTGTGTTTCTATGCTGTGTGTCTCTACGCTGTGTGTTTCTATGCTGTGTGTCTCTATGCTGCGTGTTTCTATGCTGTGTGTTTCTACTCAGTGTGTTTCTATGCTGTGTGTTTCTATGCTGTGTGTTTCTACTCTGTGTGTCTCTACTCTGTGTGTCTCTACTCTGTGTGTTTCTATGCTGTGTGTTTCTACTCTGTGTGTCTCTATGCTGTGTGTCTCTATGCTGTGTGTCTCTACCCTGTGTGTCTCTATGCTGTGTGTTTCTATGCTGTGTGTTTCTACTCTGTGTGTTTCTATGCTGTGTGTTTCTACGCTGTGTGTTTCTACTCTGTGTGTCTCTACTCTGTGTGTCTCTACTCTGTGTGTTTCTATGCTGTGTGTTTCTACTCTGTGTGTCTCTATGCTGTGTGTCTCTACCCTGTGTGTCTCTACCCTGTGTGTCTCTATGCTGTGTGTTTCTATGCTGTGTGTTTCTACTCTGTGTGTTTCTATGCTTTGTGTCTCTATGCTGTGTGTTTCTACTCTGTGTGTTTCTATGCTGTGTGTCTCTATGCTGTGTGTTTCTACTCTGTGTGTTTCTATGCTGTGTGTTTCTATGCTGTGTGTTTCTACTCTGTGTGTCTCTACCCTGTGTGTCTCTATGCTGTGTTTCTCTACCCTCTGTGTTTCTATGCTGTGTGTCTCTATGCTGTGTGTCTCTATGCTGTGTGTCTCTACTCTGTGTGTGTTTCTACTCTGTGTGTCTCTATGCTGTGTGTTTCTACCCTGTGTGTCTCTATGCTGTGTGTTTCTATGCTGTGTGTTTCTATGCTGTGTGTCTCTATGCTGTGTGTCTCTATGCTGTGTGTTTCTACCCTGTGTGTCTCTATGCTGTGTGTTTCTATGCTGTGTGTTTCTGTGCTGTGTGTTTCTATGCTGTGTGTCTCTACTCTGTGTGTCTCTATTCTGTGTGTTCTACTCTGTGTGTTTCTACGCTGTGTGTTTCTACGCTGTGTGTCTCTATGCTGTGTGTCTCTACTATGTGTGTTTCTATGCTGTGTGTCTCTACTATGTGTGTTTCTATGCTGTGTGTCTCTATTCTGTGTGTTCTACTCTGTGTGTTTCTACGCTGTGTGTTTCTACGCTGTGTGTCTCTATGCTGTGTGTCTCTATGCTGTGTGTCTCTACTCTGTGTGTTTCTACCCTGTGTGTCTCTATGCTGTGTGTTTCTATGCTGTGTGTTTCTGTGCTGTGTGTTTCTATGCTGTGTGTCTCTACTCTGTGTGTCTCTATGCTGTGTGTTCTACTCTGTGTGTTTCTACGCTGTGTGTTTCTACGCTGTGTGTCTCTATGCTGTGTGTCTCTACTATGTGTGTTTCTATGCTTTGTGTCTCTACTATGTGTGTTTCTATGCTGTGTGTTTCTATGCTGTCTGTCTCTATGCTGTGTGTTTCTTCTCTGTGTGTCTCTACCCTGCGTGTCTCTATGCTGTCTGTCTCTATGCTGTGTGTTTCTTCTCTGTGTGTCTCTACCCTGCGTGTCTCTATGCTGTGTGTCTCTACTCTGTGTCTCTATGCTGTGTGTCTCTACCCTGTGTGTCTCTATGCTGTGTGTGTCTATGCTGTGTGTCTCTATGCTGTGTGTCTCTACACTGTGTGTCTCTACTCTGTGTGTCTCTACTATGTGTGTCTCTACGTTAATCTGGTAGTGCATGCAGACTCCTGGAATATTCTCTCAATAATTCAGAATCAGATGTAGTGATCATCAATTAACTGCTAATAACAGAATCTGCTGCACTAGAAAGGCAGCAGCTGAAGGGAAGTGTGGTTGCCATGGTTACCGTGTGAAGACATTCTTGTAGATGAGCATCACAACTGGCAGATGAGAGAGCGGGGTGCAGGCGGCGCTTTGCTTCCTCTTTAGTGATGATGATGAAACTGGGACCAAAGCCGGGTCAAGGCGTGGCGGCGCCGCTCGCTCTCAGAGGGAATCCTTCATGGGAACCAGGAAACGGACCGGAACACCATCACTGAGGGGGGAGGGGAGACCGGAACCAGGAAACAGGAAAGCAGCTGACGTCCACTTCCTGCTTCCTCACAGTCCATCCTGTTCTGACCAGGTTACTTTAGTGGCTGTTGGCCTCACTCTGCAGAATAAACCGTCCTGCCTTCCTCTGACCTTCAATGCAGGTGGTTTCCATGGCAACAGGAAACAAAAGATGGGGGTTTACTGGCAGCGGTCAGGGTTTCTGTGATTCCTGCAGAGAGCAGCGTCTTCCTCCCTGCAGACCGGGGCGGTTCTGGCCCGTTCCCGTCTTTGAACCTCCTCCTTGGAGGTGAGGAGGATCCTCCTTGGGGGGGGGCAGACACTGGTGGGGTCGTTTACAATTCTCCTCCAGTCCGTCCTCTGGTTGCTAACGGTTACTCCTCTGATGGGGGAGGAAAGGCAATCAACACTCTCACTGCTATTTAGCTAACCCCCAGGGGCTGATGGGTATTGAGTCCCCGGACGACCGCTTGTCCCGGATGACATCAGCCGGATCAAGAGTCCATCCATCCATTCATTATCCATCCATCATCCATCCATCCATCCATCATCCATCCATCCATCCATCCATCCATCCATCCATCCTCATCCATCCATCCATCCATCATCCATCCATCCATCCATCCATCATCCATCCATCCATCCTCATCCGTCCATCATCCATCCATCCATCATCCAGCCATCCATCCATCCTTCATCCGTCCATCATCCATCCATCCATCATCCAGCCATCCATCCTCATCCATCCATCATCCAGCCATCCATCCTCATCCATCCATCCATCCATCCATCATCCATCCATCATCTATCATTCATCCATCTATGCATCATCCATCCATCCATCCATCATCCATCCATCATCCATCCATCCATCATCCAGCCATCCATCCTCATCCAACCATCTATCCATCATCCATCCATCCATCCATCATCCATCCATCCATCCATCCATCCGTCCATCATCCATCCATCATCCATCCATCCATCCATCATCCATCCATCATCCATCCATCCATCGTTTATCATCCATCCATCCATCCATCCATCATCCATCTATCCATCCATGCATCATCCATCCATCCATCATCCATCATCCATCATCCATCATCCATCCATCATCCATCCATCCATCATCCAGCCATCGATCCTCATCCAACCATCTATCCATCATCCATCCATCCATCCATCATCCATCCATCCATCCATCCATCCATCCGTCCATCATCCATCCATCATCCATCCATCCATCCATCCATCCATCATCCATCCATCATCCATCCATCCATCATTCATCCATCCATCCATCCATCCATCATCCATCCATCATCCATCCATCCATCATTTATCATCCATCCATCCATCCATCATCCATCTATCCATCCATGCATCATCCATCCATCATCCATCCATCCATCATCCATCATCCATCCATCATCCATCCATCCATCATCCAGCCATCCATCCTCATCCAACCATCTATCCATCATCCATCCATCCATCCATCCGTCCATCATCCATCCATCATCCATCCATCCATTCATCCATCCATCCATCCATCCATCATCCATCCATCATCCATCCATCATCCATCCATCCATCCAGCCATCCATCATTTATCATCCATCCATCCATCCATCCATCCATCATCCATCTATCCATCCATGCATCATCCATCCATCCATCCATCCATCATCCATCATCCATCCATCATCTATCATCCATCCATCATCCAGCCATCCATCCTCATCCATCGATCCATCCATCATCTATCATCCATCCATCCATCATCCAACCATCCATCATCCATCCATCATCCATCCATCCATCATCCATCCATCATCCATCCATCCATCATCCATCCATCCATCGATCCATCCATCATCCATCCATCATCCATCCATCATCTATCATCCATCCATCCATCATCCAACCATCCATCATCCATCCATCATCCATCCATCCATCATCCATCCATCATCCATCCATCATCCATCCATGCATCATCCATCCATCATCCATCCATCTATCCATCATCCATCCATCCATCGATCCATCCATCATCCATCCATCATCCATTCATCCATCCATCATCCATCCATCTATCCATCCATCCATCCATCCAGCCATCATCCATCCATCCATCCATCATACATCCATCCATCCATCCATCCATCCTCCAGCCATCCATCCTCATCCATCGATCCATCCATCATCCATCCATCATCCAGCCATCCATCCTCATCCATCGATCCATCCATCATCTATCATCCATCCATCATCCAACCATCCATCATCCATCCATCATCCATCCATCCATCATCCATCCATCATCCATCCATCCATCATCCATCCATCATCCATCATCCATCCATCTATCCATCATCCATCCATCCATCGATCCATCCATCATCCATCCATCATCCATCCATCCATCATCCATCCATCATCCATCCATCATCCATCCATCATCCATCCATCATCCATCCATCCATCATCCATCCATCATCCATCCATCTATCCATCATACATCCATCCATCCATCCATCATCCATCCATCCATCATCTATCATCCATCCATCCATCATCCAACCATCCATCATCCATCCATCATCCATCCATCATCCATCCATCATCCATCCATCATCCATCCATCCATCCATCCATCATCCATCCATCTATCCATCATCCATCCATCCATCGATCCATCCATCATCCATCCATCATCCATCCATCCATCCATCATCCATCCATCTATCCATCCATCCATCCATCCATCCATCATCCAGCCATCCATCCATCATCCAGCCATCCATCCTCATCCATCGATCCATCCATCATCCATCCATCCATCCATCCATCATACATCCATCCATCCATCCATCCATCATCCATCCATCCATCCATCATCCAGCCATCCATCCTCATCCATCGATCCATCCATCATCCATCCATCCATCCATCCATCATCCATCCATCATTTATCATCCATCCATCCATCCATCCATTATCCATCCATCATTTATCATCCATCCATCCATCCATCCATTATCCATCTGTCCTCTGAAGGCCTCCTGGCTGCTGTCAGCCTGCAGATGCAGAGAGACGGCCTTCAATGCTGCAGAGGTCATGAGGTCAAAGTACCTGAATGTGTGAGGAACAAAAGCTCAGCCGCCTACCGTCTGTCAGAACTCTGTCTTTGCACCAGCAGCCATGAGCCTCTGGTGACTCGTCATCCGGCACGCCACCAACAGAAAGCAGTGAAGGCCGCTCTCTGTCAGAGACGCCGCCGCCCCCCCGCTGTGGTGGGAGAATCTGAAGTTAATAGACGGAGAAAAAACATCCTTGGAAGGAACGTCATGAAGGAAGCTCTGTGACCGAGGGTTCAACCCCCAACCGCAAAAAAACACACACATCAAAGTGGGAGGTTGTGGGTTCATTTCCACGACGGAGGCAGACAAATGTCTGAATGTGTTGGACGGCTGTGGGGGGGGGGCCAAGACCGCAGGTTTTCCTGTGGTCCAGTGTGAGAACGTCTGGCCCACAACGGAGGACCTGATGGTGGATCCCTGGAAGGAGGACAGGGGTTGGTTTCAGGACCCCCCAGGGCAGAGGGACTGTGGCGAGCTGTCACCACAGGAGGGGAGACCCGTCCGGCCCCCTCCAGGGACGTCATGAAAATGGAAGGAACGCCTGACCCCCGCAGACCCCCCCGTAGCCAGCCGTAAGGACAGGTGGGATAATACCCGGTATAGAGCCATCACGGCACCAGAGTCCGGATCTGTGATCTCCAAACCAGAAAGACCAGGCCGCTGGGCACCAAGACCAAGACCCCATTGATGACCCCCCATGAAAGGTTCTCCTGGGAAAGCAGACCAGACCTCCTGGGGGGACATCAGTACTCAGAGTTGGAAGGACCGGCCCACAGAGGACGAGACGCCTCCAACAATGAAGGACGGAGAACAGCTGATGCTTTTTATGAACCACTCCACTGGAATCAACAGGGATGGCAGTTAAGAAGATTGTTAAGGGGAAATTAGGGGGAAGGTAAAGGGAAAGGTTAGGGGGAAGTTATGGGAAACCTTAAAGGAAAAATGGGAACGTTATGGGGGAATTATGGAGACACTTAAAGGGAATGTTATAGGACCGTTATGGGAAAAGTTAAGGGGAAGGTAAAGGGGAAAGTTACAGAGAAAGTTAAGGGAAATGCTAGGGCAGTCTCTGGGAAGTGTTAAGTCTAAAGTTACGGACAACCTTAAGGGAAAAGACAGAAAGTCACGGGGGAATGATGGGAAACCTAAAGGAGGAATCACTCACAGAGGAATTACAGGAATTAGAGTGAGATTATAAGCAACCCTAAGGGGAAAGTTACGGGGGAATGATGGGAAACCTTTAGGGAAAAGGTTAAGGGAAAGTGTTTCTAATGACAAGCATGTCAAATTGTTTGATTGAACCTCCCACAACTTTTCCCTGAACTTTTCCCTGAACGTTTCCTGAACCTTTCTAAATATTTTCTGGATTTTTTTTCTGCAAACTTTCCCCTAAACCTTCCCTGAATTTTCTCCAAATATTTCCCTAAACTTTTCCCTGACCTTTGTCTTTAACTTTTCCCTGAACTTTTCCCTGAACTGTGTCTTCTCTACAGATCTGTAACCAGACATGAAAACAGCATCAACATTTCCCTGATAACTGCAGACAGCAGACCACATCTGAATGAGGAGGAAAAGCAAAGCCTGAAATAAGAGGGGGTGGCGTGCACATCCACGTGCACGAGCATGTGCTCCCGGCACACGGACACTCCTCTGAGGGTTCGATTCCCCACAAACACTGAGCGTCTGGAGGAGCCATCATCATGTGAGGAGGGAAACCAGAGTGTCTCCACAAGCACGCCCCCCTTCCCGTCTAACTTTGACTCCGCACCCCCGTCTCTCTCCCAGCAACCCCGGGGAGACCAGAGGACAGAGTTGGTGTGTTCTGCAGAAACTGGGCTCAGGCATGGAGCGGCAGGAGGTGGATCCTCATTTCAGAACAATGACCCAGAACCCAGAGGTTCCAGGCAGAGGGGGGGTCATGGCTCCTCCTCCTGGAGGTGGTCTCACCTGGACTTCCTCATGCAGGCGTCCACCCCCTCCCTGGAGCTGCACTGCTCTCTGCCGGAGCGCTGCACTGAGCATGTGCGGCTCTGACCCACTTTCTGGCGGTTCTGCAGCTCATTTGTGAGTCTGTTTGGATCAAAGCTTCTGCTAAATCCAGTTGTGTTTGCACAGCCGTCTTCCACACAGTCTCTGACAGTCCGTCCAAAAAAACCCTCCAATGATCCAAGAACACAAACCAAGTCAACAAACACGCGTGTGATGTTTCACACATACAGATGAGACCCTCAGGAGAACCAGAACCACCTCCGGCTGAAGGAAACACAGACTGTAGTTAGAAAACCAAACCAGGAAGATGCTGAACGAGCTGAACCTGATGGGAGGGGGTCACCAGGGGGTCATCAGGACGTCTACACGGCCCCCTGTGACCCCTTTAGAACACGTGAAGAGCAGCAGGTGGTGTTCTGAACACAGCTGGCTAAAGCATGCAGGTTTGTGGTTTTATTCACTTGACTTTGTTGTTATGTTGTCTGGTCATCTTGTCTGGTTTGTGGTCTCTGAACAGAACTTTGGGATCTTCCTGTTAGAGGCAGGTGCTTCATGAACAAAGAGGATTGGATTTGTTCTGTTCTTCATTCCATCTCACTGCATTCTGTCCATCTTCATTCCTCTGTTTTCACCTTTCTTCCATCTTGGTTCCATCGTTGTCTTCTGTCTTCCGTCTTTCGTTCCGTTTCTGTCTGTCTTCTCTGTGGTTCTGCTCCATGGTTGTTCTGTTCAGCCTGGAAACACTGATTCAGTAGAACTCTGTTTGCTCTGCTGAGAAAATAGAAGCTGGACTTTAGTGTCGACCCGTTTCCAGAAGAACTTCTTCTTAAAGTCCTTTAGTGGAACCAACAGCATCAAGCTGCTGTTCTGACCCTCCTCTGGTGGGGGGGGGGGGTGTCAGCCTCCTTCTAGGGACAGCCTGTGCCCCCCCCCCCCTCCTGCACTGCAGTGACCTCCGTCTGAAGCTGAGGTTCTCCTCTCAGTGTGGGGGGGGGGGGGGGGGGCGTTAAAGTCCAGATCCGGGTTCTCTGCTGCAGTTCCTGGTAAATCCAGAATCCAGAACGCCTGTAAAACTGGGTGGGGGGGTTGAAACCAGGTGTGACGGGGTCCCGCTGAGAAAGGATGCAGAGGAGCCAAGGTGAGGGAGTTCTTTCTGTAATTCAAGAACCGATGAGCACTACAACTGCTCCACACAGGACGACACAGGGCCACACAGGGCCACACAGGGCCACACGGGGCCACACAGGGCCACAAAGGGCCACACGGGACCATACGGGACCACACAGGACCACACAGGACCACACAGGACCACACAGGGCCACACGGGGCCACACAGGACCACACAGGGCCACACAGGGCCACACAGGACCACACGGGGCCACACGGGACCACACGGGAACACACGGGACCACACAGGGCCACACAGGGCCACACAGGGCCACACAGGGCCACACAGGACCACACGGGGCCACACGGGACCACACGGGAACACACGGGACCACACAGGGCCACACAGGGCCACACAGGGCCACACGGGGCCACACAGGACCACACGGGGCCACACAGGACCACACAGGGCCACACGGGACCACACGGGAACACACGGGACCACACAGGGCCACACAGGGCCACACAGGGCCACACGGGGCCACACGGGGCCACACAGGACCACACGGGGCCACACGGGACCACACAGGACCACACTGGGGCACACAGGGCCACACAGGGCCACACAGGACCACACAGGGCCACACTGGGGCACACAGGGCCACACAGGGCCACACTGGGGCACACTGGGGCACACAGGGCCACACAGGGCCACACAGGACCACACAGGGCCACACTGGGGCACACAGGGCCACACAGGGCCACACTGGGGCACACAGGACCACACAGGACCACACAGGGCCACGCAGGGCCACACCGGGTCACACAGGGCCACACAGGGCCACACAGGGCCACACTGGGGCACACAGGGCCACACAGGGCCACACAGGACCACACAGGGCCACACTGGGGCACACAGGGCCACACAGGGCCACACTGGGGCACACTGGGGCACACAGGGCCACACGGGGCCACACAGGGCCACACAGGGCCACACTGGGGCACACAGGGCCACACAGGGCCACACTGGGGCACACAGGGCCACACAGGGCCACACAGGGCCACACAGGACCACACTGGGGCACACAGGGCCACACAGGGCCACACTGGGGCACACAGGGCCACACAGGGCCACACTGGGGCACACAGGGCCACACAGGGCCACACTGGGGCACACGGGGCCACACAGGGCCACACAGGGCCACACAGTGCCACACAGGACCACACAGGGCCACACAGGGCCACACAGGGCCACACAGTGCCACACAGGACCACACAGGGCCACACAGGGCCACACAGGGCCACACAGGGCCACACTGGGGCACACGGGGCCACACAGGGCCACACAGGACCACACAGGGCCACACAGGGCTACACAGGGCCACACTGGGGCACACGGGGCCACACAGGGCCACACAGTGCCACACAGGGCCACACAGGGCCACACAGGGCCACACAGTGCCACACAGGGCCACACTGGGGCACACGGGGCCACACAGGGCCACACAGTGCCACACAGGGCCACACAGGGCCACACAGGGCCACACAGTGCCACACAGGGCCACACAGGGCCACTCAGGGCCACACTGGGGCACATGGGGCCACACAGGGCCACACAGCACATGGACACCTCTGTCACACTCCTCTCTCTCACTTCCTGTGACACACCCCCTTTAAATGATAAGCCCCTCCCCTGGGGCGTTGCTCTCCATTACCTGGCAGGTGGCTCCACAGGAAGGAGGTTTAAACATAAAATACATGAATCCACATGAAATAAAACACAGTGTGGCCCCCCTCGTCATCTGACGGTGCCACACCGTCACACCAGGGCAGGCCCCCCCCCCATGAAGGGAAAAAGCTTGTTTCACAGGACACTGCACCACAGCCAGAACCTCTGCTTAGTGGAAGCTCCTCCTCTGTGTCCTGGTGGACTCATGGGAATTCTGGATCCTCACCAAACATGAGGATTCAGAGGGATCGGACCTGCAGCATCAGGACACTGCACCACAGGAGCCGGCTCTCCACAGGCGTGTCATAGCTGACGTATGTTCCTGCCATCCGTCTGCTGGCTGCTGCAGACCCTCAGAAGGCAGTCAGTGCAGGCGGGGGCGGGTGTGGGGGGCAGGACTGCTGTAGCTACAGAAACTCTCCTGCTAAAGCCGCTCTGCTCTGCTCAGGAGGACACGGTCACATCTGGGAGGGAAGTGATGGAATGAAGGGACGGACCAAAGCATTCCTGTTTCTCAGCGGATAGATGGATCACAAGCAGCTGTGGAGGAGCGCCCCCACGTGGAGGCAGCTGGTACTGCAGCTCCTGCAGAGCGCTCTCCAGACAGATGGGAAGCGTTCTGGTCTCCTGTCTGACCTCCAGTGGGGAGACGGTCCTCCTTCAGAGGAGGACGGGGCAGGAGCTGAAGGATGTGGGAGTCTGTGGGTGAAGGATGCAGCTGCAGACGACGACTGGAGAAGAACGGCTTCATTTTAAAGGCTGACTGTCAGGACTCGGCTGTTTCATTGGAGTTTAGTTTGGATTGACAGCTGTGTCAGACTCACACACAGAAAGCTGGAAGCAGACACTGTAACCTCCAACACATGTGTGTGGTTGTGTGTTCTAGTTTCTGCTCTCATGTTTTCACATTATCCTCTGTTCTAGAGGAACAGAACCACAGGAGAACCTGCTTTGGAGCCAAAAGAGTCTGTTTTAGTGTGCAGAACCATCAGAACCAGGGGCCTCATTTCTAAAACGTTGCGTAGGATTTGCGTCAGAAGTGGCGTACGGATGAAACATAGGACGTGCGTACGCACAGAAATATTCAGATTTATAAAACCGTGATCACGCACATCCTACGCATCCTTCCCTTAATAAATCACAACCAATTCTAAATGCTGCGCAGCTTTTGCGGCTTCATGACACGCCCATAGTTGCCCATAAATAGTCCGTGAAACGCCCACAAATGAATATTCATTGATAGAGAAACCATGGCAAACACCGAGAGGAAATCAAAGAAACGTAACTTCACTCGATGTGAAGTAGAAGTTATCGTTGGCGAGGTGGAAAAGAGGAGAAAAATGTTGTTTGGAGGGCGCAGTGTGGGCATTACTAATGCCAAAAAGACACGTGAGTGGCAAACGGGGGCAGACTGCCACGGGTGGGGGGTGGGGGCCAGGGGACACCGGAGCTGACCCCTCTTGATGAGAGACTGGCGGCAATTATTGGGGAATCCCTTTTACGTGGAGTGGTGACTGAGGCGCGCGGGGGGGGGGGGGGGGGGGCGCACGATGCACCTGATGCATGTCTAAAGATGCGTTCACTCCCAATTCTTCCATTTGCCACATCTTCTAAGATCCAAGATCAGCCATTGTGGTCATTACGCATTGTGATGGGGCATTTTATTTCCATCCATTTAACTGCATCTGACAAGCTACAGATGTGGGTAATAATCCACGTGGAAATGGGAAATTGTTCATCAAATGTCATTTCTTGTTGCTTTCTGAATGGTTGAGACATACGCCATACATTGTTTTATCAAAAAGAAAACAAACTAAAGGCATATGCATGAATACCATAATTCTGTAGCTTATGAAGAAATGTTTTACTATGAAAACAACTTTCCCCAGTGGACAATTAATACATCTGTGTCAGAGCTTGATGAAGGACCGCACATTTTCCCCTCAAGTTTGCTTTTTATAAATCTCAACTATTGCGTAGAGAGTGGCGTACGCCTTCTTTTCTGGTACACAACGTTTAGAAATGAGGCCCCTGGTCCCTAAAAGCTCCAACAGCAGCTCAGCAGAAACTCTGATCTTTCTTGATGTGGAGGGGCGGAGCCTGAAGAGGAAGCATCTTTCTGCAGGTGGTGCTGCAGCTTTGGGCATGTTTTCCAACTCTGTAGCTTCTGCTGTTCATGGAGTCGTGTCCCTCTGTTCTTGGAAAGGAGAAACCTGCAGAGAACTTTTCCCATTTCCACTCCCTCCTTTCAGCTGCTGCCCACTGTTCCCCTCTGAATCAGGAGGGAGGGGCTCTCATCTGTTCTGCCCACCCCCATCTAGAAAGACATCAGCACCACCTGAACATTCCAAAGCTCTTTTCCAACCCATTTCTACTGAGGAGGAACCAAACCCATGAAGATGAGAACAGCTGGAACAGGATGAGGGGGAAGGCTAAAGATTCAAGTCTGTTTGTGAGTCTGTGGCAACGAGCAGTTGTCACATTAAAGAAACAGACAGAAAATGTTAATTGACACAGTTTATTAGATTAATGCAGTTAAAGTAAGCAGCAGCAGCAATGTTCTTCTCGGTCAGGAGCACCTGTGGAAGCACATAGATTTAAATATTTGTTTTACACCTGCTGCCTTGTCTATGCCTTGTCTGATTGTGATGACTCACCTCTGTTTTCTGTGTCAGGAATGGTCCGCCAGCAAAAGAGGTCCCTAAGGGTACAAGGACCTTATTTTGGTTCCAGGGAGGGAAACAAAATCATTGTATAGCTAACAGGGGAGATTTAGATTAGTAATTTTAGTATTGGAGTGAATTATTGAAATGTTTTAGGAACAGTCTGTGAATTCTATTTTTGCATGGGGAAATTATCTATTTTTATAGGGGTTAGGGGAACTTAGAATGTACATATTTTAATATTTTGTGTAAATAGATTTTCTGTGGGAACCTGGGTAGATGGTAGCTCCCAAAGGAGAAATCCTATAAAGATGGGAGTTGTAACCATTGGGAGGTTGTTGTGGGTTGGTGGTTAGAGCTGGGCCATGACTGTGAAATGCCAACAGAAGAAATTGGTAAATAAAGTTTGAGTGAAAATCAAGTCCTGAGACTCCGCCTGTGCTTCGACCATGAGGATGGCCTCCGAGGCTACGAGCTGAACGTGACAGAGTCAAAGATAGAATGAAGACAGACATCAATAGAAAACACAGAGTTGATTCAAAAGAGCATTTATTAGATCCAAACAGGCTGCAGGAATTTGACAGACAGCTTTCAGTTTGAAGATGCAGTTCTGCAAACAGCCAGCAGGTGTCTCCCTTCTCCCTCCTGCTTCACTGCAGTTAGTTTCATATGCGCCACAGAAAACCATAAAAGGCAGCAATAACACACTCTGATGGAACTAAATGATTGATAAAGAAAAAGTGGGGTCATAAAAACTGAATCTTAAAGTTGAGTTTGTAAAAAACAAAACTCCACCATAGAGTAAGTCCTGGGATCCACACGGTGACGTCTCCAGAGTTTCCTCTGTTCTCTACAGACAATAGTTATTTTCCAAGAAAAGTCAATTCATTAACTGATGGTTTAGTGTAGCAGGAAAATTCTTGAAACTGCTGACTGCATTAGATGTTTCAATCCTCATTTCAAAGTGGATCCAAGTGGAAATGATGGATTTGACATTGAAACATGTGAGCATAGAGGCTGAATCCTGCATGAACTCTTTCAGAGGAAAGACTTTTACAAACAAGAAAGAATCATCAAACTGATAGAACAAACAGGAGACAATGTCACAATAATGTACACAAACAGCTTCATGAACAGAGAAACACAGACGTCAGCTGACAGGAAGAATGACATCCGTTACTATGGCAACACGAGAGAGAAGAGAAGCTGAAGATTTCCCTGAACTCCAAGTTAGAATGAGAAGAGGAAGTGCAGTTCTCCATCAGTCCACCGGGGGAGCTGCAGCACAATAACTGAGAGACAGTGGAGCTGATCTCAGATCAGTTCCTGCTGCAGCTCTGACACTCATCTCCACTTCCTCTGATTCCTCCATCACTCTGCTCTCCACCTCCCAGGAACACCGTCCAGTCACCACATCTCTGCAGACCAGCTGCTGCTGCTGCTCCTCTCTGCTCCTCCAGGAGGAACATCAGTCCCACCTGCAGAAAGAAAGTGTAGAGCCAGAGATGAAGGAGTGTCTCCTGATCCTGGTCTGTCAGTCAGTGATGCAGCACAGCAGCAGAAAGAGCAGCAGGAGCTTCAGTCCTGTTCAGAGCAGCAGCTTCCTGTCATCTTCACCTGTTGGAGCTTCTGCTGCTCTGATTGGCTGACTGTTGTCCTGAAGCCTGTCATCGTTCTCCTCAGAGCTTCACTGAGAAGCTGCAGCTTCACAGGAAACTCTGCATCTTTGCTCTCAGACTAACTTTAGGACCAAACATCTGGAAGCAGCTGGACTGACTCCAACCCTCTACTGACCTCAGAGTCTGCAGTTTGGAGTTTGGACTCTCCACCAGATCCTGGAGCTGCTGAACATCTGAAGACTGAAGGTTGTTGATGCTCAGGTCCAGTTCTGTCAGGTGGGACGGGTTGGACTTCAGAGCTGAGACCAGAGCATCACAGCTGGTCTTTGACAATCTGCAGTTCCTCAACCTGAATCCAGAAGAAAGAGTTGAGTTTAAAGACAAAGTTCCTGTTTTTCATCCTTCACTTCTTCTAAAGAGTTCAGAGCTGAAGGAGATCAGAACGTTTAGAAAAAGTCCAAAGATGTGAAGCAACAGCAGCAGATCAGAAGCAGAGAAGAAGAACTGTCTGCTCACAAACATCAGCCGCTGGACTCTCAGCGGCATCTGCTGAAACACAGCAGCAGGACTCAGAGTGCATGTGAGCGTGCACGGCTGCTTCTTCTGCACGCGCTCTAAAGGAGTCTGTTGGAGCAAAGACACCAAGAAGAGCTGATGGCTGCAAGCAGAACTTTGTGGAGAACAAATGTCAGCAGACAGCTTTGAAACAAGCAGCTGCAGGAAGAAAAGAAGAAGAAGTTCTGCCATAGATGAGAAATGACTAGAAATGAAGTGAAAACAGACGAGGAATTGAAATGTCATTGATCATCAGAAATTATTCAGGACTACATGTTTACAATCCAATAGATTTAAAGCTTCCATTCATTCATGTTGTTGTGTTTAGTGTTTTTGTGATCTCCATCTAGTTCCAGTTCCACTTTGGTTGTGTTATTTCTTGCATTTGAGTTTGTGACCTTCTTCTGACCTTTGCAGTCTGTCATTCACAGAAACGGCTGCACTGACAGCCTTTAGCCCGTACCGCCTTCATATTATTTCTTTATGTTCCCCTCCCTTGGGGTGGATGTAACACATACGTACATGTAGAAGCACTTCAAAAGGTCTAGATTTCACATCACACAATGCAGAACTCACATAGAGTCCAGCAACGTTTAGTTGCCCCACAGGGGGCAAAAGAACCCCAAAAACCAACCCGCCCACAGTCCAGAGCAATGTCAGTGCACTGGGATGTGTGATTTCAGTGTATGGCAGTCCATTGGGGCCGTGGTGTGGGCATAAACTGAGTGAGAGGTTTCTTCTACTAAGAGCCCCCCCCACATGAACCCTATGTTTCTATCCAGTAACAAGCAGGATAACATACTCCTGTTCCTGTTGTTTCAGTGTGCACACAGTTTCTACAAATATAGCTCTAACTGCACCAGATTCAACTACAAACATCCAATCAGCATAGAAAACAACTCTCAGTAGTAGAACTCATTCTAACATAGGATTCACCACATTTGCTTTGGCTCCCGCCCACTCACGGATCAGGAACCAATCACATTTGGCTAGATAGAGGGACTGACAAATAACCAATAAATGGAATCACAGAACAGAATAAAGTAAATGACATCACCCCCCCCCCCCCTTTTGATCTGTGCTTATACTATATAACAGAGATTTATGATGATAAAACTGAATATTTCACCATTTATCCATCAGTATTTAACTGGTAATTCTTTGTAACTCAACATTCCTCTTTCAATGACCCTCACACCAACAAATATACAAACATCTGGACAGAGCATCCTTCTGGTGTCTGAGTGATTCATATTCACAATAAACACATTAAATACATTACATTTCAGTTGTGTGCAACTTTAATTAATTTTGACCTTCATTAGAATATCTTGCTTTTATATGTTTTTTTAATTTAAAATTGAATGACTGACATCTGCATCAAAAGTAAATAATTTATTAAATATTAATACATTGCAATGAGTCAGTTCATATTTAGGAGTAGTAATCCAATAAGTGCTGAGTTATAATTTAACTGGCTGCATTATTCACGTCCTCTCCTTCCTGCTCATTTTTGAGAACCCGGTAACTTCCTGCTTACACTCATTCAGCCAAACGGCATGCAGGTTAATTCTGCTAACAGCTACCTGGCTCACGGTTTTACACTGAAAATTCCCCACTTCCCATGAGTCTTAGGGGCTGAAGGCGGGGCTAACCCCCAGGCCAATCGTAGCCTCTCTGATCAGCTCCTTTCTGTGAGTGTGGGTCAGAACGGACCGATGTCTGTTCTCCACATTATAACAGGCCTTCTCTCACAGAGATTTCTGCTCATTTATCTCTGGTTCTCTCGCTGCCTCATCAGTGACCAGCGGGGATCTCATCAGTCAGTCTCTGCATTAAAGGATCCATGAGAAAAGTGATCTGCGGTCGTTTTTGTTCAGCAGCAGCGTCACGTTCTGCTTCATTCATGTGGATGCAGCTTCTGCTGTGAGCTCCACAAAGAAGGAACGATTGTTGTTCTGAATGTTAGAAAAGCTTCAACTTGTTAATAAAGGAGTCAATTTGTGTCAGATGATCAGGAAGAGTTTTTCATTTTCTCCTGGATACGTTTTGTTCTTTTCTGCCATGACCAATGTTACTGCTTCCAGAAGCTCAGAATGAGAAACATCGTAACTTTCCATTCTGTTCAGTAAAAAGGAAGAATCTTCCCGTTCTTCCAGAAACATCCTGTGTTTATCTTTATACTCTGAATTTATCCATTTTGACCATGAGGGTAACGGTCTGCACACACATAAATCTATATCTATGTGTTCTGACAGTGGGCGTAACCCACACAAATGATTGGCGGACACGTATGTGTCGGGAGCAGCATCAAACACACCCACACACACACTGCCAAATTACTTTTATTATTAATTATTACTTATTTTTAATATCCTCTGGTGGTTTGAGTGTGGTTTAAGAGGGAAAAAATTATGAAATGAGGCAAAGTATATAGAAAATATGATGAGACGCAAAGAGCCGCATGCTCATTGGCCAAGAGCCACATGCGACTCGAGAGCCGCGTGTTCACCACCCCTGATATATAACATAATAATGAAACTGTATTTAATCTAAATAACGTTATTTGAAACCTGTAAAATAATCTTCTACACATGTTATGCTAATAACACAATGCAAGTGATGCTAATGATGCAATGCTAATAACGCTAATGGCGCTATGCTAATGATTCTAATGATGCTATGCTAATAGCGCTAATGGCGCTATGCTAATGATTCTAATGATGCTATGCTAATGATTCTTATGATGCTAATGATGCTATGTTAATGATTCTAATGATGCTATGCTAATTATGCTAATGGCGCTATTCTAATGATTCTAATGATGCTATGCTAATGATTCTTATGATGCTAATGATGCTATGTTAATGATTCTAATGATGCAATGCTAATAATGCTAATGGCCCTATGCTAATGATTCTGATGATGCTATGCTAATGATTCTTATGATGCTAATGATGCTATGTTAATGATTCTAATGATGCAATGCTAATAATGCTAATGGCGCTATGCTAATGATTCTAATGATGCTATACTAATGATTCTTATGATGCTAATGATGCTATGTTAATGATTCTAATGATGCTATGCTAATTATGCTAATGGCGCTATGCTAATGATTCTAATGATGCTATGCTAATGATTCTTATGATGCTAATGATGCTGTGTTAATGATTCTAATGATGCAATGCTAATAATGCTAATGGCGCTATGCTAATGATTCTGATGATGCTATGCTAATGATTCTTATGATGCTAATGATGCTATGTTAATGATTCTAATGATGCAATGCTAATAATGCTAATGGCGCTATGCTAATGATTCTAATGATGCTATGCTAATGATTCTTATGATGCTATGCTAATGATGGTAATAATGCTAATGATGCTATGCTAATGATGGTAATAATGCTAATGATGCAATGTTAATAATTCTTAGGATGCTAATGATGCTATGCTAATGATGCTAATGATGCTATGTTAATAATTCTAATGATGCTATGCTAATGATGCTAATGATGCTATGCTAATGATGGTAATAATGTTAATGATGCTATGTTAATAATTCTTAGGATGCTAATGATGCTATGCTAATGATGGTAATAATGCCATGCTAATTATGCTATGCTAATGATGGTAATAATGCTAATGATGCTATGTTAATGATTTCTATGACACTAATGATGCTATACTAATGATGCTATGCTAATAATTCTAATGATGCCATGCTAATGATGCTATGCTAATGATGGTAATAATGCTAATGATGCTGTTAATAATTCTTAGGATGCTAATGATGTTATGCTAATGATGGTAATAATGCCATGCTAATGATGCTATGCTAATGATGGTAATAATGCTAATGATGCTATGTTAATGATTCTTATGATGCTAATAATGCTATGCTAATGATGCTATGCTAATGATGGTAATAATGCTAATGATGCTATGTTAATGATTCTTATGATGCTAATAATGCTATGCTAATGATTCTAATGATGCCATGCTAATGATGCTAATGATGCTATGCTAATGATTCTAATGAAGCTATGCTAATGATGCAATGCTAATTATGCTAATGATGCTATGCTAATTATGCTATGCTAATTATGCTAATGATGCTATGCTAATGATGCTATGCCAATGAGCTGCTCCGTGTGTGTTGGTATGTGTCCACAAACTGGTTTAATGTCAGACAATATTTTCACAGAGCAGACTTTAAGATATGTTGGATAAATACAACAACATGAATTAATAGGACATTTCTAAAAAACAGTATTTCATAAATATAATACCAGACATGATCCACTTTGTATATCTTTACTGTCAGTAGCTGCGTTTACACGGACGTAAGTAATCTGAAGAAAAAGCCGTCATGTAGACACGCCGTTCAGAATAGTCTGCCCCCATCAGACTCATTCTGATCAGAATGTCTTTCTGATGGAGACAGGTGGTTCTGTCCATTGTTGATCCCATCGTGGTGCATGTAAACACTTGGTTCAGATCTGGTGTCTCTACTGCTCTGGTTGACGGTGTTTCCCTCCAGAGGAGGCTTTTGACCGCCAACAGGACCGACCGGCTGCTGCTCCACGCCACAAACCGTGTCTCTGATCAGAGCAGCCGCATTTCTAGCTTCTTTGTTTGCGGGCGGGGGAGGGGGCCTTGTTACGGCGTGTGCTCTGGAGGAGACTTCCAACCGCAGTCTGACCGCAGGAGAACCGTGTCTCCCAGAAGAACCGTGTTTCCACGTAGAGGAGCGGCTAACGGAGGAACTTTAGAATGAACAGTCCAGACCAAATAAAGCTGATGTTTGTCCCACTCTTTCCCCTCATTCTCCCCCTCATTTAACATTGACCTAAACTACCTTCATTTCTTCCCTTAATTTTACCCTCAGCATCTTTACCTACTCCTGTTTTCCCTCAACATGAGCCTTTAGTAACGGATTCAGTTTGGTGGCGATACGCGGAGGACTCCCCTCCACTGTGGTCACTGCGTCCTTAATGCCTTAAAGCAGCACAACAGAACACACATCAGTGGACGGCACAACTGCAGCTCCCTACGTGACGACAGGAAAGAAGAGGATCCAAACCAGAACACATGAAAGCTAGTTCAGAGGAAATGATTCCACAGCAGTTTCATCCATTTAGAGACATGTGGAAGAAGCTAACAGCCGTTTTTCAGCAGCTAACTGAGAATACTGGAGACTGCAGAAACACAACTCCCCAGCTCAGACTGCTCACTCCACCTGAACAGGGAGGGGCTGCATGGAGAAGGCAGGGGGGTGTCGCACTAATTACCTTCCCTGCTCAACAGGTGGCAGTGTGGAACCAATGTTTCTAATCAAATAACTGGAGGATTAACAACATGATTATTTATATAATGTGTTGACTCAAAATTAAATCATTTCTAAATTAAATCATCCCTGTGACGTTTTGAGAATGTTCATTAAAAATAAAAATCAACTTCCTAAACCTTACCCCTTAATTTTACCCTTAATTTAACATTGACCTAATCTTCCATGACTTTCCCCTTAGCCTCAGCAGAATTACATATCCTGTATTTAACCTTAACATCACCCTTAACCCAGTGGTTCCCAACATTTTTCTGCAGGGCCCCCCTTTCTCAAGATTAGAATATTTTCGAGCCCCCCCCATACTGACACAAACATACAAATCCTTTGTTTCTAAACTCCACTGCGCTTCCCCTGCAATACCCCCGCGCCCCCTTAGTCTTCTGTAGATTTCCTTGGATTTCCTCCACTGCTGGATTCAACACAGTTGTGTGTTTAGTTGAATGGAAACGTCTACCATTCAGTCAGTGAACTTTCAATGACACTTCTTTTTGGTTCATGTCCATCAGTTGTTTGCAGCTTTTCATTGTGTTCATGAAGTGTTGAACTCTGTTCTAAATGTCCTTTGGTCGTCTTTGGCTCAGAGTTGAACTTTTTAGCTTTCAGCATTTTTTAGTCTCCAGAAAACTTTTCTTAATCCAAAGTTCCAAAAATAAAGAGTCATTTTTTAGTGACACTTTTCATTTCTAGTGGTAAATGAATCTGCATTTGTCATTTCTGGTTTCAGTGACTGAATGATGCTCTGACCAAACGACACTTTGTGTGTTTTTGTTGTTCTAGTGACATTCAGAGGAAGTGTCTGTTCTAGATTCAATAGTTAAAGATCTGTTCTAACTATTTTCTTCACGGCTGCAGACAGAAAATCTTCCAGTGAAACATCAGAAAGTTCTTCACCTGATCCGTTCTTCTCATCCTTCAGGGAGTTCAGCTTCTTTACTGACCTCAGAGTCTGCAGTCTGCAGTCTGGACTCTCCAGAAAACCACACAGATGAACAACTCCTGGATCCTGCAGGTTCTGGTTGCTCAGGTCCAGTTCTGTCAGATTAGATGGGTTTTTCTTCAGAGCTGAGACCAGAACTTCACAGCTGATCTCTGACAAACTGCAGTAATCCAACCTGCAATGAGACAGAAAAGTGTGTTCAGGAGCAGTGATGCAGCTGGAGGTCCAGGAACTTGGTCCATTCAGTCAGGTGGGACCCGCCCTGATGAGACAATGACAGATGACATTTTCACTGTTTGCTCATTTCTTTGGGATTTGGACCCAAAAACATGATCAGGAATGAAAATGTCATATTAAATTTTATTTTTCTTCATCTTGAACCCTAAATTGTAAAATGTTATCCTATGACTATGAATGAGGCCTGAATTGGTCTATTATGTCAATATCTCTACTTTTCTCCAGTCAATCTTCTTCAAACCTGCTGAGATGATCATAAACATCATTACCAACAGTAATCCAGTGAAAGTTTTGCGTCACCTTAACTGAAGCAACTTTAGAAAGAGTTGACATGACCAGATGTGATTTTACGTGGAGTTTCTTCATTTCTGTTTGATTCCATTCCATGTCTTTCTCAACGACCCACCAAACACTCTTTCAGTGTTAAATCTCACTTTTAGAATCTGTCTGTCTGATTATATTTCAAACTAAACATGTTATTTCTGGTAGTTTATTATGGAATGAAAAGACATGCAATATAAATGAATACATTTGTACATCAAATAACAATATAGGACTCAATATCTCTCATCTATGTCAGAGTACAGTCCATGTTATCTGATGATGGGTAACTTTGACATGGATGATATTAGCGCTTTATACCGTCTTTCCAGCTCGCTGGGCGTGTGCACCGTAAACTATGATGTAAACGCTCATGCAGAAAGTCAGTGACGGCTAGAGACCACACTAACACAGATGTCGGCTCGGTCATATTTCGGATTTGAGCTGCGGTCTCTGTGGAAAGTATATCTGCCTCATGGTCTGCTGTAGATCTGGGCTGTGGACGTGCACGCCACCACTGTGCACATGCATGCCAGTGATCACCTACAGCCTTTGGGGCACCGTGGAGCCCGTATTCTCAGGGGGGGGGTCTGGGCTTGGACAGCCACGCACAGTGATTCTCACATCTGCTTTCTGGGGCAGACCAGCAGGACGAACCGTCCCGGCTTTGCCTTTTTTTAACTCCACAGAGTGAATGTGGCAGTTTCCTCTGACTGAAACTCCACAAGGACCTGAACTCTGGGTTTGGTAGGCTTTTGTAGCGCCTGACCACAATGCAGACATTTAAGCTGAAGTGGAACCACCTGGCCCAATGGAGGGGCCAGGTCTCATATGAGACAATGTGAATGTTGGTTCATGAGAGAGAGAGAGAGAGCAGTCTGGTTGCAGTGAAGGCAACAGCCTCTACCAAATAGGTTGTATTCTTTGGTTTTTTGTTTGGACTCCACTGGTTTGGTCATCTTATTCCATAGTGATTTATTCACTGCTAAAAGAACCCCGTCACAGTGAACAAGTTATGAATCCAACAGCTAATTAATGATTTAACTCTGTTACCGAGGCAACCACAAACAGGCGATTCATGCAGCCAATGAGAGAAGAGCTGGCCACACGTGACTGATCACTGAGAAATACACTTCTGATGAGGCATTTCTGACATTTTCAAACGCAGTCAGTTCCACATTATTTTATTAGTAAAAATTACACTTTACAATTTTAAACAATGAAATAATAAATCAAGCTGTATGCATATTTTAGTTTAATGGCTGATGTTGTTGACATTATGCAGGTAATGCATGCGGCCAATATATTGCAGCATTGGCCGCATGTATTTCAACTGAGGCTAAATGTTGTCGTTGGTCGCACATGTTTAAAGTTAGAGTCCCATGAGCTGTCACGCATCTAGATGTGACATTGTTTCTCTGCTGTTCACAGATCCTCTGGGAGAGCGGTGAGCTGCAGGTACAGCTGCCTCAGGCTCCATTTGGTGAATTGACCCTAACCAGAATCCTAAAATCAACCCTTTCTTTAGTGTTTGTACGGCCAAGAAAAACATCAGCTCTAGCAGCATGTATTTAAAAAAATAAGTGTGAATTGTGACTTTCTCATTGTTATGAATACTAAAATGAAGTACAATTAGTCTGCATTCAATAATATTTAGAAAGTAATTTAGTTTCGTCTGTATAAACTGTTGTTAGCCTGTACAATGTCATGTCACAAGTGAGTTGAATCCTAGTTTAAGTAAAGTTGACGTTTGTTTTAGCTATGATGCATTTATACATTTTTGTCTTTTTTTCAGTCATTGTTGGAGATGTGGCATTACAATCTCTGGTCAACTCTCCTATCAAGTAGGTCCAAGATATTGCAACAATGGTTTATCTAAAGACCACCTTTGCACCTGAACATGTTGATTTCTGAAAAAGGTTTTCTCCTTCATTTATTTATTTATTTATTTATATGTGTTTTAGCTACATGCAAATGTAGACAATCAGCGGTGACAGTTGATGATGTCATGGAGTGGTAGTAACGTCTGAATATTTTCCATATCTTTTCCGTTGGAGTGCTGAATGTAGGGTAACGGTGGAGGACTTTGGTTTTCTGTCCAGACATTAATCTGGGGTTGCATCCAGGTTTGAGCCCGGTTTGTGCTCTGACCCGGAGAACTTGTCCCAGTTTAGGCTTTGGTCTCAGGGCTTCCAGGGCTTCAATCAGGGCTAAACATCCTTTAGACTAAATAAATGTTTAGCCAGTTTACCTACCCGATCTTAACTACTCTATTTTTCCCACTAAAACATGACAGTGTAAATTCCTGATTGAAATTCTAATACATTTACATTTATGGAACCGATTTGAACTTTGAAAGGCCTGTTAACTTTTGTTTAGTTAGAAAACAGCCTATTACAGTCAGTTGGTTAACAGATGATTATTGACAACAATGTTTTCTGTCTCTGTCTTTGCTCTATATTGAACTTCTACCTAAAATCTTCATCCAACCGTGCAATTTATGGTTTTATCACATTTATTTATTCTCTTTACCTAAACACCGCTAGCCTTAGCTTAGAACCTAGCATGGCCACCACTCCTTCCACCTTTCCCTCTCTCTCCTGCTCCATGTGCCATATGTTTAGTGACGATCCTGCCTCCTTTAGTGCAGATAGCGGTAGATGTGTTAAGTGTAGTCTTGTGTTAGACTTGGAGGCCAGGCTTGAGCAGTTAGAAGCGCGGCTCCGCACAGTGGAAGCTAAGCCGGCTAGCCAGGTCGTTACTCGTAGCGCGGGCCGCGCTACCAGGGCTAACCCAGTTAGCACCCCAGCGTTCTCCCAGCAGCCGGGAGACAATCAGGGGTTTGCACCGGTTGGGAGGAAACATAGTGCTAAGCGCAAAGACTTAGAGCACCCGAGACTCCACGTTAGTAATAGGTTCTCCCCCCTCAGCGACACACCCGCTGAATCCTCAACTCTGGTTATAGGCTCTTCTGAAGTTAGAAACGTGGAGCTCCCAGCGGCTACAGTCAGGTGTTATCCGGGGGCCAGAGTTGGTGACATGGAGGGGAACCTTAGGATGTTAGCTCAGAGTAAGTCCAGGTTCCGTCGAGTCGTGATTCACGCAGGCGGTAATGATGCCCGACGGAGACAATCAGAGGTGGTTAAGTTAAACGTAGCTTCGGTGTGTAAACTGGCTAAGACGATGTCCGACACTGTAATTTTCTCTGGTCCCCTGCCGAACTTAGTCAGTGATGAAATGTACAGCCGCTTTTCATCATTCAACCGCTGGCTTTCTAGATGGTGCCCAGAAAACGGCGTTGGTTTTGTGGATAATTGGAGCGCATTTTGGGGGAAGCCCGGTCTCATGCGGAGAGATGGCGTCCATCCCACTCGGGACGGCGCCGCTCTTCTTTCTAGAAACATTTCTGCTAGCCTTAGTCTGTTAACCTGACAATCCAGAGACGAGACCCGGGCACAGAGCAGCAGTGGAAAACGCTCCTCTGAGCCTCCCTTAGTGCTGGTGCAAAACCCATGCAGGGAAAGTCAAGCAGGTCCTAGCTTTAGCTTATGTGCTGAAAGACAAATGAAAGGAGCGCGTCATAGAAACCTTAAAGTGACCGACAGCAGTTCCCACAAGCACAATTATGACGTCATTAAATGCGGTTTATTAAACATTCGATCCATTTCCTCTAAGTCCCTCTTAGTCAATGAGTTAATCACTGATAACAACCTTAGTTTACTGGCCTTAACAGAAACTTGGCTCCAACAGGATGACTATGTTAGACTGAATGAAGCAACCCCCCCCCCACTTATGCTAACTATCAGAAATCCAGAATTTCAGGGAAAGGAGGTGGTTTGGTGAACCCACTCACTGTCACAAGCACACCCTGGACCTCGTTTTAACCCATGGTATAGAGATCAGCCAGCTGAGTGTCCTTCCTCTTAACCCCATCATTTCTGATCACTTTATGATTACCTTCCAGCTTACTTTAGAACATGCTACTGCCCCAGTGAATAAGAAACATCTTAGAAGAACCTTAACTGACCGTTCTGTGTCTGAGTTTAAACTCACAGTTCAGCCAGTACTTAGTGACATTCTGAGCAAATACTCTGAGTCCAGCTCCCATAGCATCATCTACTATGAGTAGGGATGGGTATCATTAAGGTTTTAACGGTACTACTACTCTTATTGATACTGCTTATCGATATGGTACTTTAACGATACTCTTATCGATACTTTTTTGAGAAAGATAACTAACTAACTAACTAAATAACAAATTAAGAACATAAAGTGTTTTATTTCCTCATTATGCAACAACATTGTTTTTTTAACAAAACCTTTTACTTTATACATTTTTCCAACTTCAAAAGTAAAATACATGAAATAGAAGTTATTTAAAGGAAAATGTTTTGACATATTTCTGTCATGATGTCAATATAAAACACATTAAATAGATGTTTGAGTTCATAAGATCATCTCAGAGAAAATCTCTGCTTCAACTCCAACAGTGAAAGCTGTGTCTAAATCTGACGCCCGTGTTTCCATCTCTCTGAAGCCAAAGCCCCGCCTCCTCTCTACCTGCTTTTCCTCTCTACCTGTTCACATCCTCTGCAGCTGAGAGTCGCGCCCCTCACCAAATTCTACACCCAGAGCTAAATACGGTCATCAAAGCAGCAGGTTGACACCATAGTCGGGGCGCTCCAGTGCAGATTTGATTCATTTTACGTGCGCGCCGTTTGAACAACAGCCCCGCCCCCTGAGCACACAAATAGCCAGGCAGAGCTCTCCTCTTAAGTGAGAATTGAGAAATTAATATATAATCACTAATTAACGGAAAATTGACTGACTTGGTGAGTTAAATATGGCAGATTATAACGTTTATATTTAGTGGGACACAAAAAAGTAACTTCTCCAGTACCGATAGCAGAACCGTTCAGGTCAGAACTTGATGATACTGCGGTCTGGAAGAATGTGGCCCCGGTGCTGGTTCAATACCGGGACACGGTACCCATCCCTAACTATGATACTATGGGGCTATACTAATAAAGTTGAATTGAATTGAAAGTTTTCAAACTTTTCCTCAAACGCAACGCACAATGTAAACAGGAAGCAACTGAATCCGGGGATCGCCAAAAACCGGATATGGTCATTCTTTCGAACTGTCAGTTGCTCAAAAATAGTGTGGGATTCTAGATCTAAGCCCAG
The DNA here is from genome assembly GCA_023969325.1 of Oryzias curvinotus. Taxonomy (NCBI): domain Eukaryota; kingdom Metazoa; phylum Chordata; class Actinopteri; order Beloniformes; family Adrianichthyidae; genus Oryzias; species Oryzias curvinotus. Next base: position 80,243 of record JALJSC010000116.1, read on the forward strand.
AGGAATTTTAGGTGGACATTTAAACATTAGAAGCATCATATCAAAAACTGAACAGATAAAACACTTACTGCTTGATTCAAATCTTGATTACCTCTGTCTGTCTGAGAGCTGGCTTCATGAAAATGCCCCCTCTGCAGCACTTACTGTCCCGGGCTACAAACTGTTCAGGAAAGACAGGGAGGGTGCAAAGGGTGGTGGAGTCATGTTTTGTTAGTTTTTGTTAGTTGGGGCTGTGTTTCTTGATCTAAAAAAAGCATTTGACACTATAAATCATAAAAAGCTACTGACTAAACTAACCAAATTCAATTTCTCCTCTAGTACCATAAAATGGATAGAATTATATTTGTCAAATAGATCCCAGTCAGTTAGGATAAATCACTATCATTCCTCACCTCTCCCCATCTCCACAGGTGTCCCGCAAGGTTCTATTCTAGGGCCTTGACTTTTTTCACTCTACATCAATGATCTGCCTTCTGTTTGTTCAAATGTCTTCACTCAGATGTATGCTGATGATACTGTCATTTATTCACATGGCAATAACACATCTGAGGTGGCAGAGAAGCTCACTGAAACGATGGGACATGTGGCAAAATGGTTGGAGCAGTCAAGTCTGTGTCTCAATGTAAACTAAACAGTTGCAATGTTCTTTTCCAAAACAAACTGTAAAAATATTCTGGCTGATGTTTTTTGTGGCAGGAAAGAAAATAGACATTGTTGAAAAGTTTGAATACCTTGGGATTTTAATTGATACAACACTCAATTTTAAATCACAAATTCAAAAAGTTTGTAACCGTGTGAGGTCTAACCTGTCCAATTTTAGATTTATCAGGGCAAATTTGTCACTGCAAGCTGCCACAATGTTCATGCATGCAATGATCTTATCACACATGACGTACTGTCTCACTACATGGTCACAGGCAAACAAATCAGCATTAAAACCTCTGGAGTCACTTTACAAACAAACAATTAAAGTACTGGATAGAAAACCAATAAGACATCATCACTGTGACATTTCACAAAAACACAAACTGTTAAGCTGGGAGAATTTCATTAAGTACACAAAACTATGCCTATTCTATAAAATCATTAACGGTCTGTCATCCCCTCCACTCAGTCAGTTTGTTCAAATAAGATCCTCCCAAAGAGTGACTCGAGGGTCGGCTCAACAAGACTGTCTAGTTCCTCTGAGGAGAAGTGCCTTCAGCCAGAGCGCCTTCTCCATAACAGCAGCACAAGAATGGAACTCTGTCCCTCACATCATAAGACACATCACCACATTCACTCTGTTTAAAAAGAACCTAAAAAACTGGCTCATATCACAGCAAACATGTTCACATTGAACTGGATTAACACCTGCCCTTCCTCCTCCCCTCTGTCACCTTTGTGTCTTTTATACTTGTTTTTTATGTTTTCTCTATGTGCATGTTTTTATTAGTATATGTATTTTAGATGATCATTTAAGTGTAAATGTATATTTTTAATTAATGTATTTAATTGATGTTTTTAGGTTGACAATTTTTAACACCTGTCCGGGGACTACGGATGAAAAATAGCCTTTGGGCTAATTCTGGGGCATTGCAGTGATGCTTTTAATGTGCACTGTCCCTGTTAAATAAACGAATAAATAAATAAATAAATAAATACATAAATAAATACATAAAGTCAAACATCAGCCTGTGGCTGCATCCAAACCAACAGCAGAAAAAGTCCACTTCCTCTTTCTGCTCAGCTCTTCTCCAAACAGCACTGAATCATGGGAGAATTTCAGCAGCAGGATGCTGGAAAGTCTTCCTCCAGTTTTCAGGAGATGATCTTCCAGTCCTTCTCTGCTGCAGCCCTTCAAGCAGAGACTTTCAGCTCCAACAGATCAAAGCAGAGAGAAGAAGGAAGTGATGAGGAAGAGTCAGCAGCAAATGTTGGACATTGATCCCTGATCAAGCATGACTTCAGCTCTGAATGAAGAGTCAGAAGCTGCTGGGAGCTTTGATGTGAGCAGAGAACAAGCAGCTGCAGGAAGAAAAGAAGAAGAAGTTCTGCCATAGATGAGAAATGACTAGAAATGAAGTGAAAACAGACGAGGAATTGAAATGTCATTGATCATCAGGAATTATTCAGGACTACAGATTTACAATCACATAGATTTAAAGCTTCCATTTAGAAAATGTCTGATAAAACTGTATTTCTGTATTTCTTCATCATTTTCAGATGATCTCATAGCAGAAAAACAGCAGAAAAAGTCTTTAGTTCTCCTCTGAAAGCATTTCCTGACATCTCTAAACTGTAGAGGGGCCTTAAAAACATGAGGATCCACGGGGCCCAAAGTGTCTGAATGTGGCCCTGAAGAGGAGCTGCTGATGGTTCTGCTGCTAGTCTAAACCAGGGGTCACCAACATGGTGTCTGGGGGCACCAGGAAGTGGCCTGAAACGCTGCAGAAGATCATCAAGAAGTCTGGACTGAGGCGCTGAGCTGGACGCATAAATCACTGCAGCATCTGTGGTTCTGAACTGAAGGAGGAACCATGGACTCCTGGTTTCAGACTCAGAGACACAGAGAGACTCTCCTACTACGGTTCAGTCAGTTTCTCTGAAGAAATCAATCAAACTCTTGATGCTGATCAATCACATGTTCTTTACATGTTCAGAAATGTTTCTCAGAGCATCAGAAATGAAGGTTTTTGATGAGGAAGGATCAATGATGGACATTCTTCATTCAACCATCACTAAAGCTGAGCCAGACTTCCCATAATGCATCATTCCTCCCAGCGTTCTGTGCTAAAGTGATGCTTTGAGCACGTGATGACTCCCACTGTGGAACCATCAGCAACATTTTCTCTGGATCTACAGAGACTTTCCCTCTGAGAGTCGCTGCTGAAAGACATTGTTTCTGCATCAAAGTGGAAGAAAAGTGACGTCACCAACAGACTTGGACTCTAACTGTACAGGAGGCTCTGGGTTCAAAAACTGTTGGTGGGTGACACCACTCTGGAACCAGGAGTGCCGGCCAGAGCACTACTTCAAGGCTGGATGAGGCTGTTTCTGTTAGTTGGTGCATGGAATAAATGACAGCAGGCAGGAGGGAGGCTTTGATATTTATAATCCACACTTCAGGCTTTACATCCTCTGATTTGACATGCAGGTACATTTCCATAGGTGGATGAAATATGTAGGTGTGTGTGTGTGGTCTCTAATAAACACAAACATAAACTTAATATGCAACTTAACTTGGTTACCATGGTGCCGCGTGTGTGGCAGCTTATCTGGGCAGCTCTACCTTTTTGTGTTCCTTACTTTGCGTTTTTTAATATTTTCCTCCACTTTTATTTGTGTTTTTTGTATTTTTCAACAACTAATACGAAGTTCTGCGAGAAAGGACAGGAACATTATTACTTTTGCTTTTTGTTTTTATTTATTTTTTCTCAACTTTTTGAACCGGCCTCGGGGAATCCGTTAGGATGCAGCTCCATTGTTTACACTGGAGATCAGCTGTTAGCTCTTGGCCGAGCTGAGATTCTCCTCACTGGAAAGCCAGATATTCCAGCTGAAATACGGAGGAAACGACGAGGCTGCAGAGCTGGAGTTAAACACGGAGAGAAGACGGAGGTACAGCCATATTTACCATCCGTTACTATGGAAACATCCACGCTCTCTCTAACAAGCTGGACGAGCTAACGGCGCTCATGCGTCTGCAGCGGGTGTACCGGGAGAGCAGCCTGCTGTGTTTCACCGAGACGTGGCTCCACCAGGACATAACAGACTCCGTGGTCTCAGTTAATGGATTCACGCTGGTGCGGGCGGACCGGAGCGCGGCGCAGAGCGGAAAGAAGAAAGGCGGTGGTCTGGCGGTGTTGGTGATTGACAGGTGGTGTAACCAGAACCACATCACTGTGAAAGACCAGCACTGCAGCAGGACATTGAACTGGTGGCAGTCAGCGTTCGGCCGTACTACCTCCCACGGGAGTTCTCCATGTGCTGGTGGTCACTGTTTACACCCCCCCATCAGCTGACGCTGCTGTTGCTTGTGAGGGGGTGCACAGCACCGTGTCCCAGCTGCAGACACAACACCCCCAGGCCCTGATCCTTTAACCATGCATGCACCCCCCTCTCTGCCACCCTGTCCACCTTCACCCAGTATGTGAACTGTCATACGAGGGACAGGAAAACTCTGGACCTTTTCTATGCTAACGTCAAGAATGCATATCCTTCTGCCCCCCTCCCTCCTTTAGGACGCTCTGACCACAACCTGGTCCATCTCTCCTCTGCTTACACTCCAGTGGTGAAACAGCAGAAACCACAGGTTAAAGCGGTGTAGATCTGGACTGAGGAGGTAACAGAGCGACTAAGGGACTGTTTCAACACCACAGACTGGGACGTTCTCTGCAGTCCACACGGGGGGGACATTGACAGTCTCACTGACTGCATCACGGACTATGTCAATGTTTGTGTGGAAAACACAGTGCAAACAAAATCAGTGCAGTGTTTTTCCAACAAGAAGCCCTGGGTCACTCCTGAGCTGAAGACCCTCCTAAATGAGGAGAAGAGGGCTTTTCTCTCTGGGGACAAGGAGGAGCTGCAGAGTACAGAGGGACCTGAAATACAACATCAGGAAGTGCAAGGACTGTTACAGGAAGAAGCTGGAGCAGCGCCTGGAACAGAACAACATCCGTGATGTGTGGAGACGTCTGAAACACATCTCAGGCCACGCTGAGGCTGGAAATGGTCACAGGTGACCAAGTCTGGACACATGAACTGAACCTGTTCTTCAACAGATTTGATTCTGCCCAGCCCCCCGTCTCCATCCACACGGCCCCCCCTTCACACCTTTCCAGTTTAGACATCTCCTCCCAGCTCCAGCTGTTACCACCTCAGCACCAAGCAGTCCTCTCTCCCCTTCTTCCAACAGAAGCAAAGGGACCCCCCCCAACGACTCACAGCACCAGACCAGCCACCCCCACCCACCCTCCAACCCCCCTCTGCCTCACCCTGAATCAGGTTAGGAAGGAGTTAAGGAGAACAAAGGCCAGGAAGGCTACAGGTCCTGACAACATCACCTCCAGGCTCCTCAGGGAGTGTGCAGACCAGCTCTGTGTGGTGATGCTGTTCATATTTAATGAGAGCCTCAGACTGGAGAAGGTACCAGTCCTCTGGAGGACTTCCTGCCTGGTTCCGGTTCCAAAGGTACCTCGTCCTACAGAACCGAACCACTTCAGACCTGTCGCCTTGACCTCCCACCTGATGAAGACTATGGAGAGCATCATCCTCAGCCATCTCCACACCCAGGTGAGCTCAGCACTGGACCCGCTGCAGTTTGCATATGGACCAGGCATCGGGGTGGATGACGCCATCATCTACCTGCAGCATCGGGCCCTGTCTCACCTGGAGGCCCCTGGGAGCCCTGTGAGAGTCATGTTTTTGGATTTCTCCAGTGCTTTCAACACCATCCAGCATCACTGCTGAGGAGGAAGCTGGAGGTTGCAGGTGTGGACCAACATCTGGCTGCTTGGACCATCAACTACCTCACAGACAGGCCACAGTTTGTGAGGCTGCATGACTGTGTGTCTGATGTGGGGGTCTGCAGCACGGGGGCACCTCAGGGGACTGTGCTCCCCCCATTCCTGTTCACCCTGTACACATCAGACTTCACCTACGACTCCCACCACTGTCATCTGCAGAAGTTCTCAGATGACAGTGCCATTGTGGGCTGTGTATCGGGGGGGGACGAGCAGGAGTACAGGGGGGTCATCTCTGACTTTGTTGGCTGGTGTGAAGTTAACCACCTACTGCTAAACACCAGCAAGACAAAGGAGCTGGTCCTGGACTTCAGGAGGTCCTCACCACCACAGTCACCGGTGAACATCCAGGGTTCAGACATTGAGGTCGTGGACACATTTAAATATCTGGGTGTTCACCTGAACAACAGACTGGACTGGTCCAACAACACGGATGCTCTGTACAGGAGGGGTCAGAGTCGCCTCCACCTGCTGAGGAGACTGAGGTCTTTTGGCGTGTGCAGACAGCTGCTGAGGACCTTTTATGACACTGTGGGGGCCTCAGTGGTCCTCTATGGAGTTGTGTGCTGGGCGGGGGGCAGTGCAGGCAGAGACACGAGGAGGCTTAACAAACTGGTTAGGAGGGCCGGCTCTGTCCTGGGCTGCACACTAGAGTCCATGGAGGAGGTGGAGGACAGGAGGATGTTGGCTAAGCTAACATCCATCATGGATAACCCCTCCCACCCCCTGCACCAAACTGTAGAGGCGCTGACCAGCTCCTTCAGCACCAGACTGTTGCCCCCACAGGGCAAGAAGGAGCTACTGCAGGTCACCCCCCCACAGCCATCAGACTGTACAACACTGTGTTACAGTGACACTCCACGGTCCCAGGGTGTTTTTCTTTCTTTTACTCATTGATTCATTTACTTTTGTGGCTGTTCTTACAATTGTACAATTAAAAAAAACATTTGACAATGGCGGGTTGCATAAGGAATCGAGCATTTACAGTTGACCACATAATTTTGTATATATTTTATTTTATTGGTGTGATTGTTGTTATTATTATTGTTATTACTATTATTAGTAGTAGTAGTATTTAATATGTATTTATTTATTTAATATGAATCTCATTTTTGATCATAATTTCAATAATAATTTTAACTATAATTTTTTAATATTCTTAATAGTTAATATGAATGTCATCTGTGATGTCCTTTTCTGATGTTATATTGTATAGATTGTTTGTGAATGTCGTTTTTGCTGCCACAGATAAATGACATTTCCTCATTGTGGGATTAATAAAGTCATCATCTATCATCTATCTATCTAGACACGCCATTCAGAATAGTCTGCCCCCATCAGACTCATTCTGATCAGAATGTCTTTCTGATGGAGACAGGTGGTTCTGTCCATTGTTGATCCCATCGTGGTGCATGTCAACACTTGGTTCAGATCTGGTGTCTCTACTGCTCTGGTTGACGGTGTTTGGACCCCCAACAGGACCGACCGGCTGCTGTACCACGCCACAAACCGTGTCTCTGATCAGAGCAGCCGCATTTCTAGCTTCTTTGTTTGCGGGCGGGGGAGGGGCCTTGTTACGGCGTGTGCTCTGGAGGAGACTTCAAACCGCAGTCTGACCGCAGGAGAACCGCGTCTCCCAGAAGAACCGTGTTTCCACGTAGAGGAGCGGCTAACGGAGGAACTTTAGAATGAACAGTCCAGACCAAATAAAGCTGATGTTTGTCCCACTCTTTCCCCTCATTCTCCCCCTCATTTAACATTGACCTAAACTGCCTTCAAATAATCCCTTAACTTCACCCTTAGCATATTTACCTACTCCTGTTTTCCCTCAACATGAGCCTTTAGTAACGGATTCAGTTTGGTGGCGATAAGCGGAGGACTCCCCTCCACTGTGGTCACTGCGTCCTTAATGCCTTAAAGCAGCACAACAGAACACACATCAGTGGACGGCACAACTGCAGCTCCCTACGTGACGACAGGAAAGAAGAGGATCCAAACCAGAACAA
>JALJSC010000117.1:0-22502 GCA_023969325.1 Oryzias curvinotus
ATCAATCATTTTGTATGAACACAGGAGTGAACTAAAAATGCATTTCTACAGAAAACTTAGTTTTCTCCTGCATTTTAATGAGAAGTGATCTCTTCGTGTTTAAATGCAGACAAGCAGCTAGACGGCTGTGTGAACGGACAGGATCAGGAAGATGATCATCTTTGTTGTAGCAGGACAACAGGGCCCGGGCTATGAGCAGCTTTATTATAAATCATATGGATAAACATTTGAAAAGGAAATATTAGATTAGATAAACGCGTTCTCCGCGACGTTCCGACGGCGACGGGCGCGCGGCTGTGGCGCGCGGCTGTGGCACGAGCGACAGGCGTGCTCCGCCGTCGGTCAGCAGGATCCTCGCTTCTTCTTTCCTCCGCTGAGCGAAGGCGTAGGACCTCGCTGTCTGTCAGCGGGGATCCTGCGGATCCTTAGATAAACGCGTTCCTCCGCGACGTTCCAGGCCGACGGTGCGGCGGCGCGCAGCTGTGGCGGACTCAGCCCGCTGAGCAAACGGCGGAAATAAGAAGCAAGGATCCCCCTGAAAGACGGCGAGGTCTGGCACTCTGACTGGTTGACTCCGCCTCCTCTTACCCTCCCTCCCCCCCTAGTCCCATTATCGGACACAGATCACTTTTGACACAAGTTTTCTCGCAAGGAATGTGTCCGAATTCAGAGCGCAGTTGTAGCGCACCTGTGATTTGCGGCAGCAGATTCGAGCACACGCAGAAGCACATTTGAGCAGTTGGAATCACAGATTTGAAGTTGTAACTCTAAATGAACACATGCAAATGGGAATTTGTCAGTTCACACCAGAAGATTTTTTACACACAGATGCAGATTTTTGATGCACAAGTATTCAGATTCTATATTACAAGTTCTCAAATCAAATTTACAAGTGCGTTCTTTTTGACACATTTTTACCTTCATAGAGTTGGCTGACGAATTCGACAGCGATGAAGACGGGGATGAGGCGGACACGATCGCCGACCTCCTAACTTCAGGCAGTTCAGTGCTGGAGGATGACAGCCCGGGTGAGGCAGAGTGCGATAACAGCACCTCTGCCCCGGCTCCAGCTTCAGCGGGGGGGACGCGATGTTACAGGGCCGGAGCTGGCTGGTGACGGGGCTGAGCCACCAGCGGCCCTTGTAGACTCACCTCACCCAACGCAGCAGGTTTCTAAGGTTAACTGTTACCCTGAAACATACAGAAAATTGGCTTACTGGGATCTGGAAGTGGAGAAAAGGCGTCTTATTGTTGGGATTCAAATTTGTCCAGGATTCCAGACTACTCCATCCCAGATCTACAGATCGAGAGTTATCCAGGTGCTAATTTTCGCCATATGCGGGCTTTATTTGAGATAGCCCTCGTTCCGGTGTAACTTAGGGGTTCCGGATGTGTGGTTATTGCAGCCGGCATCAACGCCAGAAGTCGGAACATTAAAGAAACCGCTGTTAACAGCTCCAGCAGGCTCTGAAGATGGCTAACCACAGATGTCCATCTGCTGTCATTTTGGGTTCCCCTAGTTAATGTTTCTAGTAATTTATCTGAAATGGAGCAGAATGACATGATACTATTAAATCAGCATATTGAAAAAAATATGAGACACATCCCCCTGCTGGAGGATTCTCATTTTGCAACAGAAGAAGATGCAATTAGCTGGACCCAGGATACGGCAAGAGCAATCTTGGAACATTGGAGGTCCTATTTAAAGTGGAATGTCCACTAAGTCCATTTAGGGTGGAGTTTGAAAGGGGACAGCCCCTTAGATCTCAAATTAACATGGTTTTTATTATAAAATGTTGCCCTGACAGAATAACAAAGTGACCTCCTCAATAAAGGTGTGACTCTTATTCAGTAACGTTCAAAAAAATCTGATCCAAAACACAAGATTGTAGTTATCTTATTTCCTTTTCCTTGGGTGATAAACATTTGGTGGGACAAACCAAAACTTCTGTTAGCACAAACATGTGACAACATAAATATAATACTGTTCATAATAGAGGTGCATACCCCACTGGTCGAGCAATTTCTTATGACCCAGGGTTTTGTTTAGGATGAACAGTGTGAGAGATGTTGTTATCATTGTTACTGTTTTTATGGTTATGGTTATCATTGTTATTTTATCTATGTTTACTATTATTTTTTTAACCCTACCCCTAACCTTGCCTCTAACCCTAACCTTAACTTAATTTTAACCCTAATCCCAACCGTTTTGCAGTGTTTATAAATCCAAATAATCCTAATAAGAAATCAATAACTGAGTGGGGAGAAAAAGGTTTGATTCACGTGTCCTTTTGCCTGGTACAGCAGCATGCAGGCAGGGGAGGGGCTGGGAACACGCAGGGCCCATGCCTTAGGACACGCGGGGCCCACGAGGCCGACGCGTGCTCCTTGGTAAGACAGTGGGAATAAAAGAGCCCCCCCTTTTGTCTCTCACTTCACTTTTCCGCCTGTTCAGCCAAGTTGTAGCTGTTGTGATGTGCATTGAGCCTGATGAAGGCAGATTTTGGCCGAAACGCGTAGCGCGAGCACATATTATTCAAATTTTGTATTGTTTATTTTTTTTACGTTTTTTATGAATAAAAAACCCTTCTTTAAGTGGTTGTCCCGCTTTTGCTTTTTTCCCTTCCCTCGATCAGGCAGAGGCCCTGATCACCGCCTGCAGAGCGGACTCGGAGCGGCGGAGTACAGCGTCACCGACGCCACCACCGGTAAGGTCTGACAGCCACCGGGAGCCACGCACATCAGGGGTAGGAAAAAGAAGAAACGTCAACCTGAGCAGGCCTCCATAAGCATTCAAGCTGAATGTTACGAGACTGCAAGCCGATCAGTTGGAACTATGACGGACAGGAGACCCATTTGGCCTCTAGATGCAGTTCCTGGAGCCGCTCCTAAGGAGCAGCGCGGACCGCGAGTGGCAACCAGCCGCAACCCCTTCGTGGTGCGGGAGGATTTTCTCCTTCATAATGTGGAGATGACTTCACCCCCTGCCCCCAGACCGGCGGCGCGGGCGCCGCCTTCCCGAGCTTCAGTACCGGACAGCTCCCAGGAGGAGGACAGCTCCGACGGAGATAAGAACCGCGGCGAAACGCGTAGCGCGAGCACATTTTATTCAAATTTTGAATTGTTTCTTTTTTTTACGTGCACTCTAAAAAGAGTATTTGGGCTGTAGTTGGAAAGATGAACATTTTTACATTGATCTAACTTAATTATTTGGTTTGGTGAAAAGAAATCATTTTTTTGAGTTCAATCGACTTAAAAATAACTTGTAGTTGTCTGACATAGTTATTTTACTTTAATTCAACTTAATTTAATTAAGTTGGTGGAGCTTCGGTGTGAATCCGTCTATGCGTCATGACGTCACAACGTACGTAGCTGAAAGTGTGCATGCGCCGTAGCGACCACTGCAGACTCCCGCCGCTTAACTGTTCAGCAAGGGCATTTGCTTCGACGGTAAGTGAGTTTTAATGATATTAGTGTTCATGAAAAAAGTTAACGTTGGTTCTGTAAACATGACTTCATTGGAATTTGTTTATTTTGTCTGAAACTTTGCACTTAGAATATATAAAAAGGAGCTTAGCTAGCAGCCATTTGTGGACTTAGAAAAGTAATTTATTTTAATCACTACATACTTTGAGTGGGAAAATGTAGTAATTTTGTACGTTTTTTATAGAACGTAAAACAAGTATTTGTTTAAATAAGTTTTTCCACTTTTTGATTGCCCGCGCTTTTCGGCGGAGTTCAAAGTAACGTGTTATACATCAATGATGTCGCCGCCTAGTTTGCACCTTTCAGTTTTAATATCAGGAGAAATGTTAGACATAGCTTCAAAGTGTGTTACATGCCCAGGAATTAATATATACATTGTAATAGTTTTAATTTGGTGGCGAGTTATTTAATTAAATTCAAACCGCAGACTAACCGTCGGGTGCAGGAGATTTTCAAATTTAGAAGGCCCCTCCCTAATTTTCTAAATGAACTGGCGCGATAATTTGGGAAATTGTCATATCTCTGTGACAATAAAGTGATAAATCACAAGCAATAACGAAAATAGGGCACAGCATATGGGCACAGTTTAGTTAATAGTTATGGGTGACTTTTCTGTAACACATACAAGATGGACCCTTCCACGTTGTTGACTAATCAGAATGATGAACCCTTTTGTTAGATGTTTGCCTCCTACGTCGACAAGGGTCATTTGGAGTATTTTTTTTTTTAATTGTTGCAATGAAATAGGAATGATGTTGTTGTTTTGGTACTTGTTTATATACCGCAAATTATATCTCTATCGCAATAATTGATCACTAATATCGCATATGGCGACTTTTCCTCATATCGTGTAGACCTTGCTTGGTGGGTAGTGTACTATTGCACATGGAAGACTTAGCTTTTCCTTTTTCTCATTAACTTCTTCCCTTTCCATTTCTACAGGCTTGAACACAGAAACCCTTAAACAAAAGGTAAGCGCTTTTTTTATTTTTTTTTTATTAAAGACTGTTTCAAACTTCTGCATCAATAATTTATCAACTAATTTTTCATGCGTTACTAGTTAAAGTAATGCATATGTGCTCTGAAATAAGTCAAATAATAATAAAAATTAGCAAACTATAAGTGAATGTAAGTAAAATAAATATAACCAATTATTCATCTTAGTTACACTTTTTTTATGTATGATTTTTTATGTGACAGTAAACTGATATAGATTGAGCAGGTTCATATTCTTCAAAGAACAAAAGTCTCCCCAGTTTCAGTCGACAGTATCACATACCTACCATAATATTTATGGTGAACCCTCCCGATATGCTGGATGATACTGGTTACTTTTCTAAAATGTCAATATTCTTACATTTTAAATTGACTTCAGACATTAACACAAGCTATTTTGCCTTTTCCTGTTTTAGCATTGCACTTCATGTGGAGATGCAAAGACTGTGAGAGGGATTTTCCAAGAAGGTCTGAACTGCTGAAACACTACAAGTTAAGCCATCAGCATTATGGGCGTGGTTATTCATATCCATGCACTTATTTAAGGTGTGCATGTAGATTCAAGACCTGGAATGCCTTACTGAGCCATTTATCAAGATATCATCCAGGCCAGCAAACGGTCATCAAAGACTCATCCACATTTACATGCCCCATTTGTGACAATAATCAACTTTACACTGAGAAGGACTTTTTTCAACATATATTTCAACATCTTAAGAATAAGGAAACTGTCACGTGTGTGTATCTGGGCTGTGCTTATGAAACAAACCTCTATGAGAACTTCAAAAGTCATAAATACAGAAAACATTCTGCCAGCTGCAGTGCATTTAAGCCTGGTATTGTTAACAGCAAAGAACTAGACTGTGGGGAACAGTTGCATGCAAGTGATGATGATATTTCAGATGAGGAAAGTTGCTCAGAGACCAATGCTGATTCTGCATTGACCAACAGTGAAGCTCTAAACTTGGAGAAGGATATTGAGCTTAAACTTGCATCAGTTCTACTTAAATTAGAAAGCAGTTTTCTTGTGTCAAATGCAGCTATAGATGAGCTCTTACAAGAGTTGAACTATTTACTCGGCCCTTTGTCCCTGCCATTTACATGCAAAACTGTAAGCCAAATACTTAATGAAAACCTTTGCCAATTTGATCAGTCAGTTGTTCAAAAAATTGCCAGTGCTCTCAGTGAAACAAACCCTGTAAGAAAAGTAATAGTGGGTAGTGGCTCACTTTCCACTGCTTGGAGACGCAAAGCATTCTACAAAAAACATTTCAAAGTGGTAGAACCTACTGAATATATTCTTGATCAACGAAATAGGAGGTCTTTTCAGTTTGTGTCCATCTTAAAGACTTTGCAGCAAGTTCTTGATTGTCAGGCTATCTTGGATCAGACTGATTATTTAAAAACTGTTGATAAAGTTCAAAGGGATATCACACATAAATACAAGTCTTTATTTGATGGATCTTTTTTTCAGGAAAATGAACTTTTGTCTAGAGAGGACAGCATTTAAATAATTCTGTACATTGATGATTTTGAAATATGCAATCCCTTGGGTACATCTAAAAGAAAACATAAAATCTGTGCTTTATACTGGATTCTTGGAAATTTACCACCAAAGTGCAACTCTGCTTTGTCATCCATCTATTTGACTGCATTGATCAAAACCGACGATCTGAAGTGCTATGGTTATGAAAAAGTTCTAGAACCTTTACTCAATGAACTTGTGATCTTGGAAAAACAGGGAGTTTTTGTGTCAAAATTGGGTAAAGCTGTAAAGGGGACAGTTCAGTATATAGTTGCAGACAACCTTGCTGCCCACAGTATAGGTGGCTTTGTGGAAAACTTCACAGGTTCCTACATATGCAGATTTTGTCTTGCAACTAAAACAGAAATTCAAACTGCAGAAGTAAATAGTGGTGATTTCCCATTGAGAACTAAAAGCATCCATGCAGAACACTTAAAAGTTCTTGAGGAAAATGATGTGCCAAATTATTGTGGTGTGAAGTCATCTTGTGTTGTATCACAGCATCTGTCGTATTTTGACGTTAACTCAGGATTTCCTCCAGACATTGTACATGATTTTTTTGAAGGAGTTGTTCCCTTCGAATTAGCTGTGTGCCTTGTTGTATTCATCAAGAAAAAGTATTTCCCTTTGTCAACTTTAAATGACGCAATAGCATCTTTCAAATTCAAAGGGACAGATAAAACTAATCGACCTCATCCCATTGCTCTGAATTTTGAGTCAAGAAAAAGTGTTGGAGGTAATGCACATGAGAACTGGGGTTTGATAAGATTTTTGCCTTTGTTAATTGGACACAAAGTTCCACACGATGAACCGGCATGGCATATCTTGACAGACCTAAAGGATATTGTGGATCTTGTTGTTTGTCCTGTTCATTCTGAAGACTCGCTTGCTTATCTTAATTTTAAGATAACTGAGCACAGAACCCGTTTTCAAGAGGTTTTTCCACATTGTAGCCTTAAACCTAAACACCATTTCTTAGAGCATTACCCACACTTGATTCGCCAATTTGGTCCTTTGGTAAGCCTATGGTCCATGCGTTTTGAAGCTAAACATAGCTTTTTTAAAAGGGTTGCTAGGAATATTAAGTGCTTTAAAAATGTGCTCTCGTCCCTTGCTGAGAAACACCAGTTTCACATGGCACATCATTTACATTTGTGTGGGTCCCCTAAACCTCCTTTGGAAGTTACAAATGTTTGCACTGTAATGGTTGATGTTCTTGACAAGGGAGTTGCTGATGTTCTCAAGGAGAAATGTTCAAATGTGGACACTGTTAGCCTGACTAAAAGTGCAACGTTTGATGGACTTAACTACAGATCTGGGATGATCTTGGTCGACGGCTCATTGGGAGGACTGCCAGAGTTTATTGAAATCATACAAATATTGATCCTGGGAGAACAGTTGATGTTTGTTGTGAGGAAACTCGATGGGTGGTACATTGAACATTACCGATCTTTTGAACTCAAAACATCAGCAGATAAAGAACTGAAACTAAAGGAACTGCTGGAACTTAAAGATGTATACCCACTAGAGGACTACAGAATAAGAGGAATGCGTTTTGTTACAGTGAAAAGATATATACACGTGTAATAGGTAAGATAAGAGAATATTCTAGATTGAAAATTTGTGATGTTTTACTTTAATTTTTTTCTCTCTTGTAGATAGTAAGATTCAGAGTATTTTAATTTCGTTTAAAACAAAACTGCATTTTGAGAGAGAAATGTGTTTTTAAGCTTTGTACAAACAGAAATTTCAGATAGTTTGTATGTGTGTTTATAAACGTGTTGGGAAGGCTTCCAATGTCAAACTTGCCCACTGAGGTGTGTTTTTTGCTCTTTTCTCAGATTGTCATGGCAAATCCAAAACCTGCAAGACTGAGGGTGATTCTAGGAGAGAACAACACTGAAAAATTGACGTTGCCAAATGGCATTCCAGACTCTTTGAATGAACTTCTCAGCAAGGTGATGGATACCTTTGGTTTAACACCCAACATTAGACTGCAATACATGGACAAAGACTTTGATAACAGCTTCTTTAATCTGAGTTCAACTTCAGATCTTCAAGATTTAGGCACAATTAAGGTGATCCATGCTGCATTTGAAGACACAGGTTCTTCATCATTTTCTTCAGTTCCCTCAGAGGACACTAGCTCAGTAGCCTCAAATGACACGATAATTCTGTCCTCTCCTGAATCTGTGTCATCGCGCACACTGCAATGGCCAACTGACTTTCCTATCCCCGTATTTTCTTACGACACAGAGCTTCAGTTACAGAAGGGGAATTCTGAGTTTCGAGCCAGTAAAAAATTCTTGGCTCTCAGCTCTCGGGCTAAATCTGACATTTTAGGAAAGCTCGCAGAAGAAATTTACAAATACAGAGCATATCCAGAGGATGAACATTTTTGTATAGTGGCAGAGGCCTTAATCAAAAAGCACCCTTGTTTACATGAGCCTGGTTCCTTCAATGGCTGCTACGGTTGGAAACAGAGACTGAAGTTCAAAATGGGAAACTACAGGACTCAGCTGAAATTACAAGGATGTCCGGAGTTGTCTGTGAACTCGCTTAAATCCAAAGCTGATACGGATCGGTCTCCTGCTGGAAAAATAAAGAAGCCAAAACGAGCTGAAGCTAACTTTTATCCATCCTTTCCTGTTGGAGAAACTCAAGAAAGCTTGGAGAAGGAGAGGCTTGACCTGTTGACAGAGGTGAAGAAAAAGGACAATAACAAAGTGATTGCAGACAAAATGGCTCGGACATTTGCCTACAGGCGTCAGGAGGTGGTGAACTCAGAACCTGGCATAGAGGACTTCAGGAACAGATGGCCTGCCTTGTTCCAACAGAAAGAGGTAGTAATGCAAAGAAATAAAGTATTGACTTGAATTTTTAATATCAGTTTCTTCGCACATAACCTCAGATGTTTTATTTATTTTCCAGATTAATGCAGAGTTTCTGAGACTTGTCGCGCTACCTCTTGAAGAGAGATTCATGGCGCAATTAGACAAGTTGTCAGGTTCAGCAATGAAAGTCTTCCAGGCCAAAGGAGGAGCAACACGTGCAAAATTGGCTGACATTTTGAAAACCTATCAGGTATGAATATCAAGTAATAAACTGTTAATCAACAAAGCAATGACAATTTAAAAATTGATGTTTTCTAAGTACCCCAAAGCGTCTACAAACCCTCTTTTGTGTAAAATCATTGAAAACTTGTACATCAGATTCACTGATGTAGCCTTTTTGGACAATTTCACTCTTTTTTTTTTTTTTTTTTTTTTTTAAACGTGTTCATGTGTCATCAGACTAGGTACACAGAATCTTATACTATTGCACAATGTTTGTCACAGTAAAATTACAGAGTTTTCATCTGTTTTGCCACAACATACCTGCATGATAATGGACAGGAATACTAAACAATGAAATACAATATATTTTATAAGAGAAGCTTCAAATTGGTGCAAGGCTGAATAGGGCTTTTTATTTTTAAAGCCATCCAATCGAGAGTACGGTAATGCAAAAACAAAACAGGTTTATATCTATACAAAGACGTATCAAACATAGAATAATTAGTCATAAGAATGTATGAAAATATGCATACGTCCACATACTCCAGTAAGTAATTCAATTATTTTATATTTTAATTTCCATTGCATTCAGTTTTATAGTGATATTTTGTGCCCATCATGGCAATGAATTGATGTTTTAGATTTTCATGCCAACTTGTAGGATTTTGATTATTTGTTGCCTTTACATTTTTAACTAATACTTTTAGGCTAATAACAATCGCTGTAGCCGGGAAAGGCTCCGGGAGCCCATTGACCTCAAAAGGGACAACATGAGTTTAAAAGATGAATGAACAATTGCTGTATTCTAAAATCTGTGGCTATTTTCAAACAATAGTCTCTTTCTCTCTCGTTGTGCTAAATAATATTGAAATTGCAGATCTGTTGGGCCTGTGGTTTTTCCATAAAGATGTCTTTTATTTTTAATCTCTTGTCGATTATTGCAACAATTTCTTCAGATTTGAGATATTAATTTAAAAAAATATTTCCCCCAGGTTGAAGACATCAATATCCGGAGGGAGTGTGTTCTCAAAGCTCTCATCAACTTCCTTGGGGAGAATGTAGATGACCTCATTAGAGAATACTTTGTAAGTTTTACACAATATAAGACATTACATCACATATAAACAATTCACTAAATGCCAAGGATGTCCTGATCATAATTGAATCAGTTAGTTCAAAAGGGGTCCAAGTCCAAGAGGTTTGTTTTTCCAGGAAATGATTTTAATTGCATAGCTTAAAGGGGGGTTACACCAAATTGTCCATACTTTACTCAGATTTAGCAGCAGTTCATAGCTTACAAATGCTGTAATATGAAGCACCCCACTTTTATCATTTCAGAGGACTAGCAAACTAACGTCTCTGGACTTGGGCCCTTCTTGAATTAAACAGGGAAGCTGCCATATTGGATAACTAGTGCTGCCATCTATGGGATAAAGCAAGAGAGGCCCAAGTCCAAAAATTTTGCACTTAATGCATTTTAAATGTCAAGCATAGTCAATACATTACAACAGACTTGGTACTTTTTTGCACATAATCAGATGCTTTTCCCTTGAAGACCATAGAACATATATCTCTATTTTGAAAAATTGTGGACTTGGACCCCTTTTGAACTAACCAGTTTAATTTATTGTCTCCGATCCAATTTGAGTCATTTGATCTTATTACCGATATTGAGTTCTAATCCAAAATGTTAAAGAAAATAAAAAATAAACACTGCACTTCTGTGAAGTAGCTTGAATAAACATTTTCTTTTTCTTATGGGGGTCTTGCAAAAAATAATTGAGAAGCATAGCTTTATATAAACAAGTCTTTGATTAGATATAATACATGTTTACATGAAAAATTCTTCAAAAATAGAAGTGATTTTATTCAAAAACTAAATTTATGTCAGGACGTTGTAGCATAAATATGGCTACTTTCTACAAAAAGCAAGAGATGCTTGCTGTCAGCTTTAAACATATATTGAAAGTGTTTTTTAGCTCTGACTTGAGTCTGAAAATCTTGCTAACTTTCCTGGGCTGCTTTTGTTGTGATCTGTTCATGATGTGCAAACTTCTATTTGGGCTATTACTTTAAATTAAAAGTGCTAATCAAAAAAATTATAAATATCCGATCACTCATTGGAAGACAACATCTGATTACGATCAAGTCTGACACCATGTGATTAGATTTAAACAGAATACATACTGAATTCTAATTGTTTTTTTCCCCAAAATTTTATTGGATGTGTTTAAAATGTGCATAAGGGAAGTTGATGCAGGTTAAATGCAGCAGAAGACAGGTGTGATACAACCTAGCAACAGAGAATTGGATTTAAATGCTTTAACAGAATGTCAGAAAAAAGAAAGAACAAACAAAACCTAAGCAGCATCTGGCTTCATTTACGTAATGTTGGGGACTTAAAACAAAGGCTAAAATTGTTTCCATATTTTTCGTGTATTAATAAAACCATTGAAGTCAAGATGTACTTAGTGTTTATCATTGTTTTGCTAATTCTGCAACAAACCTTTACATTAAAGTTGTAACACACTTTTTTACATCATTACAGGACAGCGATGGAGAAGATGTTCAGAGGCAACTGGCACACCTTACCATGGCTGTGTTCGTTATCAGGAAAGAGGGAGAGGGATTGACAGATCCTCCAGCAGACATCGGCATTGTCATTGAGGGAGTAGAAATATTAAATGACCTGCCTTCGATTGCCTCAGCATGTGCCCTGCTTCTAGGTTTGATATATGTACTTAACTTGGCTTATCCAAAGCCTTTGCGCTTAACATTTGAAGTGTTCCAGAAAATTTTTATGCAGCTTGACCATCACAAGATGTCTCCTAAAGTTCACAGTTTCCTTGGAAAACTTCAGGGCTCACAGTAAAAATGCTGGAATATTTTCCACTGAAAAGATTCAGCCCCCCCCCCCCCCCCTCATTTTTTTGGTTTTGCTGGTGAACTGGACACTTGCATTTTTTTGAAAAACAGACAATGGTTTAAAGCAAAGATTTGGGATGTTTGATATGTTTTAACAAAGTGTTTTTTGACTGTTCCTGAAGCCGCTCAATGCTGAGCTGTTGAAACACATCTGGTTTTGAAACCTTCATACTTTTTGTGTTGAAAAATTTTATAAAATGGGATATCCCATAACTGCAGCAGAAACAGCTGCAAAGCTCACTTTTTTGTTTGTTCTTTTGGAGAAAAAAAAGCACCTTTACAGTTGTGATACTGTTCATGTGCACGTTTGCACAAAATCTTTGTATGTATCTTAAACCTGTTTGACCTTTTTTCCCCCTCTAATTTGTCTGAAAGAAAATTAATATTGAAGTAGAAATGTTTTTCTCCCAGTCATTTTGATATTTAATTTGTTTTATAACAGGAACTAATCTCAGCAAATCCTTTTGATCGTTCATATAGTCATATAATTTAATCTTTGGTAATGGTTGATATTGTTCGAGTGTCAATTTCTGGGTTTAAAGATGTCAATAGTGACTGGATCACATTTGATATAACTTTTGGTATGTTAACACTTGATAGATGTCGAATGCTAGCAGTTTGTTGTAAGTTCATAATAGTATGACTTTCTACAACAATGTGTGTTTGTGTAAATGTTAAAAAATGCACTTCTGATACATTACTTGGGAAAAAAAAGTGTTATTTTGTGAAAATTTTACATTAAATTCTTAACACTTTCATTTGGGTTAAGGAGATTTTTTTTAATCTGTTTTAAAATTCAACATTTTTGTAAAGCTTGAAATATTAATTATCAGTGAATAGGAATAATGTATCTTTACTTCAAATTTTAATTGAGTTCAGTATAGTTTGATTCTTAAAGTTTGAACTAATGTTAAATAATTGTTAAATAGTTAAATCAACATAATAAATTGAGTTAGATAGATGTCAAAATTTAGGTTGAATGAACTTAATTAAATTAGGTGTTACCAATTGAAGTAATTCAATTAAGTTGGATCAACTTGTAAAATTAAGTTAGATAACCATATTAAATTAAGTTGAGTAAACAAAAGAATTTAAGTTAGATCAACATAATAAATTGAGTTAGATAGATGTCAAAATTTAGGTTGAATAAACTTAATTAAATTAGGTGTTACCAATTGAAGTAATTCAATTAAGTTGGATCAACTTGTAAAATTAAGTTAGATAACCATATTAAATTAAGTTGAGTAAACAAAAGAATTTAAGTTAGATCAACATAATAAATTGAGTTAGATAGATGTCAAAATTTAGGTTGAATGAACTTAATTAAATTAGGTGTTACCAATTGAAGTAATTCAATTAAGTTGGATCAACTTGTAAAATTAAGTTAGATAACCATATTAAATTAAGTTGAGTAAACAAAAGAATTTAAGTTAGATCAACATAATAAATTGAGTTAGATAGATGTCAAAATTTAGGTTGAATGAACTTAATTAAATTAGGTGTTACCAATTGAAGTAATTCAATTAAGTTGGATCAACTTGTAAAATTAAGTTAGATAACCATATTAAATTAAGTTGAGTAAACAAAAGAATTTAAGTTAGATCAACATAATAAATTGAGTTAGATAGATGTCAAAATTTAGGTTGAATAAACTTAATTAAATTAGGTGTTACCAATTGAAGTAATTCAATTAAGTTGGATCAACTTTTCTCTTTTTAGAGTGTGCGCTACAACTGCGCTCTGAATTCTGGCACATTCCTTGCGAGAAACTTGTGTCAAAAGTGATCTGTGTCCGATAATGGGACTGGGGGGAGGGAGGGTAAGAGGAGGCGGAGTCAACCAATCTGAGTGCTGGATTCGGAGAACTTGGTAAAGTTTGAAAGGTCTTCACAGATTCACACTTCCTGCTTCAATAACTCTTCTGATAAACGTTCAAATGTGACAGCAAGTCTCTCAATCATTTTGTATGAACACAGAGAGTGAACTAAAAATGCATTTCTACAGAAAAACTTAGTTTTCTCCT
Source organism: Oryzias curvinotus (assembly GCA_023969325.1). Lineage (NCBI taxonomy): Eukaryota > Metazoa > Chordata > Actinopteri > Beloniformes > Adrianichthyidae > Oryzias > Oryzias curvinotus. The sequence goes on from JALJSC010000117.1 coordinate 14,012, forward strand.
GCATTTTAATGAGAAGTGATCTCTTCGTGCTTTAAATGCAGACAAGCAGCTAGACGGCTGTGAACGGACAGGATCAGGAAGATGATCATCTTTGTTGTAGCAGGACAACAGGGCCAGGGCTATTGAGCAGCTTTATTATAAATCATATGGATAAACATTTGAAAAGAAATATTAGATTAGATAAACGCGTTCTCCGCGACGTTCCAGGCGACGGCGCGGCTGTGGCGCGCGGCTGTGGCGCGCGGCTGTGGCGCGCGGCTGTGGCGCGCGGCTGTGGCGCGCGGCTGTGGCGCGCGGCTGTGGCACGAGCGACAGGCGTGCTCCGCCGTCCGTCGGTCAGCAGGATCCTCGCTTCTTCTTTCCTCCGCTGAGCGAAGGCGTAGACCTCGCTGTCTGTCAGCGGGATCCTTGCGGGATCCTTAAATAAACGCGTTCTCCGCGACGTTCCAGGCGACGGTGCGGCGGCGCGCAGCTGTGGCGGACTCAGCCCGCTGAGCAACGGCTGGCCGCTGACTGAGCGAGGGCGTAGCGCGTCGCTGGTACGCGACACCGCGGCCAGCTGCTGAGCTCCGGAGGAAATAAGAAGCAAGGATCCCCCTGACAGACGGCGAGGTCTGGCACTCTGATTGGTTGACTCCGCCTCCTCTTACCCTCCCTCTCCCCCTAGTCCCATTATTGGACACAGATCACTTTTGACACAAGTTTCTCGCAAGGAATGTGTCAGAATTCAGAGCGCAGTTGTAGCGCACCTGTGATTTGCGGCAGCAGATTCGAGCACACGCAGAAGCACATTTGAATAAAAAACCCTTCTTTAAGTGGTTGTCCCGCTTTTGCTTTTTTCCCTTCCCTCGATCAGGCAGAGGTCCTGATCACCGCCTGCAGAGCGGACTCGGAGCGGCGGAGTCCAGCGTCACCGACGCCACCACCGGTAAGGTCTGACAGCCACCGGGAGCCACGCACATCAGGCGGAAGAAAAAAGAAGAAACGTCAACCTGAGCAGGCCTCCATAAGCATTCAAGCTGAATGTTACGAGACTGCAAGCCGATCAGTTGGAACTATGACGGACAGGAGACCCATTTGGCCTCTAGATGCAGTTCCTGGAGCCGCTCCTAAGGAGCAGCGCGGACCGCGAGTGGCAACCAGCCGCAACCCCTTCGTGGTGCGGGAGGATTTTCTCCTTCATAATGTGGAGATGACTTCACCCCCTGCCCCCAGACCGGCGGCGCGGGCGCCGCCTTCCCGAGCTTCAGTACCGGACAGCTCCCAGGAGGAGGACAGCTCCGACGGAGATAAGAACCGCGGCGAAACGCGTAGCGCGAGCACATTTTATTCACATTTTGTATTGTTTATTTTTTTTACGTTTTTTATGAATAAAAAAACCCTTCTTTAAGTGGTTGTCCCGCTTTTGCTTTTTTTCCTTTTTCATTTTCCAAATACCGAACCTTTTCCTGGGTGAAAAAGCGTAACACCTGCCATGCACTTCTACGACGGAGATGAAGATGGAGGTGCTTGGACCACGGTGCGCTACGGGAGAAGACGCTACAATAATCCCCCGTGCGCTGAACTTTAATTACTGGGGCCGACCGGACCGCGGAATGGACCGTGCATTTCCCGTCTCCGGCTGGAAGAGGGCACCAAGGTTCACGAATTTTGGCTGGAGTAGGGCTTCACATTCAAATCCTGACTGGCCAGTGCCTCCTGCGTATACGGTGGACCCCGACCTTATTTTCCACAGCCCCGCTCTTATGCAGCAGCAGTCCGGGGCTCACCAACCAGATGTGCAACAAGGTTTGGACCCCCAGCAGATGTTGGGCAGGACCTCCAGCGACCTGCAGATGAAAGACTTGGACAGCTTATCCGCAAATTACATGCGGTAGTAAAGATGGTGCATCATTTACAAAATGTGACAATCGCGCCGGACAGGTCTGAACCTCTGATGATTACTCGTACAGTAGACTCATTAGCCTCGCTGATCAAACCCGCTGATCCCACGGATGATGTTTTAGACCTCATTGAGGGCAACGCAAAAAACTTGGGACAGATCACATTGCAGATACTCCAGGAACACTATCAGCAGAGGCTGGAGAAACTGCTTCAGGATCTCCCAGGTGATTTAACCCAAGATTGGAGGGAAGCCTTCACCGTGGCGACACGATGGGCTCGCAGAAATCTACCTCGGATCACACAGGATGTCCTCGATCAGGCAGAGGCCCTGATCACCGCCTGCAGAGCGGACTCGGAGCGGCGGAGTCCAGCGTCACCGACGCCACCACCGGTAAGGTCTGACAGCCACCGGGAGCCACGCACATCAGGGGTAGGAAAAAAGAAGAAACGTCAACCTGAGCAGGCCTCCATAAGCATTCAAGCTGAATGTTACGAGACTGCAAGCCGATCAGTTGGAACTATGACGGACAGGAGACCCATTTGGCCTCTAGATGCAGTTCCTGCAGCCGCTCCTAAGGAGCAGCGCGGACCGCGAGTGGCAACCAGCCGCAACCCCTTCGTGGTGCGGGAGGATTTTCTCCTTCATAATGTGGAGATGACTTCACCCCCTGCCCCCAGACCGGCGGCGCGGGCGCCGCCTTCCCGAGCTTCAGTACCGGACAGCTCCCAGGAGGAGGACAGCTCCGACGGAGATAAGAACCGCGGCGAAACGCGTAGCGCGAGCACATTTTATTCAAATTTTGTATTGTTTCTTTTTTTACGTGCGCTACAACTGCGCTCTGAATTCGGACACATTCCTTGCGAGAAACTTGTGTCAAAAGTGATCTGTGTCCGATAATGGGACTGGGGGGAGGGAGGGTAAGAGGAGGCGGAGTCAACCAATCTGAGTGCTGGATTCGGAGAACTTGGTAAAGTTTGAAAGATCTTCACAGATTCACACTTCCTGCTTCAATAACTCTTCTGATAAACGTTCAAATGTGACAGCAAGTCTCTCAATCATTTTGTATGAACACAGAGAGTGAACTAAAAATGCATTTCTACAGAAAAACTTAGTTTTCTCCTGCATTTTAATGAGAAGTGATCTCTTCGTGCTTTAAATGCAGACAAGCAGCTAGACGGCTGTGAACGGACAGGATCAGGAAGATGATCATCTTTGTTGTAGCAGGACAACAGGGCCAGGGCTATTGAGCAGCTTTATTATAAATCATATGGATAAACATTTGAAAAGAAATATTAGATTAGATAAACGCGTTCTCCGCGACGTTCCAGGCGACGGCGCGGCTGTGGCGCGCGGCTGTGGCGCGAGCGACAGGCGTGCTCCGCCGTCGGTCAGCAGGATCCTCGCTTCTTCTTTCCTCCGCTGAGCGAAGGCGTAGACCTCGCTGTCTGTCAGCGGGATCCTTGCGGGATCCTTAGATAAACGCGTTCTCCGCGACGTTCCAGGCGACGGCGCGGGGGCGCGCAGCTGTGGCGGACTCAGCCCGCTGAGCAACGGCGGAAATAAGAAGCAAGGATCCCCCTGAAAGACGGCGAGGTCTGGCACTCTGACTGGTTGACTCCGCCTCCTCTTACCCTCCCTCCCCCCCTAGTCCCATTATCGGACACAGATCACTTTTGACACAAGTTTCTCGCAAGGAATGTGTCCGAATTCAGAGCGCAGTTGTAGCGCACCTGTGATTTGCGGCAGCAGATTCGAGCACACGCAGAAGCACATTTGAGCAGTTGGAATCACAGATTTGAAGTTGTAACTCTAAATGAACACATGCAAATGGGAATTTGTCAGTTCACACCAGAAGATTTTTACACACAGATGCAGATTTTTGATGCACAAGTATTCAGATTCTATATTACAAGTTCTCAAATCAAATTTACAAGTGCGTTCTTTTTGACACATTTTTACCTTCATAGAGTTGGCTGACGAATTCGACAGCGATGAAGACGGGGATGAGGCGGACACGATCGCCGACCTCCTAACTTCAGGCAGTTCAGTGCTGGAGGATGACAGCCCGGGTGAGGCAGAGTGCGATAACAGCACCTCTGCCCCGGCTCCAGCTTCAGCGGGGGGACGCGATGTTACAGGGCCGGAGCTGGCTGGTGACGGGGCTGAGCCACCAGCGGCCCTTGTAGACTCACCTCACCCAACGCAGCAGGTTTCTAAGGTTAACTGTTACCCTGAAACATACAGAAAATTGGCTTACTGGGATCTGGAAGTGGAGAAAAGGCGTCTTATTGTTGGGGATTCAAATTTGTCCAGGATTCCAGACTACTCCATCCCAGATCTACAGATCGAGAGTTATCCAGGTGCTAATTTTCGCCATATGCGGGCTTTATTTGAGATAGCCCTCGTTCCGGGTAACTTAGGGGTTCCGGATGTGGTTATTGCAGCCGGCATCAACGCCAGAAGTCGGAACATTAAAGAAACCGCTGTTAAACAGCTCCAGCAGGCTCTGAAGATGGCTAAACACAGATGTCCATCTGCTGTCATTTGGGTTCCCCTAGTTAATTTTTCTAGTAATTTATCTGAAATGGAGCAGAATGACATGATACTATTAAATCAGCATATTGAAAAAAATATGAGACACATCCCCCTGCTGGAGGATTCTCATTTTGCAACAGAAGAAGATGCAATTAGCTGGACCCAGGATACGGCAAGAGCAATCTTGGAACATTGGAGGTCCTATTTAAAGTGGAATGTCCACTAAGTCCATTTAGGGTGGAGTTTGAAAGGGGACAGCCCCTTAGATCTCAAATTAACATGGTTTTTATTATAAAATGTTGCCCTGACAGAATAACAAAGTGACCTCCTCAATAAAGGTGTGACTCTTATTCAGTAACGTTCAAAAAAATCTGATCCAAAACACAAGATTGTAGTTATCTTATTTCCTTTTCCTTGGGTGATAAACATTTGGTGGGACAAACCAAAACTTCTGTTAGCACAAACATGTGACAACATAAATATAATATTGTTCATAATAGAGGTGCATACCCCACTGGTCGAGCAATTTCTTATGACCCAGGGTTTTGTTTAGGATGAACAGTGTGAGAGATGTTGTTATCATTGTTACTGTTTTTATGGTTATGGTTATCATTGTTATTTTATCTATGTTTACTATTATTTTTTTAACCCTACCCCTAACCTTGCCTCTAACCCTAACCTTAACTTAATTTTAACCCTAATCCCAACCGTTTTGCAGTGTTTATAAATCCAAATAATCCTAATAAGAAATCAATAACTGAGTGGGGAGAAAAAGGTTTGATTCACGTGTCCTTTTGCCTGGTACAGCAGCATGCAGGCAGGGGAGGGGCTGGGAACACGCAGGGCCCATGCCTTAGGACACGCGGGGCCCACGAGGCCGACGCGTGCTCCTTGGTAAGACAGTGGGAATAAAAGAGCCCCCCCTTTTGTCTCTCACTTCACTTTTCCGCCTGTTCAGCCAAGTTGTAGCTGTTGTGATGTGCATTGAGCCTGATGAAGGCAGATTTTGGCCGAAACGCGTAGCGCGAGCACATATTATTCAAATTTTGTATTGTTTATTTTTTTTACGTTTTTTATGAATAAAAAACCCTTCTTTAAGTGGTTGTCCCGCTTTTGCTTTTTTCCCTTCCCTCGATCAGGCAGAGGCCCTGATCACCGCCTGCAGAGCGGTGAAAAACGCGATATTGTAGTTACCTTATTTCCTTTTCCTGGGTATAAACATTTGGTGGGACAAACCAAAACTTCTGTTAGCACACAAAATGTGACAACATAAATATAATATGTTCATAATAGAGGTGCATACCCCACTGGTCGAGCAATTTCTTATGACCCAGGGTTTTGTTTAGGAGAACAGTGTGAGAGATGTGTTTATCATTGTTACTGTTTTTATGGTTATGGTTATCATTGTTATTTATCATGTTTTACTATTACTTTTTTACCTACCCCTAACCTTGCCTCTAACCCTAACCTTAACTTAATTTTAACCCTAATCCCAAACGTTTGCAGTGTTTATAAATCAAATAATCCTAATAAGAAATCAATAACTGAGTGGGAAGAAAAGGTTTGATCTACGTGTCCTTTGCCTGGTACAGCAGCATGCAGGCAGGGGAGGGGGCTGGGAACACGCGGGCCATGCTTAGGACACGCGGGGCCCACGGGCCGACGCGTGCTCCTTGGTAAGACAGTGGGAATAAAAGAGCCCCCCCTTTTGTCTCTCACTTCACTTTTCCGCCTGTTCAGCCAAGTTGTAGCTGTTGTGTGATGTACATGAGCTGATGAAGGCAGATTTTGGCCGAAACGCGTGAGCGGGACATTTTATTCAAATTTTGTATTGTTTTATTTTTTACGTTTTTTATGAATAAAAACCCTTCTTTAAGTGGTTGTCCCGCTTTGCTTTTTCCTTCCCTCGATCAGGCAGAGGCCCTGATCACGCCTGCAGAGCGGACTCGCGAGGGCGGAGTCCAGCGTCACGACGCCACCACCGGTAAGGTCTGACAGCCACCGGAGCCACGCACACATAGGGGTAGGAAAAAAAGAAGAAACGTCAACCTGAGCAGGCCTCCATGCATTCAAGCTGAATGTTACGAGACTGCAAGCCGATCAGTTGGAACTATGACGGCAGGAGACCCATTTGGCCTCTAGATGCAGTTCCTGCAGCCGCTCCTAAGGAGCAGCGCGGACCGCGAGTGGCAAAGCCGCAACCCCTTCGTGGTGCGGGAGGATTTTCTCCTTCATAATGTGGAGATGACTTCACCCCCTGCCCCCAGACCGGCGGCGCGGACGCGCCTTCCCGAGCTTCAGTACCGGACAGCTCCCAGGAGGGAGACAGCTCCGACGGAGTATGAAAACCCGGCGAAACGCGTAGCGCGAGCACATTTTATTCAAATTTTTATTGTTATTTTTTTACGTGCGCTACAACTGCGCTCTGAATCTGACACATTCCTTGCGGAAACTTGTGTCAAAAGTGATCTGTGTCCGATAATGGGACTGGGGGGGGAGGGAGGGTAAGAGGAGGCGGAGTCAACCAATCTGAGTTGCTGGATTCGGAGAACTTGGTAAAGTTTGAAAGATCTCACAGATTCACACTTCCTGCTTCAATAAACTCTTCTGATAAACGTTCAAAAGTGACAGCAAGTCTCTCAATCATTTTGTATGAACAAGAGAGTGAACTAAAATGCATTTCTACAGAAAAACTTAGTTTTCTCCTGCATTTTAATGAGAAGTGATCTCTTCGTGGCTTAAATGCAGACAAGACCGCTAGACGGCTGTGAACGGACAGGATAGGAAGATGATCATCTTTGTAGGGACAACAGGCCAGGGTATGACGCAGTTTATTAAAAATCATATGGATAGACATTTGAAAAGAAATATTAGTTAGATAACAGCGTTCTCCGCGACGTTCTCTACCAGAGCACGGACGCGGTCTGGCGCGCGCAGGGACCACATTGCGTTGGCGAGGAGGCCTGCTCCGTCGGTCAGCAGGATCCTCGCTTCTTCTTTCTCCGCTGAGCGAAGGCGTAGACTCCTTGTCTGTCAGCGGGATCCTTGCGGGATCCTTAGAATAACGCGTTCTCCGCGACGTTCCGGCGACGGCGCGGCTGTGGCGCGCGGTGTGGCGGCGGCTGTGGGCGCGCGGCTCTGGCGCGAGCGACAGGCGTGCTCCGCCGTCGCGTCAGCAGGATCCTCGCTTCTTCTTTCCTCCGCTGAGCGAAGCGTAGACCTCCTGTCTGTCAGCGGATCCTTGTCGGGATCCAGATGACTTCACCCCCTGCCCCCAGACCGGCGGCGCGGGCGCCGCCTTCCCGAGCTTCAGTACCGGACAGCTCCCAGGAGACAGCTCCGACGGAGATAAGAACCGCGGCGAAACGCGTAGCGCGAGCACATTTTATTCAAATTTTGTATTTCTTTTTTTTTACGTGCGCTACAACTGCGCTCTGAATTCTGGCACATTCCTTGCGAGAAACTTGTGTCAAAAGTGATCTGTGTCCGATAATGGGACTGGGGGAGGAGGGTGAGGAGCGGAGTCAACCAATCTGAGTGCTGGATTCGGAGAACTTGGTAAGGTTGAAAGATCTTCACAGATTCACACTTCCTGCTTCAATAACTCTTCTGATAAACGTTCAAATGTGACAGCAAGTCTCTCAATCATTTTGTATGAACACAGAGAGTGAACTAAAAATGCATTTCTACAGAAAAACTTAGTTTTCTCCTGCATTTTAATGAGAAGTGATCTCTTCGTGCTTTAAATGCAGACAAGCAGCTAGACGGCTGTGAACGGACAGGATCAGGAAGATGATCATCTTTGTTGTAGCAGGACAACAGGGCCAGGGCTATTGAGCAGCTTTATTATAAATCATATGGATAAACATTTGAAAAGAAATATTAGATTAGATAAACGCGTTCTCCGCGACGTTCCAGGCGACGGCGCGGCTGTGGCGCGCGGCTGTGGCGCGGACGAGCGACAGGCGTGCTCCGCCGTCGGTCAGCAGGATCCTCGCTTCTTTTTCCTCCGCTGAGCGAAGGCGTAGACCTCGCTGTCTGTCAGCGGGATCCTTGCGGGATCCTTAGATA
>JALJSC010000118.1:0-82500 GCA_023969325.1 Oryzias curvinotus
GATGAAGAATGAAGTTATCACTGCGTTCATCTGTTCGTTCAATCGTTCCTCATTCCTCGTGTATTTGATCATTTCATTCGTTGTAGAAAGACAGTGCTGAACAGAAACAAAAACTACACAGCTTAAGGATTACTGGGATGTATATTTATCAGAATAATTGTTATGATTGTTGGGGTTTTTTTTTTTTCTGTTTTATAGAAACTTCACATTTTACCTCTTCAAATTCTTGGCCTTAACTGCTCCGCCCCCTTCAGGAATTTCAGCAGAATGATGTCGCACAGAACCGTCCCTGCCAGAACCAAGACACAAAATGATGTTCAACCTTCTGTGACTCGAAATCCCACGAGCTTGTGTTCAGGATTTTAAACAAGTTTGAGATCATACTTTACCTCATAGCAGAGCTACCGTGTTTACAACTAGTAGATCTTTTCCTCTTTCATCGTTTGGCTCTCCCTTAGGTGTCACAGCAACACCCTCCTTCATATTACCCTTACCATTGTCCTCATGTCCTCTTCACCCATGACCCTCCTCTTTGTTCTCCTCTCTATCTGGCAGCTTCAACCTTAGCATCCTTTCACTGACATCTCCTGGTTCCCAACAAGTCCAAACATCTCCATCTGCTTCCCGTATGGATCTCCAGAACATCATCATGATCTGTTTCTGATGGATCCCATCCTGGTCCCAAAGGAACCTCGGCATCTTCATCTCTGGCTCCTGTAGCCTCACTGTTCCAAAGAGCTCTCTCATTTACAAATAGATTCTCTGTCTGCTGCAGCTGACCCAATCCTCTCCTTTAGATAAAACTCCACTTCTCTAGATAATCATAATGGATTAGATTAATCTTGCTTTTCCAGACGCTCAAAGCGCTTACAATGTGTCCGTTATTCACTCACTCCTCATTTATACTTGGTGATGACAGAGGAGCAGCTGCCAGTTCGTGCCTACGGCCCCTCCGACCATCACCAGGATATTCATGCACATATGTCTTGTGGAAAGACACAAACAACAGTTGCCCGAAAGGGGCGGGGATCGATCCGCTGACCCTTCGATCATTGGATGACCTTCTCAACTACTTGAGCCACAGCCGCCTGTAGATGTTCCTCCACCTGCTTCCTGCTCTCACTACAGATCATGGTGTCATCTCCAAACATCTTGATCCACAGAGGTTCCTGTCTAACCTCATCTGTCAGTCTGTTCATCACTTTGTAAGGAAGAACAAGCTCAAATCTGATCCTTGGTGTAGTCCCACCTACACCAGGAAATCCTTTATCAGTCCTACAGAACATCTCGCCACTGTCCTCCAGCTCTCATCAATGTCCTGAACAACTCCAACATTCTTCTCTGTCAGTCCAGACTTCCTCATCCATCAGTTCTTCAAAGTTCTCCTTCCATCTTTCCATTACACTTGTGAAACCCTTCTTTACATTTCCATCCCTGTCCTTGGTCATTCTAACCAACATCACCGGTCACGGTTGTTGTTACCCGGGTCTCCGCTGACCCCGTTTGAAACTTCTGTTTGTGATTCTCTTGACTGACTTGTCTTTTTTTTTTGCATTTGATGTTTGTCCAGAATCAATCCTCTGAATTCACCTGGGCTTGAACCAGCATACCAAATCTTTGCATTGTGCCCCCTTGTGGTTACATGTTATAACTATAATGTAATTCGTAATAATAATATCATGACCTAATTGGGTAATTCAGTCACAACCAGTGGCCCACGTTTACAAGTCTGATTTCATCACATGAGAAGGTACAGCAGCAAGTCTCACCACTCCCACTGATGTGAAGGCTGCCACCATGTTGATGAGGGTGGGGATCATGTTGAACTTCCCTGCCTGCAAAGCAAGACCAGTGACCAACATCTACAGCCTCTGAACAGTTCAGATGTACAACAAAACCCTTCCTCTCATGACCCAAATATCCATGAAAATATGGACTCACGTTTCCATTGACGATCACATCAAACCTGATGGCGTAGGCTTTGATCAGAGTGCGATAGTCAGTTCCGTTCTCCATCTTATAATATTTGGCAAACCTGCAAAATTAAGAGACACTTTGTCCAAAAAAAATAATGTTTGAAACTTCTTCATATATACATATGCATATAATTGGATGTATACATGATCATATCCCAGTGGTTCCCAAACTTTTTCTGCAGGGCCCCCCTTTCTGAAGATTAGAATATTTTCGAGCCCCCCCCACACTGACACAAACATACAAATCCTTGGTTTCTAAACTCCACCACGCCCCCCCCCTGCAGTACCTCCACGCCCCCCCTAAGGGGCGCGCCCCCCCAGTTTGGGAACCACTGATCTATCCATTGTTCATGATTGCATTTGAGATGTATAAAGACAAAGATGTAGGGGCAGACGGTTTTCCATCCGTCAACAGCAATAAATAAAAAAAAAGGTTGAGCTTATTCCAGATTCATCCATCCATTCATTAATCTTACTGGGGTCAAAGGGTTGCTGGAGCCTATCCCAAAAATGTACTGGGGGAAGACGGAGTACACCCTGGACAAGGGTCCACACAACCACACACACATTCATGTTCACACCATAGAAACTTCAATGAACCTACGAAACAAGTCTTTGAGGAAGCTGGAGCAAAGCCACACATGCACAAGGAGAACATGTAAACTCCCCACAGAAGGGTCCCTGCTGGGATTTGAACCAGGGCCGTCTTGCTGTGAGGGAAGCATGCTAACCACTACACCATAGTGCAGCCCTCCAGTGGACGACTACAACCATTGTGATTGTTTAGAGGAGTGGCAGAGCCTCATAACCCTAGTTAAAGTATGCATCTCAGAGTTCTGGTGGTGCTGCTTGATGTGATTGAGTTCTCTTGCGGAAGCACAGTAGATACCTGAAGTTGTATCCAGGTGAGACTTCGTTCTTCTCCGACATGGTGTCCAGCCGGTTGAAAGAGTAGGAAGGTTTGCAGTGCTCGTCTGACTTGTCCAGGTCGCACATCCAGCTGATTTTTATTCCAATCACCCCTCCCTGGAAGAGAAAGTCAACTCAAGATCTACTCTAGAGCTGTCAAACCCTCGTCCACTCCACCCCTGACGCAGCCCACTCCAGATTCTTCAGAGAACTGCCCAAGGAGGTTAAACCTGCGTCCATATATGATGAGTTGCAGTGAGAGTGTGTTCAACTGTTCGGCTCCACCAATTTGAAGAACATTTGTGAACCGAGCTCGATCTTTAGCTGGGATGTGTGTTGGAAGACACACATGACGACACAAGACTGTGAGGACCTCTGCTGGGTTAGACTAAAGGAGTTTGAACCTCTAAACCTGATTGGTGAAGACGCTTTGATGACAGAATTTGTTCGAAAGGAGAGGTTTTGACCAAAATTCTAAGGAGGTCACTGTGTCGAAATTGGTTGGATTTTCAGAAACTTGTACGGTTGCGTCATGGACTTGAGGAGGAACTGATGTCTTCTTAAATGACCTGTTTTGTACCTTGTCTGCCAGTTTCCTGAAGTCCTGTTCGGCGTAGTGGATCACATCTCCCACTCTGAAGATGGGGCAGTAGGTGTTGTTCACCTTATCAAAGTTACAGGTTTGGATGTAGCTTCGGTTGATGGAGGGTAGAAAGTTTCCCCTGCGAAGGACCAAACACAGGTCAGGAGTCGTGACTGACAGCAGCACAGGTGTCCGTTTCTGGGTCATGAAGACGGTCATACTTGGTGTAGTTAAACTTTGGGAAGCGTATGCTGTTCTTGATGAAAATGGTGAAGTTCTCAACCTCCATCATTGGTGTTCTGAGGAGACAAGAGCACAAAGTGGAGCACATCATGACCGTCCTGCTTCTGTTGGCATCTTCATCTAAACTGCTGGTGTCCGCTCATCCTGAGGAGGATGCCGGATGAGCAGCACAGGAGAACCCGGATCTTACATTTTTACTGTGTCGATCTCTGCAGGACACCAGCCTTTGATCTCACAGGTATTATTGGTGCTGTTGAAGGAGATGCATCTGCCCGTGAGGATTCCTGCGTGGCGACAGACAAACACATCTGACCCTCTGACCGTGTGAAGATGAGGCCAGAGGACAGGCGGGGGACAGTTTTACCGTAACCTGCTGGCCCTTTCCTTTGTGGGTCACAGTCGGTTTCGTTGTTACAGATCCACCTTTTCTCACTCTGGGACAAACACAAGCCAAGAATTAGATCATGAGTGAAATCTGCCTTTCCTTTTTCAGCAGGTCTGGAGCTGTGAGCACCTGAACCTCTGAAACCTTCTCTACAGCTGTCAATCATATTTACACAACATGGTAAAAACTCAGAAGCTGACACAGATTTTATTTTGGTGAAAACGTCAGTTATCTTTAGGCGAATTTCGGTGACCAGTCTCCCGCCCTCCTTGTACTATAAAACATTTACTGTATGTAAGAACTGGACTGAGCGAGTGTGACATCATTCCAGCTCTAACCAAATGAGGTCATTTTTGTACAGACGTCGTCAGTAAGCAGTGATTGGTCTGTCGGAGTCTTTGTTTCTGTGGCAACAACTCACACCAATCAGAAGGGAGCTTGTTGGATGACCACACCCCGAACCACGTGAAAGCGGAACACATAAAATCTGTCAATCACATTTATGAACATTGGAAGTGAGGGGGGGGCAAAAGCCTCTGGCTACTTCTATTGAGGCCTCTGATTGGTCAGTTTTATAATATTTAAAAATAGGATTATCATTAACATGTTCAGAAAAAAGTATCAGATCCTGACTGTTTATTCTGACCAATAGAATGACGGAGTGACAGCTGTTTCATTCTCCATAGAAGTCTATGGATTTTCGCCTCTTGGAGCCACATCCTGTTTGGAACGCCAGGGGGGCGGGGCCAGTCATAGGTCTCACATACAGTCAATGGTTAAACAGAAGGTTTGATGACAGCTCAGCTTGAGGCTGGAAGTCGACTAAAGGGGGGCTGTTCCTGAAAGGCCTGCAGGGGTTGGAGGTGGCGTGTGGCGGTAGCTGACCTCCGGACAGAGTCCTTGGACTTGGTTCTCTGTGGTGATGGTCTTGGTGATGATGCAGAACACAGACGCTCCCTGCAAACACAACCATGCTTCAGTCCTGAACAACATCACGTGAAGGCAGATCAGAACCTCCGGTACCTGTGTAGGGACAACGTAGTCGGCCACGTCCATGACCTTGCCGTTGTGGACTCCGAAACCTTTGACCTTGGTCATCACTGAGGACTCAATGGCCGTGTCTATTATCTGGTAGGCTTTCTCACTGAGAAACACCCATCTGAGACGCACACAGACGTGGAGAAAGGGTCACACAGGGCTTTTATCCTCAATAACCTTCAAAACGATTATCTGTCCCGTTTGTCTCTGCTTTGTGTTAAACACAGTTTAAACTTAGAAATAAAGCAGGAGTTCCAATAATTGATTTAATATCTTCATTTTTCTTAAATGGACGTTATTTGAGCAGGAAGAGGCTCTTCATCATCAGGCATGGATGGACTTCACGGAACCAACGCAAAAATGAGAAGAATGTGATAAAAAAAAGTGCCTGTAATTAATTCATCACGATTAACGCAACGATATGACATCCCTAAGAGAAACTCATTTCTGTTGGAGCTTTTAGGGAGAGCTGCCGGTTTATTTCAGTGGACAGACAGTAAAAATGTTCTCTGTATTTTGTCTCGTTTGGAGCATAAATAAGACAAAACTAACTTTCTGGTAAATTTCTGAAAGGTGTAAAGATTTTGTTGAAGACAATAAATCTAATTTCTTTTTTTATTTATTTATTTTTTAACTTGTCCTGTCCAACAGCTGGGCAAACAGATGAGAGCTGAAGGCCTCTTGTGTTGGACAGATTTTGCTTTAACAACAGGGGTTATTAATCTACAGACAAACCAGAGGAATGTCTGAATAAACCCCTTTTGGAATCCAGGACAAAGTTTATTAATTTCATCATGTTTGAAAATCTTTGGTGCTGGACCGGACGGAAAAGGAAAGGAGGGAAGAAGAGAGAGGGATGTTAGAGAGGAGGGGGGAGAGGAGGGTGATAATAGGAGGTGGGGGGGGGGGGGGTAGAACCATGAAGCAGCCTAAAGCAACAACTTTACTGGATGTTTATCATTACGGTAAGGTTCAAGTGTAATACACATCTCAAAGGGGCGGGGCCTGTCCACACACACATTCAGATGTTATAAACACACCTGTTAGCTGCAGAAGTGTCCACCTGTCAACATGAACACAAACAAATATTCAGATATCTAATTTCTTCTTAATTTTAGCAAACATCTTATTGTAGTTTTAAGCTGTTTAGTAACTATTATGAAAAATTTTAAATATTAAAACATAAATTGGGTGAAACTTGAAATAATTCATGAATTTAAATTTCTTGGGGATCTTATTGATGAGAAACTAAAGTGAAAAGACATGATAGACATCTGCAAGCTGAACTGTCCAGGAGCTTTTCTGCAGCTCTGCAGCTCTTCACTGTGCGTTCATTTTATCATATTTCCCCCATCGCATAGACGTTTGGAAAAATAATTATAAATCAATCCTACATTCACTCTCAATACTTCAAAAAGGAGCCACAGCAAGTGTAACGTGATCACACAAACCACTTGTTTATCATCAAAAGAACTCCAAATGTGGGATTTGGTAGAATACCATACAGCTCACATCTTCAAAGCAGAAAAAATGATTCCCAAAGAAAATACTCTCTGTTGTGTGATTTGTGCAGATGTCAGTTTCCTGTTTGTGTTGCATAAAACAGTGTTGCTGCTCCTCCCAAAGCTCTCACAGTTTCCATCGGTGTCTGCTGTCACCCTTCAGCATTTGCTCTTTTGCTTTTGAAAGAAAATAAAAAATATATCCATAAACTTGGGATAATTAGTAAAGAATTGAGAAAAAAATACTATAGCTAAAAGGATGTAAAGAAATGCATACAATTACAAACATATACCAACACATTTATCTGAAATCAGATCTGATGTCAAGTGTTTTTTTATGTAAGAAAACACTGTTCTGCTCCCCCTTGGACAATATTTTATTCTGAATCTGTATTGCTCTTATATATTTTTAATTCAGTAACATTTTGGTGTTTTTGATCCTTCGTTTTAGTCTAAAAGTACATCTTTCTGCCTAATAAAGCAAACACAGCAGCAGTTTTGTGTAAAACTCAAATTTCTCTCTGAAGAGACATTAATGTAGAATGAAATCAACCGCAGACGCGCCTGTAAAGAGACGTTTTTATCCGAGTTATGCCATTAAATAAGACATTTACTCAAATTGAAGGCGACTCCTGAATGTTTCCTCTCTGAGTTCATCCTGAACCTCAGAGGAACACACAGACGTTCACATCCTCAAAGCAGCAGAAGTTCTACATCACCAGGGTCTGCAGTAAAAACCCCCACCTGACCGTCCTGGTAATGACCCCCCACCCCCACAGGTGGGGCCACACTCACCCGATGAAGTACGTGATGATGAGCAGCTGGACGACCCGGTTGATGATGCCGATGGTCCAGCTCTTCACCACCACAGACTTTGTGGTTTCGTAGGTGAAGAAGTTTTTGATGCACGACCACATTTCTGCAGAATCCAAAACTGTTGTCCTGCAGCGTCTGAAAGGTTTTAAAATCCTGGGGGGGTGAACCAAACGGGGACAGGCTGCTCCTCTGATGGAAAGCAGATGTTTGATCTCCAGCAGATTCCCTCCGTCCGTCACTCTTCTGACATCATGAAGACCGACCGGCCGGCAGATGGACAGCTCTCCTCTGACTCGGGTCTCCGTCCAGCATCTAAAAGAGCCCCCCCCCCACACTCACCCCCCCGCCCAGCAGCGCCCCTCCCTCCTGCTGCGAGCAGCTTTCATTTGTGTCAAACCACCAAGGTCTTCTGCTGCGTTGGGAAAAACCAATCCCAGACTCCCCTCTTCCACATTTCAGGGTCTTCACATCATCTTCTGGATTCTGCAAACTCAGACTGACCTGAGGAAGATGTCGGCAGGTTCCTGATGATGAAGGTTTCCACCAATAGGTGTTTTGGTGGAGAAGAATGAGCGCCAAAGAACTGATGAAAAACCTCCTCCGCTGATGGTTTTAGAGTAGAAAGCCTGTCGTTCGCCCCACAGGTTACCTGGACCATCCATCTCTGACATCAACTGTGGGGGGGTGAAGCTGGGGGAGGGTCGGCCA
The DNA here is from genome assembly GCA_023969325.1 of Oryzias curvinotus. Taxonomy (NCBI): domain Eukaryota; kingdom Metazoa; phylum Chordata; class Actinopteri; order Beloniformes; family Adrianichthyidae; genus Oryzias; species Oryzias curvinotus. Next base: position 8,161 of record JALJSC010000118.1, read on the forward strand.
TGTTGCCTGGACGCCACTCTGTTGTTTCAAAAGATGGTGAAGTGAAAGTTTTGTTCAAAAATCCCCCGGTTATGAAAAATGAATTCAATTACAGCTGCTTAACACCCCCCCCCCCCCACTTTCTGTTTGTTTCTGATAGAACATAAAGCAAAGAACAGAAAAAGGTTTATTCAGTTGTTTTTAATACATCAGTCATTAGGAAATGGTCCCTATCCCCTCCAGAGGTCGTTTCTGGGGTCACAGTTTCTGGATGCCGCACACCTGAGTCTCATTTGCGATCACTGCCAGTACACTTCAGCTTCGTCTCCACTGAGCCTCACGCATGTGAAGTATTGTTTGTGCCTCTCTGCCGTCAGTACCGAGCGTCGCTTCCGGATCTGATCTTCTGGTTCCTGATCCTGTTCTGACTCTGTTTGCCTGCCACCTGCCCCGACTCTCGTCTGGATCCTGACCCCTCCAGGTTCCTCTCTGACGCTCCCATGCTCCTTATTGACCCCTGCCTGACCCGGATCTATTTTTGTGGACGTTTAGCTGTGTTAAAGAACCTGCTGTTTTTGGATCCAGCCGTCTGCCTGTTCTTGTGACAGTGTTGAGGTCGGCTTACAGATCCGTACCGCTCATACGGATCTGTTATGATTGCTTTGTTCCACGCTCTGACATGGATAACTCTTGCTCTATCCTAGGCACATTAATGTTGGGAGTGGGGTCATCTAGACCCACTAGACAGTGGGGTCATCTAGACCCACTAGAGAGAGCTCTGAACCTTTGTTCTTCAATGATTTGTGATCTTCACTGGTGTCCATGGATTACATGAAATCCTCTCCACCTTTATCCACCTTTATCATGGTAGGAGAACACCTCAATGGAAGGGGGGGGGGGGCATCTGGACCCCATAGGATAGCACAAGGGTTAAGAACCATGCTGAGGTCAGCTTGCAGAGGCGTTCCCATCGAGGACTCTGGCACGGTACGGATCTGCTGAATGCGCCGGTTCCATCGCGTCTCACAGAGTGAATCAATGAATATTTAAGGGTTAAACAGTCCAACGTTTTCTCTGAATATGTGAGGACAGCCGCTGGTGAACAGCTGGCGGAATGCAGCGGAGCAGCTGGATGAAGAACCGCATCCACCACACAGGAACCGGACCACAGAGTGGAAGATCATTTGTGTAAAAAGCTGCTGGAAGCCCAAAGCTCTCTGCGTTCGTCCTAATTCCACCATCAAACCATCTCCAGCAGGTAGTGTTACCCGCTAACTCACTTATGGGGCTATTGAGACTGACTGACTGCCTCCATTAAGCCTCAGTCACTTAAGACGGGTCGATAACGGACCGCTGGTGGAGGAGAACCCATGAAGATGTCAAACGTCTTTGTTTTCTTCCTGCAGACGAGGAGCAAAGGTAACCTGATGAGGACCAAAGTCAGAGAGGAACAGACGCGTCGTGGAGATGGAGGGAATGACGATGAATGGAAGTCTTTAGTCTGCTCTTCCATTAGCAGCTGAGGAACAGGAAGCCGCTGTGGCGAGCGCTGACCACGGTCTCAGGAGGAGCTCCAGGACACGCGAGCGCTTTCCGCCTGTCAATCTGCTCCGCTGCAGCTTTGACTACGCACTGGTGTGTAAACGATTCCCAAAGGTTTCCTCCAGCTGTCGCGTCAGAGTAGAGCACCGAAAAACAATCCCATCTTCATCCTGACGTCACAGCGCTCAACTGAAACCTCTCTGCTGATCCTCACTCGCTCACTTTGACTAATGACTAAGTTTGGATGCTTCAAACTCATTTTCTTATCATTTTCTCTCTTCTCTTATCTTCACAAAGATCATCTTCTCAGCTTCAACATCCTGTTGCCTTGGAAACGCTCAGCAGCCGGATCTGGACGGGAAACAGATCAGATGTAAAAGACAGAGGCTAAAGCTCTGATCCGGTCTGAACGGGACAGAGCGTCTGCATAACCGAGCTGATGGGATCGTTCCTCTGGGGTCGCTCAGTCAGTGGGACCCTCAAAACTGGTTTTTGATTCAGCTTCAAACTGCTCCATAACCAGAAGCTGAGACAGAAACGGCATCGTCAGAGCTGTTGATGATTCTTTGAAGTCTGTTCCAACTCCTCTGTTTGTCAGTTTTGTTTCATTACTTATTAGTTAATCATCTTTAAGTAACTGACATCATTTTAAAACTAGAGGAAGCTACAATAAACCAGAAGAAAATGCAGGGTTGATGCTGAATACAAACACACCAATTTTTTTTATTTTATTTGAAGAAATTAAAAACTTTTATGCTCTCGCGGGCCACAAAAAATGACATGGAGGGCCGTATTTGGCCCCGGGGCCTTGAGTTTGACACATGTTCTAGGACATAGTTTCTGCAGAACTTCATCAGAAATTCACCTCTGAATGTTGGTGCAGAGTAACCCCGCCCCTCTTCCCCTCCCCATCCCTGAGAGCTTGGAGCACGGAGCTTGTGGCCCGCCTGGAATTTTCTACGTCACAAATACGATTTTTTTCCTCCACTTCTGATCCTCACCGATTTGAATACAGAAACACTCAGAAACGTAAATTCAGTTTTCTGTAAATACGTCCTCCACCGTCAGAGAAATGCCACTAGAACATGTCAGAAACACCAAAAAGACCAAATTCATCAGTTTGTCTCTGAATGCACCTCTGCAAACATCCACCCTCTAGAGGCCAGGCGACAGAACTGCAGGAGGAACTAACGCTCAGGGCGATTAGTCCACGATGTCGTAAAAGTCATCTATGCTAACTTGGCGCTGTCAATGCGTCTTTATTTTTGTCATTTTAAATGATTGTAATAACCACCAGCCACAAAGAAAAAGAACCTTTCCTGACTGCTCATCCAGCCGGTGGTGTTCACACCCGACCAGCAGCAGACATGCAGGAAGCAGCAGGGAGAAGATTCTCTCTCTGTTTTGATTTACTGTTTATTGGCGCCTGTCCACCACCTACAACAGGAAGAGCCTCGGTGCGCTAAGTCAACAGTGAAATCCCGTGATTCAGACGTTTTGTTTTCACGGCTCTGTTCCCATGAATATCTGTCTAAGTGTCACATTAATACGACCGAAACTAACTGCAGTTGTTAATGTGTCCTTCCTGATCACGTTTACAACGCTTGGTACTCCCGTGTTTGGAAGCGGACGCCACCCACACGTCACTAAATCCGAGTCCCTGATTGGTCACAGAGCTGCGTCGCTGCGTTTAGTGTGAAAAAGTTCAACCAGTTGAACCGCCACCAATGAACGCCTGGTTTGAGCGCCGAGCTCGCCACCAGACTTTAAAACTTACGTAGCAACGCGGGATCACCGGCATTCCAGACGCAGGAAACCCGGAATTCTGGTCTAGACTGGGGAAGAGCCGGTGCAACACGTCCACATCCTTAACGTGTTTCTGAAAGGAGTGAGACCTCTGTCCATGCTTCAGGAGGCCTGAAAGACGTGATTGATATTGTATCTTACTATTTGTATGGGAAGGTTAGACAACGACAACAGAGCAGGGATCAGGTTGGCAGCTGTTGGGGTTTTTTTGTGCTATGGCTCACCTGAGACCTTCAACGTTTGATCTTTTATGAGGTGAAACTGAAATCCATCAACTGTACATGTAAAACTTCTGTGAACGCACCTAACGCGTACATTCAGAACAGTACCAGACCAGACAAAAGCTGATGGGAACTTTGCGGGTGGCGCTCACAGACCCCCCAGCGACGGCGTGAGGAAGCATCAGCAGCATCAGCTAATGTCTGACATTCCAGAGCCGCATCAGGGATTCCAAAGGGAACCGTCACGTTCCTCTGTGAGCCTTTACCTCCAAATACGAGTTTTTTAATGACATGCTGTTGTTTTTCCACCAGAACCGAACTGTCCTCACCGTGTCGATGCTTTATGCATCACTACACACACACAAACCCAGAAACACAAACGCACATTCGGGCGGATCACATGGAAGCGTTCTGACATGGAAAATGGGAGATTAATGGACAGATAGAGGAGAACCAGTCCAACTGATTTTTATCGATTTGGACATTCAGGACCAGAGAAGTAGAGAAAGAGGAAACCGGCGGCGGTCCCCCCGGCGGCGTCCTTCCAGGCAGCCATCATCAGGGGTTGACCTCCAGCCACATTCCCACCATCTTCGCTGAAGAGTCTTTTACTGAAGAGCAGACCGCAGAGATCACGCCGCTGCATCGTTCTCCTGGGTCTGTAAGTTAATGGACATCTACAGGAAGACGGCGTGCCTTCTGTTCACTTATGGATGGATTGAGGTTTGAGAGAAGTTCTGCTGCTTTTTGCCGGTCTTAGCTTGTTTTTTTTAAGTGTGAGTGCATGTTCTAATGGCAAATTATTGTTTAAGTGCATCTCTGTCATCTGAGGCATTTCAAAGTGCTTCACAGAACCGCATAAGCTTTGCACCACACCCAAAATCTCAATAAAAGTCGTTTTTACTAAACGACAAAACTGCAACCGTCTTAAGGCAGACGTTGCAGCTTTCACACAGTTTCTGAGGACTGTAACACGTCTAAGATAAAGAAAAAATAAATATCTTTAAAATTTCAAGATAAGATTTTCTTCAGATAATAACTCCTGATGTGTTTGTAATGGTTTGTTTCGTGTCCTTTCGTTTCATTCTTGCACCATTCCATAACCGTTTGTGTCTGTGTGGTAAACTGCTGTTCACGTCAGCCGCCAGCAGGGGGCAGCAGAGGCGCGCGGCGCTCCTGCTGATCAAAAACACGAAGAAGAGCGCGCGCCGTGCTCGTCATTGTTTTGGTCCTCCGCCCTGCTTCTTTCTGCAAATCTGTTTAAAAAAGGAATAAAAATTCACGGAAAACTTTTGTTCTCCAAAATCTGGTGAGTACATTTCGCATTTGTTCGTTTTTCTGAGCAGGCTGTTGGCGCAGGCGCACTACTGTACCGTTTAGGTCTAAAGTGAAAGCAAATCTTCCTCAGCAGATTTAATTATGAAAACATTTAGTTTTTATAATGAAAGATATTTAAGACATTAAGGTCTGAATAATGTTTCATACATAACTGCAATAAATGCGTAATTACGTGTTTACACTGTCGTTAAAGCTGTAATAAAGGCTCGAGCAGGAAAAGGGGCGTGGCTTCAGACTATATTACACTTTTTAAAAAAGTCAAACATGTTTTACTAGAAAAACGTTTACGAAAACGTTATATTAAATGTAGGGAAATGTCATAAGTCCTCATGCATGAGCAGACAGCCTCCATAGAACTTTAAATCATCAGAGTTTGTTTGTTTATATTAAATAAATGTATTTGAGTTAAACAAAGATTTTCTACTGAGTATTCATCCATACCAGCTTTTTAAAATGTGCCGCTCAGAGCAGCAGGATCTCACAGATGAACTTGATCCTTTATGTCAGAAGAAAATACAGGTGACTGCGTGTTTTTTGGTTAATTTATGCTCATTTCTGTGTTTTTCTGACCAACTTTAACCTTTGACCTGCTAATTCTAAAAGGAGAATTTAAGTCACTTTAGACCCGAAGGGTCCAACTTTTGTGAAGGGGGTTCAGATTTAGCCTGCTTTCTCTGAAACCATACTATAATAAATGCAAATGAACTATTGATGGAATATTTTTCAGGTCTTCATAGAGAACAGATCTAAATACTTTTGTACCAAAATGACTGTGAATTTTATATTTGGAGACCAGAGATGAAAAAGTCTGTCAATATGACATCGTTACAAACGATTCACTATTAAACTGTAAACCTTTAGACATGAGTCATGTGAGCAGAAATAGTGATTCAGACGCACAAATCATTTTGGTTTAGATCTCAGAAACAATAAATCTCCTTGTTCGACCATGAAGGTCAAGCAGCTGCAGGTTATTGGTTTGAAGCCATCATAATCCATAAATCCTCAAACTTAGGAAGATCTGAAGGTTTTTTACTGATGTAATGACAGGAGCCTGCAGAATGGGCTGCCTATGGCCCTCGGTCCGGACTTTGGACGTGCCTGCTGTAGACCCTTATGTCCTGCTTTTGGAGGAACCATACAGAATTCTGCAATAATTCTGTGACATTAGGCATGACTCCCAAATGAATGAGTAATCTGTTACAGGTAGAGTAACTTTCAGGATGCTGTCATCATCTCTGTCTGCAGCTGCATCATCGGTCCCCATGACAACCAAGCGGGGACTCATCACTGACTCCTTCAAGGTGGTGAAGAAAAAGAAAAGAGAAAGGAAGCAGGAGAAGAGCCCCACGCCGCCCCCCCCTCGGACAGGTGGGGATCCTCCAGATATCTGCTGATGTGTGCGGCGTGCACGAGCCAGGCGGCGTGCACGAGCCAGGCGGCGAGCACGAGCCAGGCGGCGTGCACGAGATAGGCGGCGAGCACGAGCCAGGCGGCGAGCACGAGCCAGGCGCGAGCACGAGCCAGGCGGCGTGCAAGAGCCAGGCGGCGTGCACGAGCCAGGCGGCGTGCACGAGCCAGGCGGCGTGCACGAGCCAGGCGGCGTGCACGAGCCAGGCGGCGAGCACGAGCCAGGCGGCGAGCACGAGCCAGGCGGCGAGCACGAGCCAGGCGGCGTGCACGAGCCAGGCGGCGCGCACGAGCCAGGCGGCGAGCACGAGCCAGGCGGCGCGCACGAGCCAGGCGGCGAGCACGAGCCAGGCGGCGCGCACGAGCCAGGCGGCGAGCACGAGCCAGGCGGCGTGCACGAGCCAGGCGGCGAGCACGAGCCAGGCGGCGAGCACGAGCCAGGCGGCGAGCACGAGCCAGGCGGCGAGCACGAGCCAGGCGGCGTGCACGGCTATGCCTGAGGTCACAGAGCATTTGTGAAAGGTTACAGGAGGTCAAGAGTCCCATGAAAAGTGTCTCCTTCTCTGTCAGAAGGCTGGAAAAAAAAAGTTCTATTTTTCTGAGTAAAAACAGTAAATGACATAGAAATAGAATCTTTACAGACATAAATATAAAGAGACACTAGAAAATAAATTCTCCCTTTGAGGACTTTTTTGTCTGAAATCAGTTTTCTGCGTTTGCAGAAAATGTTGCAGACACCGTCCAGCAGGAGGCGCTGCAGAAGCTCCGAGACTTCGACTTGGACTTGAGATTCGGGCCGTGCACGGGTATGGAAGCAGATGGGGGGGCAGGCCTGCATTTTGCAGCTGGAGCAGCATGGGGGGGGTGTGGTTGATCTTTAGGATCTGAGTGAAGCAGATCTAAACGAGTCTTTGGGATTTACAGTAACACAGCTCATGGTAAATAATTCCATCCACTGTCTGACATTTGTCCTGCAATGGGAGGAGAAGAGCAGGTTTTAGGGCAGCATCTTCTCTTGAAGGGAGGAGTGCAGCTTTCCTTCTCCGTTTTCAGGGATCAGCCGTCTGCAGAGGTGGGAGAGAGCAGAGCTGCACGGCCTGGACCCCCCCAAGGAGATCAGAGAGCTGCTGCTGAAAGCCCCCGCCGACCCCGAGTACAGCCTGAGGTGACACGTCTCTGACAACACACAGTCCTACTGTTACGGCCAGCCGGGCCGGGTCACAGGAGTCCGGGTCACAGCAGTCCGGGTCACAGGAGTCCGGGTCACAGCAGTCCTGGCAGGACCACAGCGGCTCCTGAAGATGATCAGGAAGAAAATGCTCTTAAATTTTTGTGGCTTTTCCACATTCAAATAATTCAGACTTTTCTATCAAAACGGAGATGAGGCACTAAAAACTCTGACATCAGGGATGATTTTGGACTAAAACTCTTTCATCTCAGACACAGATTTTTATCTTCTTCTTTAAAAACTCTGACTCCTCATCTCCTTTATTTTCAGCCTGTGGAGCGAATATCCTTTGTGAGTCTGGAGGAGGAGGAGGAAGAGGAGGAAGAGGAGGAGGAGGAGGAAGAGGAGGAGGAGGAAGAGGAGGAGGAGGAGGAAGAGGAGGAGCAGCCAAAACCCGCAAAGTTCCACCTTTTGTACGCCGTTCATGATCATGTTTCTGCATCACAACACGTTCTGTTTTTATAGACTGGTTCTGTTTTATTAAACAGGTTCTGCTGATTCTCTGGCTCCCTGTTGTTGGATTGGGGGGGGGGGGGGGGGGGGGGGGCTCTTCAGGTAATCTCACCTGCTGAATGTTTGGTATTAGAATCTGGAGGGGGCGATAGGACACAGATAAACAGAGCGCCGTGGTGATGGCGTCCACAGACTCACTGACACACTTTTAGAGTTTTTATAGCCGACCCCATTTTTATTTTTTATCGGTCCGTCTATTTTAGGATCAACTCTGTGGAAAGTGACCCAAAGCTCTGTACCGCCACTTCCTGCATTCTGAACGGTTAGATTTGATGATGCTCATAAAAATATCAAATCCTAATCCAAAAAAGGTGAATAAACATGTTTACATTGTTTATTTATCAGCAGGAACGCTGTGTATTTATTTATTCTGCCACATTTCCTTGTTTCCTTTAAGTCCCGCCTCCGGAGCTCTCTGATTGGCTCTCTCCTTCGTCACACTCTCACCTCGGACACTGATTGGTTGCTATGGTTGTCACTCAAGCAACCGCTGACTGGCAGGAGGCGGGCTCTAACCCCCAAAGCAGCCCACCGATGCTTTAAGGGCGGGGCTTCGCACGCGGAGTTTACAGTCCGTGTCCTCTCATTGGTCAATTCTGTCTGCGCTAATCGCGTCTGCAACTGAGCAGCTTCAGACCACTTTTCTATAAAAATCCATAAGATGATCTCTGGCATCTTAGACAGGTAATTATGATTATTTAAAAAAATTAAAATATAGTCAATCTATGAAACAGGACGAAGCTTCTCGACCGTTTTTATGTCCCCCACCCTTTAGAATAAAACACCTTTTATGGAAATTAGGGCTCAATAATTAGGAAAACATCGTTTGCAGGGCTAAAAACATGATAATTAAACCCTAAAAAGGGAGAATGAAGGTATTATTTTCCATCATCGTCTCATTCGCGGATGCCTTTATTTTGACATGACCGGAAGTTGTGTTCGGTGTCGGTGGATTTTCGCTGAGCGCGCGGACAGCTGATAGGATGAAGTGTAATAAAACAGCATGAATACGCGCTGAGAGGAAAACCTTTGCCTTAAAATACTCTGTATTTCCGGAAGATCGTTCTTCGGGGTTTTAGACGCGGAGGAGTCACGTTTATTAGTTTATTTTTTTATTACTAACGGGATTTAACGAGGAGGCTCCTGCGGGAAACGTCCGTCGCATCTTCGGGAGGATTCGGGTCTGAAGCCGATGCTGCTGTGATTCATCCCGCCTTCCTGACAGCGAGACGGACGGACGGACGGACACCGAACTCCGGTAGGTGGCCCGTTCATCCCGGAGGATTAGCGTTAGCTCCCCGCCCCGGGCTAACCGCTAGCTCCGAACCTCCGCCGTTAACCGGGATTGTGTAACCCGGTTACTGTCGGTGGGGTTCCGTGGAACCACGTCCACTCGAGCACGGAACCGTTCTAGTGGTTTATGGGGATAAACGGGTGGATGATGACAGGAGTCTGTGGGATTTGGATGCAGTAATGCAGAGACGGACATGCGCAGTTACAGGTGTGATCACGCACAGGTGCGTCTGTACCTGTTTATGACTGATCAAAGGGCTCATTTCCCAGCGTCTTTGAACGCCTCACCGCTCTTTCTCCTTGATAAAAGAAATCAATTGATTTATAAACCGTTTTAAATTGATGCGTTTGGAGCCAAAATGTTTTTGTTCTCATTTTTTACTAAATATTAGAACCCCCCCCTAAAAAAAAAGACCCCCCCTCCCCCACATCCCCTGAACTTTCCATGACAGCAGTTGACCTCCAGGAGCATCAGCTGATGCTGGACCTGTTGGAGAACATCTGCTCACACGCACAGTTCACCACGGGACAGGAAGTGTGGGAGTTTCAGTTTAAAAGCATCCTCTTCTCCTCAGGGATGGACAACGCTCACACCAAAACCGTGGAGGAGGTGTTGTGCTTCTTCGGCGTGAACGAATCCACAGGTCTGAGCTGCGAGCAGCTGAAGAAGAACCGGGACCAATGGGGGCCCAACGGTACCGTTTCATTTTCAATCTGTAGGGAAGCAGCAGAACGCTCCTCCTGTAGGGATGTGGGGTTTGGGGGAACCCGGCGGTTATTTTGACAGGCTTCTGTGTTGAATTTGCTCACAATCCTGCAATAATAATAATAATAATCTCTCTTTTTTTCTTCTTTGCTTGTCCTTTGACGTCCAGAGCTTCCAGCAGAAGAAGGTCAGTCCTCGTCTTATCGCTCTTTGAAAAGAGCAAAACGTCACTAAATGCATGTTTAGGTTTGGGCTTTTATTTTGTTAGAACATCTGATCCCCGTTTCCTGTCACAACGTTTGCTCTCGTGAAGGAAGGATGTTTTTTTTTTCATAAGAAGCAGTAAAACGGTAGTGGGGGGTTCTGAGCTGCGGCTGGTTTCCCTCCCCATGCAGGAAAGTCTCTGTGGGAGCTGATCCTGGAGCAGTTCGAGGACCTGCTGGTCCGGATTCTGCTGCTGGCCGCCTGCATCTCCTTTGTGAGGATTCCAGCGGATCAGAACCAGCGTCCCCCCCCCCCCCTACCTGACCTCTGACCCGATGTTCTCTGCTCTGTAGACGCTGGCGTGGTTTGAAGAAGGTGAAGGCACCATCACAGCCTTCGTTGAACCCTTCGTCATCCTCCTCATCCTCATCGCTAACGCCATCGTGGGGGTGTGGCAGGTAAGGAGCCCCCCCAGCCTTCAAACAGTCTTTACAGAACCACACTGATGTTTAGAACAATTCCTGCAGGAACGTCTCCAAAACGGCGTTCTCTTGCGTAGCTGGCGTTGGATCAGATGGAGAACCCTCTTCAGAGCGTGGGGTTCTCTGGGAGATCCGTTCTTCAGGTTCCTCTTTCTGTAGAATCTGCTCAGGCTTGAATCTGAAGCTGCTTGGAGTTCTGATGTTCTTAAGGTTCCACATGGAGAAACAGCGGGGAACATGTTCTCTGCTGTGTTGGGGTCTACGAGGGTTCCCCTCCACCTCTAACATTCCTACAAATAAAGAACATCCATGCTATTAAGGGTTCCTATCAGAACCAGAACACGTCTGTGTTTTCTGGGAGGTTCTAGAAGGTTCTCCTAAGGTTCTAATGAGGATCTCCTGAGGTTCTCCATGCTGTGACTCCTCAGGAGCGGAACGCAGAAAACGCCATTGAGGCTCTGAAGGAGTACGAGCCTGAGATGGGGAAAGTGTACCGGCAGGACAAGAAGAGCGTCCAGAGGATCCGGGCCCGGGACATCGTTCCTGGAGACATCGTGGAGGTTGCTGGTGAGATTCCCGTTTTCCTGAATGCTGTCCAATCCTCGGAGAACCTTTTGGTTTAGGGGGAGGGGAGGGGGCGGGGTCAACAGCCTGGGCCTTTGGGCGAACCATCTATCGGGTCCTCCGGTTCAGAGTTCAGACGTCGATTTCCTCAAAAAGTAATAATTTTTAAAAACAAGTTTGGATTTTGGTTTTAAAAACAGAGAAAAGTTCATTTTTCCATAAATTGAAAACAGAGTTAAACCTTTTATGCTTCAGCCGCTGAGAGGTGATGACATCACACCCACATTCCATGAGGTCAGAGGTCAGGCTTCTGCTTGGCTTCATAGTTAGAGAATTAATGAACAGATTTCTAACTGAACACTTTTACAAATTTCAGGCTTTATGAATCCTAAATAGACCAAATTCTTCTAAATATCGGTTCCAGCAGTTCGTCTTCACGGTCGTTGCAGCGTTTTTGCTTTCATCTGTTTTCTACAGCTTCTTCTGTTTAGCTTTGATCAAAGAACTGTTCTATATTTTAGTGTTTAGAGAAGCTTGAGGATCTTCAGCTTTAGTTCCCGCGTTCCTCAAACCTCCCTCAGAGGGGCCTGAAGAGCGGCTGGAGGGAACCAAGAGTCCAGATGATGTCCCAGGATGCAGCAGCTTTTAGTTCTTCCTGGACGCGTCTCGCTGCTCGTTCTGTCCTGCTTCCGCTGGTTGCCATGGAAACGGAGCAGCGTGTGGAAAGCAGAGGTCTTCTGCAGCTCGGAGCTGGACTTCCTCTGTGCAGCTCTGCTCAGACGTGCAGCTTTACCTCCACCCCCCGCTGGAACGCACACGTGCACAGTTCTGCACACATGCAGGTTCAGAAGGCGTGTTGTGTGTTTCTGCACACGTGAACATTCAGAAGGCATGTTGTGTGTTTCTGCACACATGCAGTTTCAGAAGGCGTGTTGTGTGTTTCTGCACACATGCAGGTTCAGAAGGCGTGTTGTGTGTTTCTGCACACATGCAGGTTCAGAAGGCGTGTTGTGTGTTTCTGCACACGTGAACACATCCAGCAGAAAAACTCTCTGGGCGCTCAGATATTTTAGGCTCTGCAGTTGCAGGAAATGAGGTCTAAAAGTGTGTTAGTGTGTCTGAGGGTTTGTGTGTTTGTACATGCGTGTGTTTTCATGTGTGTGTATGCGTGTGTATTTTCTCTCTCTCCGTTGGTATGAAGGTCGTGGGAAATCAGTAACTCTGAACTGTTTCTGTGAGAAAAATCTGATTTTTGATCCACGTCAGACCAGCAACAACAAAGAGACTCTGCACCTGCCCCCCCCCCCCACCTCCACCTGCCCCCCCCCCCACCTCCACCTGCCCCCCCCCCCCCCCCCCACCTCCACCTGCTGCTGAAGTTCAGCTTTCCTCTCTGTTTCTGAAGCAGAGACAAAGTTCTGGAGGTTCTAGTCGGTTCTTTCTGCTCCTCCATCCAAACTCCATGAACGTTTTCCAGCAGACATTTTTATTTCCTGAGTTTCCTGTGAGGTTCAGAGACGGTGCACCTCCTGCTGCTCCTGCAGCTCCTGCAGCTCCTGCTGCTCCTGCAGCTCCTGCAGCTCCTGCAGCTCCTGCAGCTCCTGCTGCTCCTGCTGCTCCTGCAGCTCCTGCACCTCCTGCAGCTCCTGCAGCTCCTGCAGCTCCTGCAGCTCCTGCTGCTCCTGCTGCTCCTGCTGCTCCTGCTGCTCCTGCAGCTCCTGCTGCTCCTGCTGCTCCTGCAGCTCCTGCAGCTCCTGCTGCTCCTGCTGCTCCTGCAGCTCCTGCTGCTCCTGCTGCTCCTGCACCTCCTGCAGCTCCTGCAGCTCCTGCTGCTCCTGCTGCTCCTGCTGCTCCTGCTGCTCCTGCAGCTCCTGCTGCTCCTGCAGCTCCTGCTGCTCCTGCAGCTCCTGCTGCTCCTGCTGCTCCTGCTGCTCCTGCTGCTCCTGCAGCTCCTGCTGCTCCTGCAGCTCCTGCTGCTCCTGCTGCTCCTGCTGCTCCTGCTGCTCCTGCAGCTCCTGCTGCTCCTGCAGCTCCTGCAGCTCCTGCTGCTCCTGCTGCTCCTGCAGCTCCTGCTGCTCCTGCAGCTCCTGCTGCTCCTGCTGCTCCTGCTGCTCCTGCAGCTCCTGCAGCTCCTGCTGCTCCTGCTGCTCCTGCACCTCCTGCAGCTCCTGCTGCTCCTGCTGCTCCTGCTGCTCCTGCAGCTCCTGCTGCTCCTGGATGTGAAGATTAGATTTTAGGTTCAGGTTTGGGGACTTTAGTAAACATAAAGCTGAGTTTCTACACAAGTTTCTAAAATCCATTTAGATCCATAAGATTATTTTTCCTTTACAAACACGAATCTATAATAATCTGTTTTAAATGTTTCTGTTTCACATCAGCAGTGATTTAAGGAGCAAAGCTTGAACTTTTATTGACAGAAATACTATTTTTATCATTAAAAGCTCCTCAAAAAAAGACAAACATCTTAAATTAAATTACAGGATTAATTGAAAAATGTAAATCTCATTTTAATCAGATGGTTTTTTTTAATCCAAATCTATCTGGAATGTAATGAAGTCATCAGAAACTGAAAGGACCAGGAAAGTTCTTCAGGTTCTGGCTCCTCCAGGAGGAGGAGAGGAGCTCCTCTGTCCTCCTCATTCCTCCTTTTGTCTGTTTTTCCTCTGAATGGTTCAGATCTTTGATCTTTTCTCTCCTCAGTTGGCGATAAAGTCCCGGCGGACATCCGGCTGACGTCCATCCGCTCCACCACGCTCCGCGTGGACCAGTCCATTCTGACGGGGGAGTCCGTGTCCGTCCTCAAACACACCGACCCCGTCCCCGACCCCAGAGCTGTCAATCAGGATAAGAAGAACATGCTGTTCTCTGTGAGTGTTCTGCGTGTTCTCCACGGGCCTCGGGCATCCGTGAACGGCGCCATTGGTTTAGCCCGAACCTGCGGCTGACGCACACAGGTGCCTGGAGGTCCGTAACGTCTGTCCCGGTTCTGTGCGTTTGCTGCTTCTGGACTCAGATCTGCAGAAGGTCAGAGGGCGGAGCTGTGCGTTTGTGTGAGCGGCAGATGAAGGGGAGGAGTCAGCGGGTGGCGTCTGAGCTGCGGCCTCTGATGTTTTATTCAGAACCGCCTCTGACGTCTCTGTCTGAACCGGACCGGACCTCACACTGGGCTGTGTTTGAAGGTCGTCTCGGCTCTGAGCCGCCGTCTTCTCTGCAGGGTACCAACATCGCCGCGGGCCGGGCCATCGGGGTTGTCATAGCGACCGGGGTACAGACCGAGATCGGGAAGATCCGGGATGAGATGGCCGCCACTGAACCCGAGCGGACCCCCCTTCAGCAGAAACTGGACCAGTTTGGAGAGCAGCTGTCCAAGGTGAGGGGCGGCGCCCGGCTGGACCCGAAGCAGAGGCGGGTCCACGTGGAATGACCAGGCGCCCTCGCCGTGTGTCTGCAGGTCATCAGTGTCATCTGTGTGGCTGTGTGGGCCATCAATGTGGGCCACTTCAACGACCCGGTCCACGGCGGCAGCTGGCTGAGAGGCGCGGTCTACTACTTCAAGATCGCCGTGGCGTTGGCTGTGGCCGCCATTCCTGAAGGTAAGTCTCCCATTGGCCGTAACAACGAGACGAGGTGGGTCATGGAGAGGAAGCCGGAGGCGGTTCTGATGAGCCTCAGTGGTTCTGATGAGCCTCAGTGGTTCTGATGAAGCTCGGCGGTTCTGATGAAGCTCAGTGGTTCTGATGAGCCTCAGTGGTTCTGATGAGCCTCAGTGGTTCTGATGAGCCTCAGTGGTTCTGATGAAGCTCGGCGGTTCTGATGAACCGGGTCTCTGTTTGCCGTCAGGTCTGCCGGCGGTCATCACCACCTGCCTGGCTCTGGGCACCAGGAGGATGGCCCGGAAGAACGCCATCGTCCGCAGCCTGCCGTCCGTGGAGACGCTGGGCTGCACGTCTGTGATTTGCTCGGACAAAACGGGAACGCTGACCACCAACCAGATGTCCGTGTGCCGGGTAAGATGTGGGCGGAGCCTCGCTGTAGCCGTGGTCGTCTTCTGACCAGATTCTATCGGTTCTCTAAAAGGTTTCAAAGAATCTTTAAGTTCAGGAAACAAAAACAGGTCGAAGGAAAGAAAAAAACAGGAATCAAGACGGAATAAAAACACTGAACTGATTATTTCATGAAGAGCGGAGCTCAAACGCCAAAGGAAGAAACGACAGGAGGGCGGCGAGCCACCGCACAGCGACTGCTCACTTTAACCCACAGAGCCCCGCCCCCAGAACTAACCCCCCCAGAATTACATTCAACAAAGAGGTGGGGGGGGGGGGTCTGTCCTAAGACCAACAAGACGTGTTGGAGCCAGTCCCAGATGAGTCCAGAACCGAGTCAGAGCCGAGTCACTACCGACAGGTCAGGAGCTAAATACAAGACCGAGTGAACAACCAAGTCCAGGACTGATGTACAGTCAAGTCTTAGATGAGTTGGAACCGAAGGAGGAACAGATTAAAATTCTTGATTTCAAGGTTAACTTTTCAGAGTTTAGTTTGTTAAAAACCCGACGGCGTTTGATTCCATCAGTGGTGTTGGACAAAGGCGGGACGTGGAGAACGAGAACGTGGAGAACGTCTGTGTCTGAATGTTCCAAATGAGGTCAAACTGCTGACCTTCTCCTCTCTATATCATGTCTACGCCATCAGTTTTACTGCAAACCCTTTTTCCTGTCAGCTGGTGTTTAGCAGCTATCAGACTCGCATGCAAACAGGAAGCTGGGATTCAAACCGGCAACTTTCCGCTGTGACAAACTGATCCACACCAGCACCACTTTCTGATCTCCAACCCAGATCTGGCTTTAGTAAAACCGGGTTTACAGCAGCATGAAGCCCTTCAGATCCAGCTTCCTGTCGGGTCGTCTCTGTCTGCTGCACTCAGACTCTGAAGAAGCCTTCAGACTAACTCCAGGTCCTCCGTTCTGTGCTCCTGCTCCTCCTCCTCCTCCTCCTCCTCCTCCTCCTCCTCCTCCTCCTCCTCCTCCTCCTCCTCCTCCTCCTCCTCCTCCTCCTGGCGTCGTTTCTAACACACTAACGTCTGCATGTGTGTGTGCAGATGTTCATAGTAGACCGCGTGTCCGGAGAAACCTGCAGCCTGAGCGACTTCTCCGTGACCGGATCGACTTACGCCCCTGAAGGGGACGTGTGAGTGTCTCTAACCAGTAACCCCGCCCCCCGGCCGCCACCCTGCTGTCAGTCTCTCACGGGACGCGTCTCCGTCTTTGCAGCTTCCGGGACGGCGCCGCGGTGACCTGCAGCCAGTACGAAGGTCTGGTGGAGTTGGCGTCCATCTGCGCGCTCTGCAACGACTCGTCTCTGGACTACAACGAGGTGAGAGCGCCGACGCCACGCCCAGACGCGTCCGCCGGACCCTGACCTGTGTGTGTGTGTTCAGTCAAAGGGCGTGTTCGAGAAGGTGGGCGAGGCGACGGAGACCGCCCTCTGCTGCCTGGTGGAGAAGATGAACGTGTTCGACACGGACCTGAGAGGACTGAGCCGCGCCGAAAGAGCCACCGCCTGCTGCTCAGTGAGTGAGCACGCCGCCGCCACGTTCCAGGAAACCCCGCCCCCAAAAACACTGATGACATCACGGGGAGGGGGGGGTCACAAAGAAAAGAGCAGGGTTTAAATTAAATATTCCGGAATCCCCTAACAAACCAAAATTCACGTGTCGTATGCAGAGGAGGCCATAAAATTATTATGGGATGGCCACAGGACCTACGGCTTGGCGGCCAATTTATGAGTTTTTACAATTTATCCACAGGACTAAGCCGCCGCCCACTAAAGTCTACAACCACATCCACGGTTTAGTTGACCTTTGACCCTGGAATGAGGTCACCATCTTCAGTACCAGCTACAGATCCAAACTCCTCTCAGCGATTTCGATTCCTCAGACATCGTTGGTGTTAAAGATTCTGATTTTGAACGGCGTTCAGCCAGCAAGAGTGGCGTTCCCCTGTTCCCCTGTTTCTTACCGGAATATTGTAAAAACAGGAAATTTTTTAAGCTGAAAGAAATGATATGACATAAGATATGGAGATGTTAGGAATGTGGGCGTGGTCAAGAAAAACCTCCGTTGCTAAGGAGATCCAAAAATTTACTTTGGCAGATTCTTCCAAAAATATTCTAGACCTGTTCGTCACCCCCAGACGACCAAAACATGAAATGGTTGCTATGGAGATAAAACCAACAGGAAAGTAAGAAAGTGTGTTTTGTTTTTTGTATGTTTTTTTATTTTTATGAATTTGCCCGGAGCAGCTCTGAGCAGGTGGGCGGGGGCAGAAGGGGGTAACCAGGGTAGGTAGTTTCTGCGGGCCGTAGCACGCCGCTCACAGCTTTAATTTATTAGCCGAAGAAACGGTGACTTTGATGAATAAAATAATTCCTACTTTCATCAAACAGGAAATAGTTTTCTTTCTTCTAACTGTAAACCCCATAGATTCATGGATCCACATCTGTGAAGGACAGTTAAAAACAGGGATGGGATCTTCTGTCCAGAATCAGCAGAAAGATTGGTTTATTTTGAAAGGACTTCCATCGGTGTCTTCCTGTCAGGTGATCAAGCAGCTGATGAGGAAGGAGCTGACGCTGGAGTTCTCCAGAGACAGGAAGTCCATGTCCGTCTTCTGTTCCACCAACAAGCTCAGCCGCTCTCCGTCCGGAGCCAAGATGTTCGTCAAGGTGCCCCCCTCCCCCGGCGAGCGATGGCGAGCGTGCGCGGGGGCCCTGAGCGGACCTCATGATGTGGTGTTGTCTCCTCAGGGGGCCCCAGAGAGCGTCCTGGAGCGCTGCAGCTACATCCGCGTCAGAGGCTCTGCCCGCGTGCCCATGAGCGCGGCTGTGCGCGAGCAGCTGCTGTCCACCGTACGGGACTGGACCTCGGGGAGAGACACCCTGCGCTGCCTCGCCATGGCGACCAGGGACACGCCCCCTGACATCAACAGCCTGAACTTGGAGAACTCTGCGACGTTTGCGGATTACGAGGTTCAGAAGATCCTGATGGAACCAAGAACCTGCACCTCCTTCTCCCCTTTCTAACTCCTGCTCCTCCTGTCCTCCTCCAGTCGGACCTGACCTTTGTGGGCTGCGTGGGGATGCTGGACCCCCCCAGAAAGGAGGTGCTTGGAGCCGTTCGAATGTGTCGGCAGGCTGGAATCCGGGTCATCATGATCACAGGTGAACGTCCTCCGTGACCTTCACCTGACGAGCTGCAGCATGTTCTGGACCCCCCCCTACATCACCATAGTCTGGTTTAATCCAAACGTGATCTGTCTCCTTCAAAATAAAACCACTCTGTTGGTTTCTTGAAGCATAATCATGGTTCCTCACAGGCGGAAGGTGAGCGTCAGGATTTTCTTCTGTTCCACGCTCGGTTCCTGAGTGACTTGAGTTTAAGTATATAAAGGATGAAGTTCAACTTTTTAGTTTGAGTGGAAAAAATTGGTCCAGAAAATTATCTCAGTTTATTAGTTTCATCAGAAAAAAAATTAAATCTAAAAATGTGCTGAGATTCAAAAATAGTTGAAAAAGAAATTTAAAGAGAAATATATGCAGCTGTAGTTCCTGCAGACGACGTTCCTGCAGACGACGTTCCTGCAGACGACGTTGCTGCAGACGACGTTCCTGCAGACGACGTTCCTGCAGACGACGGTCCTGCTTACGACGTTCCTGCAGACGACGGTCTTGCAGACGACGGTCCTGCAGACGACGTTCCTGCAGACGACGTTGCTGCAGACGACGTTCCTGCAGACGACGTTGCTGCAGACGACGTTGCTGCAGACGACGTTGCTGCAGACGACGTTGCTGCAGACGACGTTCCTGCAGACGACGGTCCTGCAGACGACGGTCCTGCAGACGACGGTCTTGCAGACGACGGTCCTGCAGACGACGTTCCTGCAGACGACGTTCCTGCAGACGACGTTGCTGCAGACGACGTTGCTGCAGACGACGTTCCTGCAGACGACGTTCCTGCAGACGACGGTCCTGCAGACGACGGTCTTGCAGACGACGTTCCTGCAGACGACGTTCCTGCAGACGACGTTGCTGCAGACGACGTTGCTGCAGACGACGTTGCTGCAGACGACGTTGCTGCAGACGACGTTGCTGCAGACGACATTGCTGCAGACGACGTTGCTGCAGACGACGTTGCTGCAGACGACGTTCCTGCAGACGACGTTCCTGCAGACGACGTTCCTGCAGACGACGTTCCTGCAGACGACGTTCCTGCAGACGACGTTCCTGCAGAAATTCTCTGCTCTAAAATCCAGAGTACCGTGAATCTCTTCTCACCTCTTTCATGCTCCTCCTCCTTCCAGGTGACAACAAAGGGACGGCGCTGTCTATCTGCAGGAGGGTGGGCATCATCACACAGCAGGAGGAGGAGCAGGGGGGGGCAGGTATAATGGGGGGCCTGACGGGCAGAGAGTTTGACGAGCTGCCCCCTGCCCTTCAGCGGCAGGCCTGCCAGACGGTGCGCTGCTTCGCCCGCGTGGAGCCCGCCCACAAGAGCCGCATCGTGGAGTATCTGCAGAGTCTGAGCGACATCACCGCCATGGTGAGGCAGCTCCTCCCCCCAGCCCCCCCCCCAGCTCCTCCCCTCAGCTCCTCCCCTCAGCTCGGGCTTTATCCAACCGTCTGTTCTTACCTTCCAGACCGGCGACGGCGTGAATGACGCACCGGCGCTGAAAAAGGCTGAGATCGGCATCGCCATGGGCAGTGGAACGGCCGTGGCTAAGTCCGCCTCTGAGATGATCCTGGCCGACGACAACTTCTCCACCATCGTGGCCGCCGTGGAGGAGGGCAGGGCCATCTACAACAACATGAAGCAGTTCATCCGCTACCTGATCTCCTCCAACATCGGGGAGGTGGTGTGGTGGGTGTGGCTCTGAGCAGGAAGCGCCCATCAGCTGACGGGCGAGAGGCGGAGTTTCATGCCCCTGCCTGTTTCTCCTCAGCATCTTCCTCACGGCCGCTCTGGGGATGCCGGAGGCCCTCATCCCGGTCCAGCTGCTGTGGGTCAACCTGGTCACCGACGGCTTCCCGGCCACCGCTCTGGGCTTCAACCCCCCAGACCTGGACATCATGTCGCGTCCTCCACGCTCCCCCAAGGAGCCGCTGATCTCCAAGTGGCTGTTCTGCCGTTACCTCATCATCGGATGTGAGTCCCGCCTTCGTCATCATCCTGGGGGGTTCCTCTGATGGATGGGGGGGAACCACACCATAAACTGTAGGACTGACCTCTAGGCAGGACCACACATCAATTTATTTCATTATTTTCAGGCAAAACTTTATTGTTTTTACATTAAATTCTTAAAAGTTTGTTAACTAAACAATATTTATTTATCTTGAGTTAAGGAAAAAATAAACTATGCAAACAATAATTCATGAAAGTCAAAGAGGAAGGGGACCAGAACAGAAGTCTGGTGACCGTCTGATGTTAAGGACCTGCGCTGGTTTAGACTTTGGGACAGGAAGTTCTGATCCTGTTCGCAGGGAGTTGATACAAATACATTTTTACAGAAAGTAATTGAAGTTTAAAGATGTCAGTGCTTATAAATTAAAGCTAAAAGAAAAAGTTAGTTGTTAGGTTTAGCCTGGAGTTGAAGTATAGTTGAGCATCATCTGCATAAAAGTAAACCTAGGAGGCAGAAATGTATGTGAACTAAAAACACAGAGAGACCAAACCCAGATCCCTGTGGTACAAATTTATACATTTTTCGGAATTTTTTTTTTAGTATGAAAGAATGACCTTCTAACTCAGAAAAAAACATGATTGTCTGCAGGTTATGTGGGAGGAGCCACCGTAGGAGCCGCTGCCTGGTGGTTCATGGCGGCTCATGATGGACCTAAAGTGTCCTTCTACCAGCTGGTGATCATCTCTGTTTCTTCTACAGGATTTAAGTTTGTGGGCAGACAGGTTTTGGTTTCCACTCATTATGATTGTACCTCCTCTGTGCCCGCAGTCTCATTACCTGCAGTGCAGTGAAGGCCACGCTGAGTTTGCCGGCGTCCAGTGTTCGGTCTTTGAGTCTCCGTACCCCATGACCATGGCTCTGTCTGTGCTGGTCACCATAGAGATGTGCAACGCCCTGAACAGGTGAGGTACGGCCGGGTCAGGTCCCCGCCCGTGGTTCAGGTTCTCCAGTTCAAGGAACCTCTGTGAGCTTAGCTGCACAGAACCTGCTGGACGTGATGCATTCTGGGTAAAAGGCTTATACTTGTATAGCGGTTTTCTACTGTCCTGGAAGGTAGGAGTCACAGTCCCTGTCATCTGTTAACACACTGGTGCCAACCAGAGTCTCCACCAGAGACACGGGGGGGGGGGGAGCAGTGTCTTACCCAAGGACACTTTGACACATGGGCGAGAATCAAACCTGTGATCTTCGATCAGAGGTCGTCCGCCCCACATGTGATGAACAGGAAGTCACCGGGTCTCCTAAAGGTGGTGTCGGAGTTTCTGCAGGAGGTGTTTGAAACCCCTTCTGGGTCTGATGGAGGGGTTCCCCCTCTGACACTAATGTCAGGCCTCAGACTGGTGTGTGTGGGGGTGGGGGGTGTGTGTGTGTGTGTGTGTGGGGGGGGGGGGGGGGGGGGGTTGAGAAAAACCTGGTTCTGTTTGTTCTGACCCAGAGAGCGGCGCCGCTCAGAAACGTCCTCCCTTCTGTTTCTGCCCCAGTCTGTCAGAGAACCAGTCCCTGCTGAAAATGCCCCCCTGGGCCAACCCCTGGCTGGTGGGGGCCATCTGCCTGTCCATGGCGCTGCACTTCCTCATCCTGTATGTGGACCCCCTGCCGGTAAGAACCCGTAGAACCTCAGAAGCCGCGTTCTGCGGCGTCTACGGTTCTGACGCGGGGGGGGGTCTGCAGGTGGTCTTCCAGATCCGGCCTCTCTCCTGGACTCAGTGGGTGGTGGTCCTGAAGCTGTCGCTTCCTGTCATCTTGATGGACGAGGCGCTAAAGTTCTTGGCGAGGAACTACATCGAACCAGGAAGCCAGATGCAGGTGGGAGGAGCTTCCAGCGTCTTCAGGTTGTTCCGCGCTCCTCTGGTCTGATGTTCCGGTGTTTCCTTCTCAAAACCCAAAGGAACACGAGGAGGAAGAGGAGCTGCAGAGGTCAGGCGGCGGCGTAGTCGGGCTCGTGATGCTGAAGCTGCGGCAGTCGCTGAGGGGCGTGTCCTGGTCATTTGTGCTGATCTCGACGCCGCTGGTGTTTTGGATCTTCAGCCTGGACTCTGACATCACCAACATCTTCTGGGAGTAAAAACCCAGAAAAAATGTTTGTTGTTGTGAGGAGGAGGAGGAGGTGGAGGAGGTGCACGCCTCGCCAACGGACAATCAGACAGAAGAGAAGGTCAGTTTTAGCAGATGGTCTCCTCGGAGACGAAGGTCGTCCAGATGTTCCCGTCAGACCAAAGATCCTCCTGCGTTTGGCTGAAGTTCATGAACAGATCCAAACCTCAAACCCCAGCGTGTTCCCCGCTTCGTCTGAGTGATGGCGTTCCTCAGCAGACATCCACACGGCCCGCAGCCGCACGCCAACGGCCTCACGGCCGCTCGCCAAAGTGCAGAAAAGAATCTTCTGCATTTCCCTTCAGACGATCAAACGTTTGTCTTTCATTTATTTCAGTAAAAGCCAAAAGAAGCGTTCTGTTTTCTGTTCTGACAGCGTCCTCCTCAAAGTTCTGTCTACTCCCAACAACCGACTCGGTTTGTTCAGTCAGAACTTAGAGAAGCGGGTCGGCCAGCGCCGTCCAGAGGAAGTTCTGCTGCAGAAACGGGACTCCACGCCGCTCCGTCGTGGACCTGGTTCTGATGGCTCGCTGGTCTTGTGCTGCGGGCTCTGCTGTGGTTCTGATCCGGTTTTACTGGTAGAAGCAGAACCCCTCAGAGCTTTTATTCTGAAAATCTGATGGGATTCTGCTGTTTCCTTAAGCCCCGTTTTTGCTCTGCTGAAGGTTTGATGGATTTCTGCTTATGGACTTCAGCTGAATGCAGGAGAACGGGTCTGATGTCCGACCAGCACCAGAACACCAGCGCCCCCTGTTGGCGGGGTTCAGTGCTGATCCACGGAGGGTTTTCTTTGGACGTTTTTCAGTTTAAAAGCTCAGGTGACTGAACTTTTCTGTAAACTGCATTTTAATTGAACAGGTTGTGAGAATATTTTTATTTCCAAAAATGGTTTCCAGAGCATAAAATGAAGCATTTGTTTGCTGACAGGAGGATTTTTGTTGTTGTAATAAAGTTTCTGCCTGTTTTCTTGTTTCTTGCATCAAAGGGAAAAAATGAGGATTTCTGTTGCAGTTTATTTGTTTTATATGAAGGCAAAAGCGTCTTTATAGCAGTCAAAATCCATTTTTTATTTGTGGTATTTGTGAAACATTAGCGCGTCCCTGGTTGCTGTGGGACGGGGGGTGGATGTGGGGGGGTTGGCTCTGGACTGACCTGCCTGTTTAAATAAAGGTTCCTGAAAGAACGCCGGCGGTGATCTGATCTTTATTTCCATGTTGGTGTGAGGTCACCGCTGCTGCTCAAAGGTTGGATCATTGCCTTCTTTGGGAGCCCGGTTCCTGTTCTGCAGAACTGAAACGTCCCATCAGAACCAGCTGGTGCCGCCGTCTCCACGCAGAACTGTTCAGGAGGTACCAGCAGGTTCTGGAGGAGCTGGTCCAAAGTGGCCGAGCTCCAGTGAGAGTTTCTGTGCACGTGTGTTTGTACCTAAGATAAGACCAGCGGGGGGGGGCTGGAGGTCCATTTTTAGACACTGGAGGGGTCGATGACGTGACGCCACTGCAGCCGGCGCTCACGGCGACGGTTTCTGCTGCAGGAACTCGTTGGGACCTTCAGGCTGAAGCTGCCCCTCACTGCCCCTCAGATTTTCTCCCTGGTGGGGGGGACGGCCCTGTAAAGTAAGTGGCTTCCAGTGTTTGGTCTTTTCTGCCTGGGGAGGGGAGGGGGGGGGGTTGATGTGAGCCTCCTGCCCGGTTCTCCTGCAGGGACTGAATGAAGGTGAAGCTGTGCAGACTCCCTGAATGATGCGTTCACTGCCGCTCCGTACGTTTCATGCGCGTTAACGCAGAGTGGTTTGTTATGTTTTAAAATAACAAACCTGAGGAACACCAGGGCTCCTCTGCCAGCAGCTGTCGAGTGAGTTGGATCAGAACCAGACGGAGGGAGCTGCAGCCCGGTTCTCTCTGCTGCTCCTTCAGCCGCATGTTGGAGCCGCAGGTGACAGGAAACACACCTGAGCAGGTGAGCTCCTCCCTCCTGTCCAGGCTGGAGCTTTGGATCTGTGGAGACCTTTCCAAATCGGCCGTGTTTGACTTCAAATATTGACACGAGGACGAGGCTGAAGGTTCAGGGAGGGGTCAGGGAGGGGTCACGCACGGTTCTGCGGCGGCTTCCGGCGCTCTCGCCACCATGGACGAACGCCACAGAGGCTCACCTCCAGAAAGCGGGCGGAGCACGTGTCAGAGACCGTGACACCCGATAGCTGCAGGTCACGTGCATGCCCCCCCCATGCTGCAGCTGCTCCAGAGTTCAACAGGCTGCAGGAGGGGGGGGGGGGGGCACCTCAAAGTTTATTCATAATAATCAACTTTAATAATAAATTAATAATAACAAATTTTATTTGCTATTTATGTCACCTTTAGTTTTTAACCGGGTTCTCTTGACCAGCAGACTCTGGTCACATGACCTCAGGGACCTGCTGGGAGTGGACGACCGCTCAAGGTCTTTTCTATAGACCGGTGCTTGGTTCTCAGAGCTGTGTGTGTTAGAACCAGGATTTTAAATGCCCCCTGATGGGGGCCCAGTGCAGCTGCATTAATAACGGGGGGACGTGTGAACTTAGATTTAGTTAAAAGCCCCGCAGCAGCGTTCTGGAAAACCTGGAGCCGTTCTAGAGATGTTTTGCTCAAACGTGAAGATGGAGTTTCAGTAATCAAGACGAGAAGATATGAAAGCCTGGATGAGCGTCTCCATCTCAGAACGAGACACAACTGGACTCAGTTTAGCAACGATTTCAAGATGATAAAAACAAACAAGTGACCCGACATGAGAGTCAAGGGATAAAACCTAGAATCACCCCATGGTTCCTGACAGACGGCTTGATAGAGAAAGCAAGTGGACCGAACCACTGGACTATCTGGGGGAGGCAACTGTCTGGAGCTCAGACTAGAACCTCAGTTTTGGCTTCATTTAGTTGGAGAAAATGATCATTCATCCAACTCTGGACTGAATCCAGACACCTGCATAAAATCTGTTTTTTTTTAAACATCCTGGGGTTTAAAAGACACATAAAGATGAATATCATCAGCATAGAAATGATAAGAAATATCATTAAAAGAACTTAAAATGTGCTGCAAAGGCAGCAGATATAAAATGAACAGTAAAGGTCCCAAAGCTTAGCCTTGTGGGACACCAGAAGTGAGGGATGCAGACGAGGACTTAAGCTAGAACAGAAAAAGATCTACCAGTCAGATAACAGGAGAACCAGTTCAAATAAACGGAAAGCTGCTGAACAAACGGTCTGAACCCCAGAGATGGAGAACCGCTGGTCCGGACTGGCCAGAGGAACAAGTCTGAGCTGTTCCGTGGTGATGCTGTGCTCGTGTCTCCCCAGCAGCGATGGCCCCCAGCTTGGCCCTGGCGTACAGGCGGAGGTGGTGGATGGCCGTCACCGCCATCTTTGAGAACCTGTTCTTCTCTGCGGTTCTGCTGGGATGGGGTTCTCTGCTCATCATGCTGAAGAGCGAGGGCTTCTACTCCCACCTCTGCACAGGTGAGCCTCACCTGCCGCAGGTCACGCCTGCAGAACCGTCAAACGTCGTCTGACCTGCAAAGCGGCAGGAAACCAGCAGAAGCAGCAGACTCATGCAGAACGTTCTCCGTCAGAACCACAGAACAACAGCAGCAAACTCAAAAACCTCATTTTCTCCAGAAATCTAGAAACTGTATTAATGAATGAACTGAAATAGAGAAACGTTTTTCAGAATGAATGGAACCATAACCTGCAGTTCAGATGATGAATGACTAATGTTCTGTCAGAAACTCTGCATCTACAGGAGAACCGCAGCAGCTCACCCACTTCAGGTGTTCCCCAGGTTCCTCAGGAACGTCACCTTCATTTCTCTGAGCAAACAAACATGTCAATCAAAAACACGTTTGAAACCAAAAAATTGATGAGAACAAACTTCAAACTGTTTTTGATCATCTGCTCCTCGTAGTGAGAAACGCTCTGATTAAGTAAGAGTACGGCTATGGTGGAGCGGGCGTCCCTGAGCGCTGCCTCCAGTCAGCAGCTAAAGTCTAGATGTTGGATCTATTTGGATGGTCACCGTGCTGCAGACTGACCCGTACAGGTGAAAACCATGTGACCTCCGCTTTAACCGGTCTGCTTATGGTTTTGTCTGGTTTCACCTCTGACCCCATCCAGAGAACCTGACCGGAGCCGCCAACGAAACCTTCATGGACTACAACGGCTGGCCGAGCTGCATAGAACAGGAGGAGGTCCTGAACCTGGGCTTCACCATCGGCTCCTTCCTGCTGAGCGCCGCCACCATGCCGCTGGGTCTGCTGATGGACAGATTTGGGCCCCGCCCTGTCAGGCTCGTGGGAAGGTAACACAACCCCTTTGTAAAACAAAAAAAAAAAGTTTGAAGGGCAAAGAAACAAAACCCGGTCGTTCCTCTGACCTGCAGAACCAGGTCTCTGAAGTTCAGTTTGATCCGTTTTTGCTGCTGAAGTCCAGAAATGACCTTCAGTTCTTCCCTAAAACTGCTCTACAAGTCTGACCTGCAGTTGGTCCGAGTCTTTTCATGTCCTTATGATGACATCCTGTCAGGTCAAACTGGAGGAGTCCAGTCTGAAAGGTTTCCGATCGGTTTAGTTTGTTCCGTATTTACAGACCAACTTTGTGTGGCTAAGTTTTAGCTTAACTTTGTTTATCTTAGTTTAGCTTATCTTATTTTAGCTTAGTTTAGTTTACCTTAGCTTAGCTTTATCTTATTTTAGCTTAGTTTAGGAGAAGCTTTAAATCCAGGCCGAACCACCAAAGACTCTAAACCTGATGCCTCCCTGCTGGACTCTCAGCATTAAGGGGTTGCATTGGGGGGTTAAACCACCAAATGTTTCCCGAGTGTGGCTGTGTCTGCACCTCTCCCCCCAGGGGAGGGGTTAATGCAGAGAACAAATGCCCCATACCTAGGTATGTGACAGCTAATGGGACTTTAACGATGGAATGAAGCGCATCACTCCACCTTAGAAGACGCTCAAATCCCAAAAAGCTCTTTGATGTTTGAATTCAGCAAATGTTCTCTGTCAGTTCCTGCTTTGCAGCTTCCTGTGCGGTGATGGCGGCGGCCGCCTACAACCCCAGAGGTGAGAGAACTGACCCATCACACGTGCACGTGCGCATGCACGCCTATATGTTGTCACCCGTGCTGTTTGCAATGACCAGAACTGGA
This sequence comes from Oryzias curvinotus, assembly GCA_023969325.1. NCBI lineage: Eukaryota > Metazoa > Chordata > Actinopteri > Beloniformes > Adrianichthyidae > Oryzias > Oryzias curvinotus. The sequence goes on from JALJSC010000118.1 coordinate 35,950, forward strand.
AGAACTCTGTAACCCATCTGACCCACCCACCTCTGAACCCCACCCACCACTGACCCCACCTACCACTGAACCCCACCCACCACTGACCCTACCCACCACTGAACCCCACCCACCACTGACCCCACCTACCACTGAACCCCACCCACCACTGACCCCACCCACCAGTGAACCCCACCCACCACTGACCCCACCTACCACTGAACCCCACCCACCACTGACCCCACCCACCAGTGAACCCCACCCACCACTGACCCCACCTACCACTGAACCCCACCCACCACTGACCCCACCCACCACTGACCCCACCCACCTCTGAACCCCACCCACCACTGACCCCACCTACCACTGAACCCCACCCACCACTGAACCCCCCCCCACCACCACCACCACCACCACCACCGTCTTTATTGTACTAAGTCTTTGTTTTTTCTGTACTTTTCTATCTGTGTTTTAGTACTACATGATCATGCTGTGAGTACTCATACGGGTCTCAGTCACTGACCGCAGCAACACTTATCTGTGCTGCCAGTGGCCTCCTTTAGAAAGACAGACTCAGTGGCCCTGTGGTAGAGTGTCTGCCCTGACTCTTTAAGGTCAAGGGTTTAAGTCCTCAGTTGAGTCAAATCAAAGACTTTTATTTTACTAAGATTCAGTTTTGGGATTGTTGGTTAAAGGACAAAAAACATTTCCAAGAATAAAAATGGACTATTTTATACTTTAACCTTAATTTACCCAGAAAATGTCAAATTGAGATGAAGAATCTCTTTTTTAACGGAGTCCTGGCTAAGAGGAAACAATAAATAACATCCACAATAAAAATGTAAACATTAAAAACATAAAATAAATAAAAATGACAGTTTATGTAAAACAGGTACAGTTAAAAAAAACTGCAGGATTTTCCTACAAATGTTAGAGGAAAAAAAGATCAACACAATTTGAATAAAACGCTTCATGTCAGCTGTTTTTCTTCATCAGTCTTTTCCATTCTCATCTTCCTCGCTGTCTGCCTCAACGGCTTTGGAGGAATCTGCTTGACCTTCACCTCTCTGACAGTGAGGCCGACACACACACACACACACACACACACACACACATGCACACACACACACATGCAGACACACACACATGCACACACACACACACATGCAGACACACGCAGACACACATGCAGACACACACACACAGGCAGACACACACACACACACACACATGCAGACACACACACACACACACACACGCAGACACACACATGCGTGTTTTAAATGTGTTTTTCTGTCTCCTGCTTGAAGCCACAGGAATTGTTCGGCATCAGTCTGCCTCTCAGTCTCTCTTCTTAGTCTGCCCCCTGTTGGACATTGTTGGATCTGCGGCTCCTTCAGGGAACCAGAACCCAGAAGCCCGGCCCGTCAGTCTGCTAGTGTTCTGGTTCCTGCTGCAGGTCCACAAAGTAAATCTGAGCTGACAGCCGTACTGTAAACGGTCCCGCTCTGTTCCAAACAGCGGTAAACACGGGCGAGGAGCAGACCTTCCCTCCATCTTTGGCTTGTTTACACGTGAAGTAAACGTGGCGTGCTGCCACGCGCCGGTTCTGATGAACCCATCGGACCATGACGGTTCAGGTCTGGACCAAAGTCCTTCTTTGTGGAGCCTCTCCACCATACCAGACGCTTACCGGCCCCCGGGGCACTGCAGGGTTCTATGTCTACCCCAAGCACAAGAACTAAACCTGCCAGAGGCTGACCGCTCTACCCCTGTGCCGTTGGTGCAGGTTATTTCATTTTTGAGTTTTACTGGATGATTACTTTAAACCACGCAGAAGAGAACCTGAGTTTCTCTTTTTCTGTTCTGGCCTGACGGACAGTGAGGTGGATCCACAGAGGATCCTTTTCTCAGGAAGCAAACATCCAGATCTTTGGATCAGAGAGGTTTTCTTGATGGTCTCTGTAGACCAGATCCCCCCTCCCTCCAGACTCTGACAGATCAAACTCCAGCTGGTTTCAGTCTGACTGAACGGAGCTGCGGGGAACATCCCAGCGATGCGGGCCGCAGCACATGCTGTTCCACATGTCACACATTCTCACGAGGCCTTCCAGCCAATCCTGGACCTGCCCGTCCACACACCCACCGCTCTGACCCCCCCCTCCCACCGCCTGACTGTGAGCCAGGCCTGGACTGGGCCCGCCCGGGGGGGCGTCTGAAGTCATCCCGGCGTTTGTGAGCTGCTGTGTGGAAACGTTCTCCAGGAACAGCCTTTCAGCCCAAACAGGAAGCAGTATTTTTAAGGTTCTGGGATTCTCCTGCCTCCAGGCCTGGGGTGGGTTGGGGGCAGGTTGGGGCAGGTTGGGGGCAGGTTGGAGGCAGGTTGGGGTGGGTTGGAGGCAGGTTGGGGGCAAGTTGGGGGCAGGTTGGGGGCGGGTTGGGTGCGGGTTGGGGGCAAGTTGGGGGCAGGTTGGGGGCGGGTTGGGCCCCCATGGGCTGCATGTGTTCAAAGGCCCATCTCTCACAGACCCTGGTCTGCTGGTTTGTGCCTCTGCCCTGTCTGGACCACAGTCCAGAACCCTTCCAGGTTGGGACGGGTCTCTCAGAACCCCTGGGCCTTCTCTCATCTTTCTGGTGGGGGGGCTCCTGGTATCATGCAGGTCGTCCACATGATAACAGGTCATTATAACTTGATTTCCTCTCAAAATCAGCAGCGTGAAGAGCTTCACCGGGACAAAGTGGGAGAAAGTATCAGTATAAATAGAAAACATTAGAACCTCAAAGTAAAGTAAAGTAAAAGTGACATTTTCATCAATTCTTTGGTGTTTTTCCTGCAGCTGCCGAACATGTTTGGGAACATCCGATCCACCATCCTCTCCCTGATGATCGGATCCTACGCCTCTTCAGCCGTCACCTTTCCTGGTGTCAAGGTGCGCACACACGTGCACGCGCACACACACACTCTGTCAGATCCACATGGAGGAACATTTATATAACTACTATATCTAGAAAGCAGCTTCCTCATTTGTTATGTGCTTACATGGTCCCCCTCCTCATCCTCACCAGCTGATCTATGACTTTGGAGTGTCGTTCCGGGTCATCATGTGGGTTTGGACCGGCCTGGCCTGCATGGTCATCCTCAACTGTCTGCTGAACTGGCCCGGCGAGTCCTTTCCTGCTCCTGAAGACATCAGATACACGTCAGTGCAGATGTTCTGCTCCCTCTCTGCAGCAGATCTATAAACATCCCATTCAGTTCCAAACACGACTTTTGTTTGTCAGACTGCAGCTCAAATCATGAAAATCACCCACATAAAGAACAGAAGATCTAAAGTCAAAGAATGGTTTTATTGATTAGGGGAAAAACGTTCATCTGCAGCCAGAGATACGACATCTCCCAAAGTCTCTGACGGACATTCTGGAGCAGGAGAGGAACTTCCTGGAAGGAGAACGTTCAGGTGGACCTCAAACTGAGAAGCAACAGTCAAACACGGTGACGGTGGTGTCATGGTCAGGGGCTGGACGACTCGGCGTCACAGATGGAAGCGTGAATGATGTTTCCTGAAGGGGGCGGAGCCCCACGCTCTGGAGAACGCAGGTTCTCGCTCTTCCTCAGCTGTGCTGCTTCAAACTCCTGCCTGTTGTTTCATGAGCCTGCAGGCTCCTGGTCAGAACGTCAGACGCAGCAAACCGGAGGAAAGTTCCTCCTGAATGCCTCAGGAACATGACTGACTGTGACCGACCTCACAAAGAGAGTGTCGTTTCATCAGCGTTTCTCAGTCTGAACGTTCCCACCAAAAAAACGCCTTCCCCGTTTTGTCTCTGCAGGAAGAAGCTCCGGCTGGACAGGGTGGTGTCCGAGGACCGGTTGACCGGGGACAGGTACGTCACCCACCTGACGGTCATGACGGACACCGTGGGGGCCAGGAAGCAGGACTGTGAGCAGAGAGACCCCCAAAGCAAAGGCAACGGTGCGTTTTTGCCGTGTTTCAGGTCAGCTGCTGACTTTAGTTTGACCTGCACTGTTCAGGAAGCGTAGAATCCTCCAGAAGGTTTTCAGAGGAAGAAGCTGAATGTGTGTTTGGGAAACGTGTCTTCATCAAACAGCCAGAGTCCTCCTGAAGGTCTCCACACGTCTCTTCATACGGTTTCTGGGTAGAAACTCCATGCAAACGTTTGACGGCGTGCTTGAGAACTTCAGGTGAAGGTGCACCAACCTGTGGCAGAACGCTGTGACTCAGCTGCTCCTCTTCTTTTAGTTTTGTCTCAGCGGTTTGTCTGGAGCTGCAGGAGAAGCAGGAGAAGCGACCCTGAACCTGAACATCCTCCTAAACGAGTTTCCTTCAGACTCTGCAGGGATGTCTGCAGGAGACACGGGGAAACCTTCTGACCCCTGAGCCGGAATGACCCGCAGCCCTCTGCTGCATCGTCTCTAGCCAGCTTCTTCCCTGACGGGATCCTGCTCTCACACCCCTCCCATCTGTCCCTCCCCAGCCTCGGTGCCACTCTGCCGTTCTGTGTGTTCCCCCATCTTCCTGTGGAGCGTGGTCACCATGGCGATCACCCAGCTCAGGGTCATCTTCTTCATGGGAGCGATGAACAAGATGCTGGAGTTCCTGGTCATTCATGGTGACCCCCACCGTAAGAACAGGCACCTCTGGGAATCCAGACATTACTGTGGAGCAGAGGACCTCAGGTTCTGTTTCTGTAGTTTTTGGATGTGGGTCGTACCAACCACCTCGGGGGGGTGTCTGTGCCTAATGCACACGGTGGCACAATAGAATAATAATAGAATCTTTATTAGGCAGACCAGAAACCCTGAAGATGTAACTCCATGAAGGGACCCTGACACTGAGACTGCACATAGGCAGCAGAGCTGAGGGGAATCGAACCTGCACCTTTAAAGCTTCCTGTTTGCACTAAACAGAACAACGATGAGGCCAAGCATCAGCTGTTACCACGGCAACGCTGAAGTAGGTTTGCTGATCTCCTTCTGTTGTCTTTTTCAGCCTCAGAGGAGCTGCAGAGGGAGGCGGAGGAGCAAGGTAATCGTCCGGAGGCGGCGCGGCGGCGCAGGTTTCACTTAAATAGACGGAGCTGAAAGCTGTGGGGTAAATAAATCCTCAGGAGTCGTGATTCTAGAAGAACTTATCAGGACGTGGAAACAGAGACGGGAAGCAGGAAAAAGCATCAGTGTGTTTCAGAAAATGGAAGATGTTCTGGATTATTCTAGGTTCTCCACGTTAGAACTCAGTGATGGTTCCATATCAACCTCCATCCAGACCAGAGGTCATCAGTGAGCTGTGATTGGTCGGTCTGAGTCAAGGTTTCTATGGCAACAACTCTCACCAATCAGGGGTTAGCTTGCTGGAAGGCCACACCTCCACCACTTAAAAGCAGGCTACACGAAATCTGTCAATCAAACACTTTGAATGTTGGACGTGGGGGCCAGCAGGCTCCGCCTACTTTACCTGGGGCCTCTGATTGGTCAGTTTGTGTTGTTGTAGTTGTGAGGGTTGCGCTAACGCTGAGTTGACCCACAGCATTCTCTCTCTCAGATTCAGAATTCTGCTTTAAATCTCCAAACGTGGATGACGCTCAGGTCTGCTGTCTCCTACAGTCGGGTTCTACTCGTCCGTCTTCGGCACGATGCAGCTGCTGTGTCTGGTGACGTGTCCTCTCATCGGTTACATCATGGACTGGAGGATGAAGGAGTGTGAGGAGGAGGAGGGTCCCAGCAGGAGGTGGGGGGAGCGGGTTCCGTCTGGACTCCTCCTCTGCTGCTCAGAGATCACTGACACAGAGATCCTGTCTGTCTCCCCCCTCCGGCAGCAAATCAGACCCTCCGGCGAGAGACAAAAAGATCCAAAAGCTGACCAACGCCATCACGGCCTTCATCTTCACCAACCTCCTCCTGGTCGCCTTCGGGGTCATTTCTCTGATCGACAACCTGCCCGTCCAGGTGAGCAGACAGGTGAGGTGAGTCCTGCAGGTGTCCACCAAACGGAGCTGAATCCACGCGTGTGTGCTCCTTCACAGCTGGGGGCCTTCGTGCTGCACACCATGGTGAGGGGCTTCATCCACTCCTGCTGTGGGGGCCTGTACCACGCCGTGTGAGTGACACGTCTGACGCCCACAGGTTAACGCCTGTCAGAGGGGGAGGGGCCTCACGCAGGTCCTCCTCAGACCTGAACGGACTGCACTGATGGAGTCTGAATTCACAGCCTGACATTCAGACCCTCGTCTTCCTCACGCTGACTGTCAGCGCTGTGGCCGTGCAGCTGCAGGCCGTACCATGATGGCACCACCGCCGTGCAGCTTCAGCCCAAACATTTCAACATTAAGGTTTCAACGTGACCTTCTCTCCACATAAACCTGCTCAGGTTCAGAATGTCCCACAGGTCCAACAGGCTGCATGGTGGGGTAGTGGTTAGCACTCTCACCTCACAGTGAGAAGGTTCAAATCCCAGAGGGGAGCTCTCTATGTGGAGTTCCGCTGGTTCATGTGTCGCCTCCTTCAGTTTCCTCCTTCAGTCCAGCTACAGGCTGCATAGGTTCAGAAGTGACTCTAACACTAACACAATACAAAATAAAGCCAAGTATTTCTGTCTGCTTTAAACATCTTTTTACACTTGAGAATACTTCCTTACTAGTACATCGTTGATAACAGTACTTGTCAGTATTGTGTAACAGTTTGTTACAATCTTGAATATCTTGTTGAGTCATTTGATCTTGAAAACATTTTGTTTTAAGTAAAATCTGTAATGAAACTAATTTTTACTCAGAATTGTCCAATAATGTTGCCAACTTGATCTTAAATGTTTCATTCTAGTTCTATGTGGCTTAATAGTTCTAGAAATGAGGACAGGAGGACTGTTGGAGCACTAGTATTTGGAGGAAAGTATCATCATCTATGTATTTATGTTCCCACCTCACAGATAAAAGCTTTTTTACAATAAATATTAAAACAATCTATTCTCAATTCTCAGAGCAGCATAGCTAAATATGTGTTTATGGCTCATTTCTATGAAATTTAGTCCTAAAAGTGGAAAACATCTCAACTTATTTTAAAAATCAAACAGACTGTTTTAGTTCTATTTGCAGGTTTTTCCACGTCTACGTCTGTATTTTCAAACTTTCCTCTGGTTTTGTGGACATTTATCCAGTGTGTGTGTGTGTGTTTGTGTGATTATGTGTGATTGTGTGTGTGTGGGTGGGTGTGATTGTGTGTGCGTGTGATTTTGTGGCCCTGACGGACTGACAACCTGTCCTGGGTGAACCCCGCCTTCACCCAACGGACTAGGATAGGCTCCAGCAACCCCGTGACCCAGAAAGTGGTTGAGTGTTTTTTGGGAAATGGATGGAAGGAAGATCTCTCTTTGGAGTAGGACCCCCCCACCCACACACACCACCACACGGGTTCCTGTTCTGACCCGAAGGTTCTGCTGTAGCCTCAGAGGAGCTGCAGTGACCTGACGACTGACACTGAAGCTCATCATCCTCATCATCATCATCCTCATCATCATCATCCTCATCCTCTTCCTCTGTCCCGTTCCAGGTATCCGTCCAACCACTTTGGCTCTCTGACAGGAATGCAGTCGATGATCAGCGCCGCCTTCGCCTTACTCCAGCAGCCGCTCTTCATGCTGATGGTGGGACACCTGAACGGAGACCCCCACTGGGTAAGAGACGCCGTCCGCCGCCAGCAGCTGTGGACGGCGAGCTGACGCGGGTTTCTCACTGCAGATCAACGTGGGGCTCCTGGTCCTGTCCCTAGCCGGGTTCCTGCTGCCCTGTTACCTGTTCCAGCACCGCCGGAGCCTGCTGAGGGTGCAGGCTGCCCGGACTCTGATGCCCCCCAGCCAGTCCGAGAGCGAAATGGCTCTTCTGATCCAGACGGACGCCGGGGCGGCGGCGGGTCAAGTCAACAGCCTCTTGGAGGTTGAGGAGTCGTCCAGCGGGTTAACGGCGTAACGCCGCCGACTCCAAAGGACTTTTCATGAGGAACGAGTCTCTGTTTCCGGACGTTTGCCCCGCCTCCTTCCTCATGAAAATGACAATCAGCACAGAAATCAGAGTTTTCAATGGAACCTCTCTCATTGGCCAGACAGCATATAGAAAGGTCCAGGAAGCTGTCCCTGCCAAAATAAAAGCATGAAATCCGCTCCGGTGAGAATGTGAAACCAGGAGCCTGAAGGTTTTCTCATGAACGGACAGGGGGGGGTCCCACCAGCAGCTCAGAGGATCTGTGAACCTCAGCAGGTCCTCCTTCTCCAGGAGCTGGGAGACTCTGTGCAGGCGCAGAACCAGCAGAGGAGGCTTTCAGACCTCTGATGGGAAAGATGGAGCGGCGGTTCTGAAGGGGTCAGATGCAGATGAACCTTCAGAACCGCCGCTCCATCCTGACGTCACCAGGCAGGTTTTTATGGACGGTGTCTGGATCAGCCCTCAAAGCGGCGCTGCGTCACCTTTTGTTTTGCTACATTTGTCTGCGCTTCTTCCTGATTTTTGTTTCAACTGTTTTTTCTTGACATTTTTCTTCTGTGGTTGAGCTGATTTTGCTTAGACTTGTTTAAAAAGTGTGTGTGCTGCTTTCAGGGACTTCTGTTTTTTTGTTTTGTTTGCTCCATCGATGTGGCAAATGTGGACCGACAGGATTTGTGAGCATTTTCAAAATCAACCATAAAAAGTGTTTTTAATCCTAAAATTCATGATCCTAAAGTCTCAGGAATGAATAAACGAATGGAAAATAAATGTTTTTTCATACTTATTTGCATGAATAAAAGCTCAATGTTCCGTAGTTTGGCCCAGGGTGCCAAAGGGGACCGCCTCTGTTCAGACGGGTCCCTTTGACCCGGACATGAGTGAGGATTCAGGTCCAAAGAGGAGAAGAGGAGGTGTCTGTCAACGTCAGAAACCTGTTCTCCTGATTTTAGTTTATGCTCATGAATACATCCACACTCACTTCAGAAATGACGTCAATTCTGGCTCATTGATTACGACAGATCGGAGGTTTGTTGCCGGGGTAACTCTAGCCCCTCCCACCTGAGAGTCTGCAGCATCCGTTTCATCAGAGATGTAGATGGGGGACTAATCCAGAGGATGAGTTTTACAGAGAACTCATGGAACAAAGGATCAGGAGAGCAGGCCTGAAGTCCTCTTAAGGTTTTGGTTTATCACATTTTTTAACCCCAGGCTTTAACTCAAACCTGTGATTTATGAAAGAAAGAAAAACAGAACCGAGATTTTTGGTTTAAAAATGACGACTAGAGCTCTGTGAATTTTAAATAAAGTGTTTACAAAGGAAAAAAAAATATGTCTCTAAAAGTTTTGCCTTTTACCAAAAATAAAATAATAAAATCATATTTTTTTCTTAATAGGTCTTGGATAAATATATGTTAACAACGTCTGTCATCGCGGTCACCCCGTTGAGATGACGCGTTGGTTTTTGGTTGCCATGGTGATTCCTTTAAACGGGGTTTTGTCCAAAGTCAGACCAATCCGAATGAACTAAACCGTGATCAGGTTTTCTGAACCCGAAGCCGGGTCTGATCCGGATCAGCTAAGCGTGATCCGTTTCCAGCTCCGCCATCAGCGCCTCGCGCCCCCGTCCCGCCGCACCTGCTGCTCAGGTAGATCTGGGAACCGGTGAGAAGTTCAGGGGTGCTCGGAATTCTCGCTTACAGCTCAATAATGAACAACAGTCACAAAACCTGACAGGAAAACACACAAACACGTGTTTTCTCCTGTATGGACACAATATGGTAGAAATTAAATAAATAAATGAGAGGGAGGGGGGCACTCTGGATGGGCAGGCCCCGCCCCCTACCTGGACAGGTGCACTCCAAAGTGATTTAACTGTTTGTTGTTGCAGCAGGTGGAGGATGTGTTTACTGTGGGAAATGGGTCAACAACCAAACATCTGTTCTTCCGTTTGGTGGATTCATCTGTCACGCGCATGCGCGCACGCTGAACCCCAGCAGAGCCGCGTGTTTGTGTTTCTGTTGATTGTTTTGTTTGTTCTTCGGATCACGCGCGTGATCTCCACGGCTCCTGCTGTCATTCCCCCCCCCCCCCCCCGGGGGTGGGGGTGGGGGGTCTCCATGTTGGGTGGGTCTGGAGGTTTCAGCTTAAATTCGGGGAAACACCTGAAAACACGTTTGTCCAAAGGTGTCACGTAAGGGGATTAGGATTTGGTGGGATAAACCGATTACACGTCAACAAGGCGCGCTGACAACAAAACAAAAGCATCAGAAAACATTCAACATCTCTAATATCCGCTAAATCGCTCCGGATTCTCCCGAATCACGATTTTCAGAGAGCTTGACATCCCGTATGCTGGGGGCGGGACTTAGCCAAAGGCGGGGCAGCAATTCGCTGCTAGCTTGATTGACGGTCCCTGTCGTCCAATCACAGCTGTCCTCGCGGCGTCGGCTCTCCTGCTGCTCCGTGGCATCAGGGTTACGGGGAATATGTCGGCCTCCGGGAGCCTCTTCGAAAGCGCCCCGACGGAGAGAAGCGCGTGAGCGTTTGGGGGTATTTTCCACCGCTTTTCCCGCCTTCTGCTCGCGCTTCTTTGGCTCAGCGGCCTCGCGGGTCTGAAAGCAGGAGCCTCTGCGGGCTGCTGGGAAAGCTAGCTTCGCCCGTCAGCCGCTAAGGTCCGCTTTCCGGAACCGGGCGGAGGGGAGGACGGCCGCGGCGTGTGTCTGTCCGGTAGAACCCTCACATAGCCCGGGACCCGATCGGAGCTCGCCAGCTCCGCCTGGAGGAGCAGCGGGACCTCCTCTCAGGTGAGATGATGTGTTAGCTTACTGCTAGCTAAGGACCGATTCACGGAGAAGCTTAAACCGAAAACGCTCAGGCTGAAGTAATCCCGCCGGTGGCGCCGTCGCTGATCCAGATCCGGTAACGGGGGTGTGTCCGTGCAGACCGGGTCCTGGAAACGTGCCGGTTCTGTCAGGTCCTTCGTGATGGACCTTCTCCTGCAGAGCCTCCTCCACGTCAATTCTAATGTATTGAGGCCAATATTATATTACAACAAAAGGCTTCATTCCGGTAATAAGGACAGGAAATCAGTCATCAATACAGTAACTGATGACTAAACTAAACTAAACCGAGCATCTCCGCCCTCAGACGCTCCTTCCCGGTCAGGAGAAACAGATTCTGGGGTATAAAGAAGAAACCTCAGGGGGCTGTAAGCTAGCGGGAGGTGTAAACAGAGAGCTCTCAGCAACGGGGAGGGAAGAAGGGCGGGGTTTGTACCCACAGCCCCCCCCCCACACACACACAGGTGAGTTTCTGATCAACTCCTGCCGCTGTGCAGAAACTATGTCCTAGAAGACGACACAGGTCTGTGGATTTTGGCTAAAAACGGCATCATCAGAATGAAAAGACGACTGGGACGCTTTGGAGCCAGATCAGAGGATGATGGGAGGTGGACCGTTTATCATGAAACATGGCTGCTGCTCCTGGCTTCAGTGTCTGCGTTCTCTCGTTTAATCCCTGCCTTCATTCCTTTGTTCCTTCATTCGTTCTTTCCTTCATGTCTTTCCTCATGACATCCATGTCTCTCATCCAAACGGATCTCTCTTTCTGTGTCTGGTTCTGCTCCGTCGTGCGTCGTTAGCGCTTTTGCTGCAGTCGTTTCATTTGTTAAAAAGCTGTTGATGGTTTTTCACGGTTTCTTTAGGTCTAAACTTGACTCCCAGAGCAGCGTCTGGAGCGTCAGAGGACTCTGTTCTCTCTGCCGTTCTCTGCTGTCGTCATGCAGAACGTCACGTGAATCCTCGTCAACCCGACACGTTGAAGGTTCCACAGTAGGAAGCTGTAAATGAAAAAGACAAAAAAAGAAAAAACGAGCTGTCAAAGCGGTTTCCTCAAATCGCCAAAGGTTCTCGGGTCAGGAACCGCTGCTGTTGGAAGACAACAGAATGCTTCAGACGCGTTCCACACTTCTGCTCCACCAAACACATGACATGAAGTCAGGTGTTTGCTCCGCAGCATCACCTCACCTGCTGTTCATCAGCCAATCAGACGGCAGCAGGAAGCTGCTGCTCCCTAAGGCTTTATTTACATTCATGCAAAAGCATTTCTGAGGTTTTCAGAAAGAGGAGCTCGACTCTGAGATGTGACTGTTGGTCGTCTCACATCACTTCCTGCTGAGCAAACGCTCAGTTTGGGTTTGAAAAGCCTGAATCGGTGACTGGCGTGGGACCTTCTCACACTAACAGACTGTTTGCTTTCCTTCCTGCTGCAGGAGTTTGATCGGCCGTCGGACTGGATCATGTCGCTGGGACGCCCCCCTCCCCATCATAGACCTGGAGGACGGCGGCTGCTGTGAGGCCGTCATCCTGGAGGTCCTGTTCTCCAAGGACAACGTCCACTTCAGCTCCACCCACTGACCGAGGTCGTCGTCCAACCGTCATCCAGGCGCCGTTTCTGTGTTCAGGGGAAGGCAGCGGAGGGAAAATCTGAGAACATTCTGGGAAGGTTTGGAGGTTACACAACGGCGCCACCTGTCCAGCAGAAAGGAGGCGGAGCCTCTGCAGGTGTTTCTGCTGGAAGCCGGATCTTCTCCGTTTTGCCTTTCTGTGTTTACGGACGAGCCCGCTGATGGATCTCCAGCTCGCCGTCAGAGCTTTGGACCCAACGATCAGCTCGCTCCCCGCTCCCCCCCCCTCCGCCACACCTGAGGCGTACCTGGCAGGGGAGGTGGTCTGAACCCACCACCTATGGGGTTTGGGGATGTCCCGACACAGGAAGACCAGAGTCCTGTGTTGGTCCGTGGTCAGACTGCTGCTGCTGGATCGAGTCCTGACCTGAAGGCGGTTCTCCCCCCGTAGAGTGGAGCGTTTCTCAGGCTGACGTTCTCTCAGGATGTGAGGAGCTGCAGGTTCTCCGGGTCCGCTGTGAGAACCAGATTCTGGCAGAGCTGAGAGAAGAAAAGCACAGAGAGGACAGCAGCGTCGGGGCAGATTATCCTCCAGCCTTTCACGTTCTGCCTCCCCCTCGCTGTTGTGTTGCCCCCCCCCCATTATGTCCATGTTTCTGTGTGGAGCTACCTCCGCCTCCGTCTGAGGACCCGTCAGCCTGGATCCCTCAGGGACGGTCCGCTTCAGTTGCGCTCTCTGACGGGTCATCATCAGACCCCCCCCTGAGGACTTTTGGAGGTTTCAGCTCCAGAAACGGTTTGTTTTCTTCGGCGGTGGAACCAGAACCGACACGCGGTTCTTTGTGTTTTTTCGTACAATTCATGGAGAACACACGATCTGAATGATTGGTTCTAAGGGGGTGTTGTTCAAACACCTTCATCTGGATAATCTCTGGCTTATACCCCCCCCCCCCCACCTGTTATTCTCTGTCTGATCAGAACACCCAGCTTTTCCAGCACAGAGACCCATAAGCTGCTTCTAATCGGGATTGGGATTTACCCAAGAACACTAGCATCCACGCTGTTGAATGGGGTGAAGCTCAGGCCCCCCAGGTCCTGAAAGAGGAAGCCTTCATCCTCAGTTGACACGCCCCCCCGGCCTTTTTTATTGCCCCCACCAGACTGAGTCACAGCCTCTTCATCCCAGCTGTTATTCAGCAAACACCCCCCCAGGAAACAGGAAGTGATGCCAGGTAGCAGCAGTAAAAGCGGAGGGAGGGGTCCGTCCTCCTCACCGCTCCCTCATGCCGTGGCCCCCCCCAGCAGACCGCTGCGGCCGTCCCGCTACGTCCCGGTGTCGGCAGCGACTTTCTTCCTGGTGGGCTCCACCACGCTCTTCTTCTGCTTCACGTAAGTGGCTGGAGGAGACCCCCCCCATGTTTGACAGGAACCTTCGGGTTCTGCTCACGTCAATCTGTTAGAACCTGACGGTTCTACTGGTTCTCATGCTGTCCACATGGATCTGAAGCCTTCAACGCCGTCACTCTTCAACCGTTTCCTTAGATCCAGTGGATTCTGAAGCAGAGAGAAGCAGCTTCACGCTGATCGACCACACGTCACGTCACGTCACGTCACCACACGTCACGTCACCACACGTCACCACACGTCACGTCACCACACGTCACGTCACCACACGTCACGTCACCACACGTCACGTCACCACACGTCACCACACGTCACGTCACGTCACCACATGTCAAGTCACGTCACCACACGTCACGTCACGTCACGTCACCACACGTCACGTCACGTCACCACATGTCAAGTCACGTCACCACACGTCACGTCACCACACGTCACCACACGTCACGTCACGTCACGTCACCACACGTCACCACACGTCACCACACGTCACCACACGTCACGTCACCACACGTCACGTCACCACACGTCACGTCACGTCACGTCACCACACGTCACGTCACGTCACGTCACGTCACCACACGTCACGTCACCACACGTCACGTCACCACACGTCACGTCACGTCACCACACGTCACCACACGTCACCACATGTCACGTCACGTCACCACACGTCACCACACGTCACCACACGTCACGTCACCACACGTCACGTCACCACACGTCACGTCACGTCACGTCACCACACGTCACCACACGTCACCACATGTCAAGTCACGTCACCACACGTCACGTCACCACACGTCACGTCACCACACGTCACCACACGTCACGTCACCACACGTCACGTCACCACACGTCACGTCACGTCACCACACGTCACGTCACCACACGTCACGTCACGTCACCACACGTCACGTCACCACACGTCACGTCACGTCACGTCACCACACGTCACGTCACGTCACCACACGTCACGTCACCACACGTCACCACACGTCACGTCACCACACGTCACGTCACCACACGTCACCACACGTCACGTCACCACACGTCACGTCACCACACGTCACGTCACGTCACCACACGTCACGTCACCACACGTCACGTCACGTCACCACACGTCACGTCACGTCACGTCACCACACGTCACGTCACCACACGTCACGTCACCACACGTCACGTCACCACACGTCAGTCGTGTGGCGTGGATCTGTGCAAAGCCCAGAAGAAACGCCGCTTTCCTCCATGTCGGAACAGTGAAAGAGTTCCGGTAGTTATAAGAGCGTGGGTTATTTCAGTCTCGCCGGTGATTCCTCCTATGTTAAAAGAAACACGTCACTTTAAGTTTAACACGTCACTTTAAGTTTAACACGTCACTTTAAGTTTAACACGTCACTTTAAGTTTAACACGTCACTTTAAGTTTAACATGTCACTTCATTTAAACCAGCAAACGGCTCCGATGCAGAAATCTGGGCGTGTGCTGGTCCTCCTGACGGTTCAGGTGATTCCAGGAAGTTGCAGGGAAGTTCAACCCTAAACATCTGAGGGTTTTGGGGAGCATCACTGCTCACTGAATCATCTGGATTCATTTAGTTTATTATTTCCATGTAATTGTTTCTGAAACAGACTTTACCCAAACACCATGAAAGCTGGAGTTTTCCTTCAGAAAATGTTCTCTCTTCAACCGTTTGCTCCAAACTAAACGGGATTCTTAGATTGACTGAATTCAGATTTTTCTCTGTAAGTACAGCTCCATTAGAAGTGGATGAGCCTGTAGTCGACTCCAGCTCTAGAAATCCTCATGAATCCGTTTTCATGTTGGATGCTGGACGTCCGGAAGAGCCTCCATGGGGGGGGTTCTGCGTGTTTGTGCGTGGGTCGCAGGCTGTTGTCACTAATCCCGCTGGTTGTGACTCTGCGGGGAGATTACGTGTTTAGTCAGAGTGTGAGGACAGGAAGAGGCTGCGGCGGCGGCGAGGATGTGAGAAAGTCCGATTGGCGTGTGCGTTTCAGAGCACGCATGTGTGAGAAAGTCTAATCTGTGTGTGGTCAGTGCGGTGGGCTGCCAGATTAGCGAGGGTGGGGGGGAAATAGGCCAACATCTGTCACCCTGACAAAAGCCCATCATCCAGTCTGCCCCCCCGTCTGTTTATGCTTCTGCGGTCATATGGAGGGAAATCGTGGAAACAATCGGGGTTCAGGTGAAACCGAACCAGAAAGCAGGTGAGGTGACTGTATCTGAGCCCTGGACCAAGTGACCCCGCCTCCATGGCGTCCCAAACAGGAAGTACTTGCTGGCTCCAAGAAGGCCAAATCCCAGAGCTATCATGGACATTATTGGTCACACTAACTGTTCTGGATCTGATACCTTTTTTAAAAATCTTCTCTATGATCCTCATGTTTTAGTAAACTGACCAATCAGATGCCTCAATTAAAGTAGGAGGAGCCTGCGGGCCCCATCGTCCAAAACATTTGACTGACAGATTTTGCGTAGCCTGCATGCGAGTAGTAGGGGTGTGGCTTCCAACAAGCTCCCTCCTGATTGGCCCTTGGAGTAGTTTCCATTGAAACCGTGACTCAGACGACTCGGACCAATCACTGCTAACCGACGCCGCCTGGCTCCAATGTGGCGGCATTCTATCAGGGAAAATGGTGACTAAACCGACTTCATCTGGTCGGAGCCAGAAGCAGCTGACATGACTCAGTCCAGTTCTGTGATACAGTGGATGGGTCCGACGGTCTGCAGCAGTTTTAGGGAGTCTTTCCTGATCAGAGGCATTGATGACGGATCGATCAGTGATCAGGTTCATCTGCAGAGGCAGAAACGTGTTGATCCACCTTCAACCTCTGATGAAGATGTTTAATCTCTGATCAAAGATCCAGCAAAGCAGCTTTACGCTCCATGGAGCTCATGGGTGCTGGTTCTGATTGGTTCTGACAGGATCCTCATCTGGGTTTTTCTTGACAGGATTTCTTCACATCTGTGGTTTTAACTGGGATCAGAGAAATGGGGCCATTTTTTTCTTTAATATCCTCCCTTCATGGTTGACTAACGCTTGTCCAGATGTGCGGTGTGTGACCTCTGATGGTGGCTCTGCGTGACCTCAGCTGGTCATGGCGCTCTGGTTGCCGTTGCAGGTGTCCCTGGCTTACCGAGCGTTTCTCCGTGGCCGTGCCCGTCTACAATGGGGTCATCTTCCTGTTCGTGCTGGCTAACTTCTGCATGGCCACCTTCATGGACCCTGGGATCTTCCCAAGAGGTGAGTGCCGCCCAGGAGCGCCGCGAGGTTCAGAGAAGGCCCGCCAAACGTGCCAGTGTCTTTGTGTGCAGCTGAGGAGGACGAAGACAAGGAGGACGACTTCCGCGCGCCGCTGTACAAAACCGTGGAGATCCGGGGCATTCAGGTCCGGATGAAGTGGTGCTCCACCTGCCGCTTCTACCGCCCGCCGCGCTGCTCCCACTGCTCCGTGTGCGACAACTGCGTGGAGGTGTGTCCTCACTCAGCCCGCCCTCATTTCACAGGAAGCCACGCCCCTCAGCAGCTTTTGATCTGGTTCCCGCCGAATGAGTCCAGTAAAATCACTGAAATCCTGATTCTAACTGAAGATTTTGATTCAGATTTGAGCTGTTTTTTTAGAGTTCCAGCACAAAAAAGCTTCTGTTTGGTCTTTGCTCCTCAGAAGTTCAGGAGCTGGTGGAGCTCAGGACTCAAAACTACAAAGAAAACATTTCCAGGAAGTTGATGCATGCTCTGTCTTCAGCGCACGTCTGTCGCACAGACCCTGAAGGCATCGTTCAGGTCCAGATACACTACAGCTCATCAGAACCTCAGGAGGTCCGTGGAACCGACCCTAAACCAGTCGGTTCTGTTCTTTAACCCAAACCTCTGCTTTTGCTGAACTTTGTAAAAACAGACGGACATCAGTTCTTGAATAATTGACATCAAAAGGACCTAAAGATCTGTTTAAAAGTGTCCTGGCCTCCAGGGGGCGCTCTATGCTCTCCATTCAGACACAGACACGATGTGGTGCAATAATATTAGCATAAATCCTTCAGATGAAGCCTCTGCTGGTGCGTCTGCATATACACGCCCTGGAAAGGCTCCGCCCCCAAGATTTCATGAGTCTGTCCGGTTCTATTTGGTGGAAAAAGCCAGTAGCAGCAGTGGGCGGGGCCTGTCATCAGAAACCGAGCAGGGCTGTGGTCACATGCTGCCGTCTGACTTCCTGGTGAACGTTCCGGGTCAGAGCAGAGATCTGTGCGTTAGCAGAATCTGAGTCAGCTGATGCTTCTGACATCACTCTGTGATGAACCACAGACCGCCACTTCCTGCTGCATCAGCCTTGTTCTCTAACGGGTCAGAACTTTTAAATGTGGGTTTCTGCTGACCCATCCAAAGAGTCTGGATGTTCTATTCAGTGGCAGAAATCCACAGGAAGGAGCGTTCATGTTCAGACGGCTGCTTCACCTGTGCTCCTCTTTGCTCCTCCTCCCTCCTCCTCCCTCCTCCCTCTTCCTCCCGCAGGAGTTCGACCACCACTGTCCGTGGGTGAACAACTGCATCGGCAGGAGGAACTACCGCTACTTCTTCCTCTTCCTCCTGTCTCTGACGGCTCACATCATGGCTGTGTTCGGCTTCGGCCTGCTCTTCATCCTCTACCATCGGCAGACCATGGACCGTCTGCACGCCATCGTCACGTATCCTTTAGGCGCGGTCGCTGCGGTGAAGGTTCTGGACACAGATGAGGTTAAACCACTTTATGACCTTTAATGGTTCTGCTCAGACGGTTCTGTTCACATGGTTCCGTTAAGTTTGTAATACTAAGATGGCTCTGTTGTGACGGTTCTAATGAGACGGTTCTGTTCAGACGGTTCTGTTGTGACAGCCTGCAGTGTGTGCGGTCATCGGGTCTGTCTTCATCCCTGGTTCTCCGGGTCGGTGAGCAGATTCTAGTCCAGCTTCTGGTTCCGTCACAGTTCCTGAAACGATCTTCTCTTCCTGCAGAACGTTTGTTGTTTTTCTCGTGGTCACGGGCGGCTCAGGATGCGGCATGGCGTGTTTGTACTTAAACGCAGCATTGATGGGATCTTCATCAGAACATTTGGATTTGAAATGGTTTATTTCAAGCAATTAAGTAGAAACAATACACAAAAGCAATATAATCATCAGTTATACATTCATACAGTAACTAATCAAACTTAGGATAATTAGACATATTAATAAATATTTCTTGAAAGGGAGTGGAAGGAAGTGAACTTATATAATCCCACCCCTTATACTATAACCATTTTATTACATGATTTATCAATATCTGGTTCCTAGCTTTTATCAGACAGAATTATTAATCATAAAGTATCAATAAATCACATGACAAAGATGAATTACTTAATTATTATTCAAAAATAACTATTTCAGAAATCAACATGGCAAATGCAGATCAGTTATCTAAAATATATGCAGATTATGTTACTTATAAAAGTCATTCATATAGTTAAAACATAATACTATATCAGTAAAATAGACACAACACTGTTATCTTCATAGCAATAAATGCTGAAGTTAAAATTTGTGTTAAATGACATATTGTGGTTAATGTATAACTGACATACATCAGATCCTAGATGTTCTGCAGAGAAGCAGACGTTTGACACGTTGAGAGGAGGAGCAGTGATGATGTTGGAGCTGCCAGGAAAGGAGGTTCATGGATGAAGGAGGAGGATGAGGAGGATGATCTGCTGTGGCGCCTCCTAGGGGGAGGAGCTGAGATGTTTGACAGACGTACGACCTGCTGCATGTTTTCATGGTGCTCCTTGACCCCTGACCCCCCCAGGCTGGCTGTGATGTGCGTTGCAGGTCTGTTCTTCATCCCGGTGGCCGGCCTCACCGGCTTCCACGTGGTTCTGGTGGCCCGGGGCAGGACGACCAACGAGCAGGTGCGTGGGAGGGCGCGGCGGGCAGCTGCAGCGCGGTGGGCGGGAACGCTAACCGGATTGTTTCTGTCCAGGTGACGGGGAAGTTCAGGGGCGGGGTTAACCCTTTCACCAACGGCTGCTGGAAGAACGTGTCTCATGTGCTCTGCAGCTCTCTGGCGCCCAGGTGAGCTTGGCGTTTCCTGGCTGCGGCCCCGCCCCTCTGACATGTCGCCTGCTCTGCTGTTAGCTTCACTTTGCTGTGGGCTGCAGAACGGGTCAGGCGTGTTGCATCATGGGAGTTTTTGAACCCGTTCCTCTGCAGGTATCTGGGCAGGAAGAGGTGCGCGCAGAACGTCAGCGTGCAGCCGCCGTTTTTGCGGCCGCAGCTGACAGAAGCCCAGCTGGTGGCGAAGATCCTGGACAACGGCATCCAAGGAGAGCTCCACAGGGTGAGGGGAGGCCCAGAGCTCCTCCTCCAGAGCCTGACGGGTCTGCTCAGCAGGTCCAGACGGCGCTGGTTGTCGGTTCTGCTCCTCATCCCTCTGTCCTCTTCGTCCCTCCCAGTCCAAGTCCAGTCTGGAGATGATGGAAAGCCAATCGTGTGACGCCGAGCCTCCTCCTCCTCCCAAACCGGAGCTGCGCTACCCCGGAATCAGCAGGGAGAACACAGAAGGTACCTCCTTCTCTGGATGGGTGCTGGACTCAGAGGAAGGAGTGACGGGAACGATCGTGTTATCACAGGAATCAAACTCATAACAGCAGGGATGTCCGGTAGCTTCTACGGCAGCGTTTTGTTGTTGCTAAGCAACAACAGCTGATCTTGTAAGGAATGCACCCACAGACCGTTTCAGGCCCAGAAGAGGTGGAAGGCAGTCCTCATGAGGAGCAGCAGGCCTCTCAGTACACTTATTAGGCGTAAAAGTCCACGTCTGTCAGAACAAAGTTGTCAGGAAAGAGAACGATCCAACAGCCGACCACAGCGCCGGTTAAACGCCAAACAAACAAAAACATCCCTATGATCAGAATACATCGACACGCCCCTAAATGTGTCTTCAATAAACTACACCGTCTCTAGTTGATGACATCACTCCTGCGACATGAATGATCCACATCAAGCGAGCGACCTTTGAAGCGACCAGCTCATATTTATGGTCCCACATACACAAAATCATCATGAAAAATGGATTTTAAAGCAAATCAGACAATTATGTGGAATCAACTTGATAAATGTAGATGATTACGTAAGATTACAACACGATCAAACCTTCCTGTCTTTTCCCTCAACGGTTCGTTGAGCTGGACTTGTGCGTGTATAGTTATCGACGGCGCTGAAGCGCACGGCGCGCGACAACAGAAACTGCTGCGTGTGCGTTCAGCCAGTTAAGAACACACCACACAGCAGCGGCGTCCACGGTTCTAGTGCGACGCTGGACGCCGTCCTGGAGAAAAGTCCAGATCACGGATGTCCCACTGGCCGTTCTGTATGTCAATCAAGTGACATCATTCATGGCGAGGATGATGATGATTATATTTGATGGCCTTGATTTACCCCCCCATCTTTATGATTGACATATTGCCCCCCCCCCCCCCGGTCTACATTAACACAGTATTCATGAATTAATCTAAGATCCTAAAACACGTCACGTTTCTGATTGTTCTCCTTTGCAGAGGCGTCTCTATTCCCTCACGTTCTATCTAGTCAGAGGCATCCTGGTCCTAATTTGGAGCCCTGGGCAAAACACTAGACGCTGCCCCCCACCCTCACCCCCTATTGTCACTATAGCAGCAAGTTGACGCGATAGGAGGAGCTTCCCAGCGCTAATGTCATTAACTTCACATGGAAATGGGCGGTTTAGTCCAGAAAAACTGCAGGGGAAAAAACATCAATGCTTGTTTTTGTTTTTTGGGCGCCTCTGCCCCCCCCAACAAGATTGCGCCCTGGGCTACGGCCCACAAGAAAACCCGCCACCGTATCCAGTGTTAGTGGGTACATCCATGCTCCGTGACCTAACGGGGAATGTCGTGTTCCTATGAATGGTTTTGAAAACAGAAATGTCAGAGCGAACCTGTATTCATGTTTAAAAGTCTTTGTTTCATTAAAGGCCCGTACACACCGGGACGAATTTCGTGCGCGATATTCGCAGACGTTTAGCGCCTCGTGACTAAACAAAGGGCACCAATGAGAGTTTGCACACCAACGAGAAAAAACGCCACGCGTCAAAGCGTCAAAAAAAAAAACGCCTCGGGTTCGTTTTTTTTTTTTTTTTGATGCCTCGCGTTGGAATCTATTCGACCAATGAGAATGGCGCTTTTGCACACGTGTCTGGAGCTTCTGAAGTTACAGTAAAACACAACTTGGGGGCGCTCAAACACAAAACTGCCTTTCTGAGCACACATACCAGCAAAGAAGATAGACGCCAAGTAGCGGCTACACTGCTGCAAAGAAATAATGACGGACATTCTAAAATATCCCCGAAAACGCTCATGAAACATTTTCAGCTCTACCAGTCGATAAAACTCACCATGTTCTTCTCTTCTCGTAACTATGGGATGTACCCAAAATCGGCGTCTTTTCCGGCGTCTTTGATCATCAACAGAACAATAATTTCTTCATCATTGGAACTGGAGCTGGAGCTACTGGTGCTTGAAATATTCATGTTTTCTTTGTATGATTCTGACGAATGAGTAAATACTGGCTCTCTTCTTCTGAGTGAAAACCACCTTGTGTACAGGAGTATTTCTGTTTTACAAAGCGCCATCTAATGTCAGGGAATGGAATTGCATGTTGGCTCGGCTCATCGTCAGCGAAAATCGCCTGGGTGTGAACACAAAAGACGTGGCGAATAACGTCTGGCGAATATTCGTCCTGGTGTGTACGGGCCTTCAGACGGTAATCTAATCCCAGATTCTTCCTTCATCTGGAACCACATCCACCAACAAAACCCTGAAACCAGCTGTGATTCTTGGTGTTCTTATTGTCATGGAAACGTTTGGTCTCGTTGGTGTCCGTGTGTGACGGTGCTGTGGTTTATCGCCCCCCTCCTGCAGAGTGCAGCCTGTTGAACAAAGCCCCGCCCACCCCGACCATGTACAAGTACAGGCCCAGCTACAGCCCGGGGAAGAACCACACCGCGCTCACGCACGCGTACGCCAACCAGGTAAAGCGGGCCTCAGCGTCCGCGGCGCTCCCGGTTCTGATCCGTTTCTTCTGTCGCTGCGTTCTAATGACCCGTTTTCTTTTGCTTTCCTTTTGGGTTCTCAGTGGCTTACTGTTGATCAGTATCAGTAAGTGTTCTGGAAGCATCCCCCCCCTGCTTAGGCTCAGCTATGTTTCCTAACCCCCCACCCTCCATGATCTGGACCCGACCCAGAACCTCGACTGAGTTCAGAGGCATCTGCTCAAATCCAGAGCTGTGTCTGGTCTAGATCCCTCAGCCTCTCTGCCCCCGTTGTCCAGTGAGTCTGTAGGTCTCCCTGCACCTATTAGAACCCCCCACCCCCGTTATTTGCCCCTCCTGCCCCCCTCCCTGACCTCCCGTCCACAGGGGGGCATTTTCCAAAGCAGCATGTGGGTTCTGCGGCTCCAGGGCCTCATCTGTGGCAGATGTGAGGAGGTAACGTCAGAGAGGAGGACCATGTAGAGAACGTCAACGCAGACGAGGGCTGAAGGTTCTGCATGTCGGTTCTGGAAGCTGGACGGTCCCCCAGAACCGGCTGTATCGGAGAACTGGACCCACCAGAACCGTTCTCTTCCAGCTCCAACCTGACGGCGTCCAGTCAGCCGCCATACGGACGCCGTCATGTTGGAGCCAGTCATCAGAAGGCAGTGGTCCACTGGTCATGGTTTCTATGGCAACCTCTCTCTCCAATCAGGAGTAAACATGTTGGAAGGCCACACCCCTTCCGCGGTCAAACGTTTTGGGGGCCAGCAGAACAGTTCTTCTGACCAACAGAAGGGCGGTTTATTTCTCTGTTTTGGCGGGCACTTCCTGTTTGGAACGCCAGGGGGCGGAGTCGCTCAGTCCAGTTCTCAGATACAGTCAACAGCATCAGGTGATGCTGAAAGCTAGCAGGTCGGGGGGGCAGAAGCCATCTCTTTGATGTTCTGCTGAAGATTCGGAATTATACGACTTTTTACGCCAAAGTTCTTCCAGAACCTCTGACCTCATTTGACCTTTCTGTTTCTGACCGGTTTTCCCAGAATTCCTAGTTTTTTCAGTTAGTTTATAGGATGTTATGTCCTTGAGAACACAAAGGGGGGGCTGTGGGGTCTGTCTCTTTGCTCCTGTTGGCTCAGCCTCTCCTATCCTCCCCTCTTCTCCCCCCTCTGTCGCCCCCTCCAGCTGAGTCGGGGGGAGAGCACCGGCAGTGCCAGGGACTCCTCCTCCTCCACCTCCTCCCTTCTCCAGGCCAGCCAGCAGCCCGGTTTCCGCTCGCAGCCCAGCCTGGACCGGAGGGAGGCCCCCCCCGACAGAGTGGGAGGGGGGGCCGGCGCCGACAGGAGAGAGGGGGGGCGGGAATCAGCAGGCGGGGGCATACCCGGCTACTCCCTGGGCGGGCGCTCGTACCCGTCCTTCTCTGATGCCAGCGTGCTCTCTGGGCGCTCCTCCAGCTCCACCCACACTTCAACAGGCACCGCCCACATCTCCGAGGCAACCACGGCCAGCTTCAAAAGTCTAGCCAATCAGACGCCGTCGCCCCACCGCAACGGGAGTCTGTCCTACGACAACTTAATGGTGGGGGGCGAGGATCTCAACAAAGTGGGGGTCACTGCTGCCCCTGAGCTCTCCTCTGGGAAACCCTGTGCAGCAATGGGAGGCGGCTTCAACCCCCCCCTCCTGCTGCAGCAGAGGGAGGCGGACCTGCAGGCCTCCCAGTCTCCCCATCACCACCACCACCGCTCCTCACACCACCACCACCCCTTCCTCCACCGCTCCTCCTCCTCCACGTCCTCCTCCCCCCCTCCCCCACCAGAGAGGGAGCGGCTGCTGGCTGACCTCCCACCCGGCCCTCAGGGCTCCGCCCCAGTACCTCAGCCTGGCCCCCACCACCACCACCACCATCACCACCATCATCACCACCACTCCCACCACCACCACTCCACCTCCCGCCCTCCACGCTTCGCCGCTCCACACGCCCCGCCCCACCACGCCTACCCGTACCGCACCCGCTCCACAGACACCCCGCTGGGGTCCACCAACACAAGCCAGTCCTCGCACACTCCACACCCCCCGCCCCTCGGCAAGTCGCTGTCTTACTCGAGCGCCGCCGCCGCCGAAATGCAGTACCGACTGGTTCGCAAGGCGTCGGCGTCAGCGGGGGTCAACGCAGCGGGGGCAGGAGGAGGAGGGATGGGAGGAGGAGCGGTCCAAGCGCCGAAGTGAGTATGACCTCCCCTTTCCGCCAGGACAATGGGTTTGAACCCGCCCACCTGCCCGAACATCCAACTGCCTGACTGCCTCCTCCTGCTCCTCTTCTGCCTCCCTTCTCTCCTCCTCTCACTGCCAGATCTCTGTGAGTTTCTCCTTCTCTGCTCCTCTGCTTGTCTTCACTCATCTGTGAACGTTTGCTTCTGTGTTTCTGTCAAACGTCCTGACTGAGCTTTGAGGATGAGGCGGAGACTGACTCAGACCAGCCACACCCCCCCAGGGTTCCTCAGACTAGCCCCCCCCACCCACCCACACACACACCTACACACACCCCCAGGCAGAAAAGGAGTTAGCATTTCAGAGTGCTGCGGGAGGCTTAGAGGCGTAGAAGATGACGAGTCTTGAATCATCAGCAGTCAGGCTCCGCCTCCTCTTTTTTTTCTGTTTAGCTTAAATTAGT
This sequence comes from Oryzias curvinotus, assembly GCA_023969325.1. NCBI lineage: Eukaryota > Metazoa > Chordata > Actinopteri > Beloniformes > Adrianichthyidae > Oryzias > Oryzias curvinotus. Next base: position 61,468 of record JALJSC010000118.1, read on the forward strand.
GTTTTTCTTTCTTCATAGCAAACAGAACGAGGAGAATCTTTAACAGGATTTACCTTTCTTCTAGTCGTGTCATGGAGATGACTTGTCCTTAAGCAGACATTTTTTCTTTTAGCAGAATTTTTGTTTTGTCTGGTAGACACTTTTTATGGCAGAGTTTTCTGTCTTTTGTCAGATTTTTGGATGAGATTTTGTTTTAGAAGATGTTTTTTCTTCAGGAAGAAGTTTGTTCTTCTAACAGACATTTTTTCTTCTAGCAATAATTTTTTTTATCTGGCTGAATTTTCTTTGTCTGGCAGACAGTTTTTCTTCTTTCTGATCTGTGAGACAAATATTCTTTATCCTGACACTTGGAGGATACAGCAGAAGTTATGATGATCTTATTTGATATGTTAAAGAAAGCTTGAATCATTCCCATAATAATGATTTAGATTATTTATGGGGATGTGGACGTTAACGCGTTCACGTCTTAATCACGCTTTAAGGTGTGAAACAGTTCTGTGAAATATTGAAACAGTTTGAATTAATTTATTATTAGACTCTTAAAGAAAATTTTAATTTGTAATGAAATTCATTCTGTGATGAGAAATACTATTTATGAAACTTTAATGTAGAAGCATTTGCCTAAAGACAAAATAACATGTAAACTAAAGGATCGATCCAGCCGATAATAAAAAGAAGCTTTTTGTTTTAGACGATTTAGAATCAGACATGCAGATTCCAGTTTAGTAGAAAATGATTCACTTTTATTTCCACTAAAGACGACTCTTATTTTGAAAAACTTTGTCATTTAAATGTTTTCTTTTATTTAGGGAAGTTGTGATCTGATCAGGAATCAGATTTTGATCTCATTCTTATGATCAGTGCTGAATATTTGAAGCTTATTGTTCCAGATCTTTACTCCACTAGAGACTGCACGCCGCCAACGGATCGCCACGTTTTACCGCCGTATAAACGCAGCAGAATTCAGCTCTAGTTCTAGAGTAACAAAACCAGTGTGGTAAAGATTTTCCCAGGTTCTGACTTCTGGGACCAACAACTGTTTTCATAAAAGGTTCAAACTGGTTTGTCCAGACGCAAACGACGCCTGAAAAGACTATTTAATCTCTAGTCTATTTAATTTTATCAATCTCAAAATTCTCAGATCTGGGCCAAAAATCCTGACGAGCTCATCACAAACAGACAGAATTCCACGTAAAGAAGCTCCAACGTTCAGTTCCATCTGTTCTCTCTAGCAGGGACTTTTATCGCAGAACCGGACGGGTTCTACCAGAATCTCAACGCTCCTCTCTGCCTCCTCCCTACAGGGATGAGCTGAAACGGACCAATGGGGGCCAGCCCTTCTCCTGCTCCACCCCCTCCTCCCCTTCTCATCCAAGCCCCGCCCACAAACCTCAGGGGGGCAGTGTGAAGAAAGTGACGGGCGTTGGGGGAACTACCTACGAGATTTCTGTATGACAGGTAAAAGAGCGCTGAGACTCCGCCTCCTCCCATCCCAGATCTCTGCGGAGAGGAACATACTTCCTGCACAGCTGGGACTTCCTGGGCTTTCAGACTCCCGCGTGGAGCGGCGGCCCTTGCTGCCGGGCTGGATCAGCTCCGCCTCAGAAAACAGGATTTCTTGTCAAAGCTCTCACCTTCTTGTCCAGATCCTCCACCACGAGTCCACGGCTGCAGCTGCCATTCCCGGCATCGGGTCAGGGGGGGCGTTTCCCCTCTGACAGCTGCCTGACTCCTCCCCTGATGGGGGATCAGGACCTGTGGAACCTCCCTCCTTGTTCCTGGGCGTGACTCCGTGTTTGTACAGGACGACGGCGTGATTTCTAAATGTTTCTTTTTAAGTGACGTTCTCACAGAGCATGCCCGGTTCCACAGAGGAGCATCCCCGTCACCATGGAAACCATCCAATCCCAGACTTTTCTACCAAACACAGTCCTGGAAAAGTGGAAGTCTGTTTTTTTTTTTTACTTCTGGGATTGAATCTTGATTTTTAAGTATTTTTCAATCCAAACATTCAAAGCTGAGGTTCTTTTCTTTAGTCGCTCACCTCGTCTGACGGTGATTCCTGTGAATGAAAATCCACATCCTGACCAGCTGCTGGAGAGGAAGGAGGCTTTGCAGGTTTGTCTCCTTGAAATGTTTCTGATGTCGGACTCGGGTCGGGTTCGATTGAAGGAACCGCATTTGGAACTTCAGAACCAAGTTTCCCCACAGAGTTTTAGAAGAAGCGATCAGCTGACAGACGCCTGGCTCTCCTCATGATCCCGAGGAGCCAAACACGGTGGTGGGAGTGTGGTGGTCGGTGTCTGTTTTGCTGCTTTAGAGCTGGAAGACTTGCTTCAGCCAGAACCTCCTGAAGAAGGAGGTGTGGTCCAGAGCTGCTGGTTCTGATCCGAACGGAGGAACATGAGGACGGTCAGAAACATTTGAACGGGACAAACCATTCCTCCTGCGCTCCTCTCATGTTTACAACTTTTTGAACTTGATTCTAAAATCAGACACGTGGTTTGACTGCAAAACCCTGCTTTTATTATGAAAATCTGTGTTTTATTGTGAAAGTGAGATGGCTTCAGTTTGTGCTCATAAAACTGTTCTGAACATTTCTCCCTCCATCGTTGACCCCTCCCCTTCTATCGCGTCGCCGTAGCAACCCAAGTCCAGCTCAGTGCGGGCGTCCGGTTAGAAAGATTGAACTCGCTCGTCTCCTGAGACTCCGCCTCCAAGCGTCCGAAGGTATTTCCTGGTTGTGGGACTGAACCAGGAAGTGCCCCCCCCCCCGAAGCACGGAAATGCCCCGCCCCCAAACCGATACTTTAAAAATAAATGTGAATAGAATTTGTCCAATCAAAGCGTGGCGAGGACAATGAGGCGTTCAAGAACAGCGGGGGGGGGCTGACATGAGCTGGGTTTGTATTTTTATTGCTGAACAATCAGAACTCCAGCAGAACCGACTGACGTGGGTTTTCCAGAACCAATCAGGCCTCTGCAGCGTTTTCATGCAAACCGTGGCGTTGGGTGGGGCTGAAGGCGTCTGTCGGTGCCGTGTGGACAGCTTAAGGACGGGTGAAGGACGGGTGAAGGACGGTGAAGGTGAAGGACGGGTGATGGACAGCTTAAGGACGGGTGATGGACGGGTGATGTCTGCTGTACAGATCCATGTGAGAGTCCCTCTGTGCTGCAAGCTGCTCAATAAACTCCTCCTGTGGAACATCTGCAACGTGGCCTTTCTGGGGGGGTTCATTAAACACAGCTGTCTAAAGTCCTCACAGGAAACCGCATCCTCGTGCAGCTTCCGTTCTGCCACCAGGGGGCGACTGTCAAGCATTTTAGAACCTGCAGATCTGACAGAAAAACGCCGTTTTCACGCCATGTTTCTGTTTTATTGCATGAAAAAACTGATCATGAAACATAAAGATCAAAACATTAGAATCTAGGAATGAAGTTCCAAATAACATTTCCAGTGTTTAATAATTTACTACAGGAATGTTAAAAACAAACGTCAGAAAAGGATTTTACTCTAGAGATAAAAAAAAAACAATCTGACTGCGTGCAAACATAAGCTCCGCCTTCTCCTGCAGGAAACCAAACGCTTTCATGGAAATGTTGAAACACCTCGCTGCTGGGGGGAATCCTCTGTCCACATATTATGGGATGCATGGGAATTATTATGAAGTTATCGTTAACAGAGTGGGGGGTTAACCCCCCCCCCCCCGTGTGGTTGATTAGCCTTCAGTTCCACAGCTGACGACAGGAGGCGGAGTTTTCTAAACCAACAGTCTCATTTGTCTTTCTTGGATTCAGGCTCCTCCCCCTGCTGCTCCGGCTCCTCCTCCTCGGGGACCGTGGGGAACTGGGATTGGCCGGGCTTCTCCCCTCTGCTCCTGCTGAGCTTCTTGGATTTCTGGTAGAGCTCGTTCAGGTTGAACTCCCGGATGATGTTCTCCTGAGGAGCAAAGCAGACGTCAGATCCACCTGCAAACCATGATGACGCCTCCACCGAGCTTCACCCTGGAAACACAACACTGAAGTCTGCTTCTGATTGGCCGCTTCAGCATCAGGAGTCTCACGCTGATGACATCACAGAGGTTTCCCTGTAGCTGAACTAAAGCTGCTGTCAGCGCCTCCGCGTTACCGTCGTCCGCCATACGGTAAACTGTGGGACCATCAGCTGGTTTGCCAGAAAGCAGTGTTTGCCCCCCCTCCCCCCCCCTGACCTCAGTGAAGCTCCAGGACACCGCCCTGCCCTTCTTGTCCACCTGGGGGCGCCGCATCAGCTCCTTTCCTCCCTGGAACAGCACCAAGGACGGCAGCTGCTTGGACAGCGGCGATGCGGACACCCTGTACCTGCAGGGGGGGGGGCAGGGTCAGAGTCTGGATGGAAGCCCCTCCCACCTTTTCTGAAACGTCTCCTACTTCTTGGAAACTTCTCCGTAGCGTCCGATGTCCACTTTCCCAAACTTGAGGCCGGCGCAGTTGTACCTGCAGAGCAGCACGCATGCTGTGACTGTGTTTGGGGGGGGGGGGGGGGGTCCTGGGAGGAAACAGGGATGGGGGGGTGGACTTACTTGAGCGAGAGGTCGGCGTAGACGGAGGCGAAGGACTGGCACTCCGGAGACCAGTTGGCGAAGAATTCCACGATCCACGTCACGCGTCCGTCTCTGTGCAGCTCGTCCTGCAGACGCAGACAAGACTCAGGGGGGGCTGGGGGGGTCACCCAGGCAAGGCCCAGCTGTGCTGGGGGGGGGGGGGGGGGGGTCACTCACATCGATGGTTTTGTCGCTGAAATATTTGATGTACTCGGGTCCCATGTAGAGGGGGGGCTTGCAGGTCATCAGAAAGACTGAAACGCAGCAGAGACGCCGTGATTGTCTGACCCCCCCCCATTCCCCCCCCGGGTCTTCTGAACAGAACCGCTCAGAGTTCTGCAGGCCGGACTCACCGATGCAGAGCGTCAGGTACAGGAGACCCAGACGGACGTCCAGCCGGAAGAACAGGATGACGTTGGCCACTTTACTGAACAGGAGGATGTTTCCAACGTGCTGCTCCACCGTGACTGACGGCAACACACATTACACACACAGAGACACAACACAGAGACACACAGACACACACACACAGACAGAGACACAACACAGAGACACAACACACACACACACAGAGACACAACACACACAAAGACACACAACACACACACACAGAGACACAACACAAAGACAGACACACAACACACAAACACACACACACAACACACACACAGAGACACGGAGACACTGAGTTAAACTGAACAGTTTCAAACTTTCATTTGTAAAGTTTTCTTTTCTCACATTAAGGCAAATAAAAATCATGACTAAAAGGCATTAAACTGGACTTGGTTCTGGTTCTGAGGTTGGCTCCTGGGTTCTGGACCACAGGGATGGGGGAGCTGCTCCCCGTTTGCAGGAGGATGGAGGACTCTTCGTCCTCTCACAGAAACGGATCCTTTCCCTCAGAACTTCTCTGGTCCGTCCTCAGACGTCTGCTTTGGGTCGTTTGGGTGGACGTGTTCTGCAGAATCCGCTCCACCAGACCCGGCCCTGCCGTGCTGATAAAGTCTCCTGGTTCTTTGGTTTCTCCAGAACCGCTGGAGGGAAATCTTCACATTTCTGTTGTAACCTCTCGGTCCAAACTGGTTCCAACACTTTGAGAGATCCGGGATGCGGTTCTGGGACAGTCCAGAGATGAACGGGATCACAGCGATATTCCTCCTTGGTTTTTTACTTGGGATCTGGAGAAGGTCCGGTTTGGATATCGGAACATTCTGAGGTCAGGCGGACGGGTTCCTCTTTCTTCCCACCTTCAGGGTTTATGGACCCGTCTTGGGTTCTGTTCTGGAGGTGTGGGTTCTCTGTAACCGCTTCCAGCTCCTGGATTTTGATCTGGACCCGGGTGTCGTCCACATACCAGAACCAGCTGCTGGCACAAGTACCTGGGCTTCCAACGACCCAAAACCCCCTGAGCTTGTTGTAGTCTGACCTCCTGACCCTCAGAGGAGTGACTCCTCCTTCCTAGAACACGGAGCCGCTCTCTCACCGCCATGTTCCCGACCCAGGGAACGGCGTCAGAACCAGAACCAAGTCCAGATGACTGGAACCTGTCTGTGAGGAAAAGGAGTCAACACAGAAATAAAAAGTGACCAGAAGGAGAATCGGATCGGATAAATTCCGTCTGGACTTTTTAAATAAAGACCCGTTAGATTTAGGATTAACGGGTTCCTGAACCCGGTTCCTATGAACGCAGCTGGACTCACTGGCTCTCCGGTTCTTCATCATGACGATGGCGCTGAGGAACATGAGGATCTCCACCTCCCTCTGTGGAAACAAGCATCAGTGAGTTTGTGCTTCAGTCTCTCTATAGCGCGTTCTCCGTGTTCTAGCTCTGTCTCAATCTACTGTTCCCAAATCCTGGAAATTACCCAGAAGTCTCTGGGAAAAACCAGTGTGCATCCATGCTCAGTAGATCATAGAATATAGACCACAATGCATTGCGTCTGGACAATTTTCCCACAAGAAATTGTATTTAAATTTATTTTTTTAAATAAAGCATCAATGTTTTAATCTTCAGAAGACAGTGGATCATGAATAATCAAAACAAAACGCTCACTAATTAGATTTAAACTTTGCGAAATTGATGACATCATGTCCGCCATTAAAAAAAGGAAAAGGTAGTGGGCGTGGCGTCTGAATGGTTTCTTAAAATCCAGAGCACTGCGTGGTGTTTTAGTAGTTAGGGCGTCTTAGTTTGTAAAGTTTCACATCGTCAGACCAAATGAAATAAAACCCTCCAGGATGTTTTGTCCTAAAGCGTCTGCTGCTGTCCGTCTTTCCCAGGAGTGGAGGAGCTTTTCCAGCAGAACCTCCTCTGCGGGTCAAAACTTCACAACGTCACCAAGTCTTTTTAGGGTCCAGAAGCAGCAAAGCAGCCCCGCTCATCATACTGCCGCCCCCGTGTTTGACGTTCTGAGCTGTTTCTTGACCTCCGGGTCTTCCAGAGGGTTGGGCCCCCTGAGGATCCTCCCACAGCAGGTGATGAAGAGCATCCAGCCGCGTCCTGTCTGTCATGACCTCTGAGGAGGAGGAGTTTCTCTCACTCACTGCTATAATAATAATGATTTACACACTAAATGAAACGTTTCAATGAGACAAACATGCCAGGAAAGGAAAGTCTGTACATTTAGAGTCACGTGACTGCTTCTCTAACTTTATCACTGCAACAAATGACGCAGGAACAAAACACGAGCTAAAGCTGCACGCGCCTCCAGCAGCAGGTCCACGCCATCATGCTAGCGGGTTCTGGGAGTTCTACCGACCCAGTCGAAGTCGCAGGAGTTCCCGTCCTCTCGCTGCGTCTCCAGGTGGTCGCAGACGCCGGGGGTCTTCCGGACGGCCACGAAGGCTACAGCCATGCAGAACGAGGCCACGTAGTAGGGCTTCAGCAGCCACTTGTACACCTGCGGCAGGTGGTAGAGGAAGGCCAGCAATGGCGTCAGCAGAGCCATCTTTAACCGATCAACCGTGGGATTCCCGCTAAGACTGGGCTGGGCGCTGGACAGAACCCGTTACTTTCATATGAATGACTCCGTTAGCATCGCTATGGGAGCGAGACCCGAACGAGTTAGTGACAGGGAACTAAGGTTTCCGGTTCGGAACTTTCTAAATAAAACAAACTCGAATCAGAAGTGACCACAAAAGCTCTCGTTTAAAGCAGTGTGTTTGATTATTTTAAACTGCTCTTTTTAAATAAATATTTGCATTGATTTTTAATCAGCTGAAAGCATACGTTCTGTCGTCAATGACCTGACTTCGCATTTTTAGATTTTATTGTGAAGCCGGGAAAGAGCACTTCCGGTGTTACCGTTTTAATATTTTTTTCGTGTCTCCCCGCCTAAATGCTAGGCGCATTCCTGCTTTTTTAGTCCGAATATAATTATAACCCGCACAGTATTAGGAGGTCACATTTACATTTTAACATAAATAGCCGTGGCAGAGGTCAAACAGGACGAATTTACCCCAGCAGGCTCTGATTGGCTCAGGTTACGACGGCTGCTTCCTTCTGATTGGATAGCAGGAAACGTCCCCCTCCCACCGGAAGTTTGCGATAACAGTAAAAGAAATATATAATTCTTCAACACATTCCCAGTGAATACATACTACAGTAAACATTAATAATTGTTTCACTAAGAACAATTAGTACAGTTGCTAGCCAACAAAATAAAATATTCAAAAATATAAAAAAAAAGAAACTGTCAATCACAGCATAAAAAGAAATCCAAACTCAATGTATTTGAGACCCGTGGAAGCAAAAGAAGTTCTTAAAAGCGTCAATGAATTCAAAAACATCTACAGACTGTAACGGAATTAATATGATGGTGATAAAAAGGTCATTGATTCTATTGTTGACCCGCTAACCTATATTTGCAACTTATCCTTTCAAACAGGAACATTTCCACAAAAAATGAAAATAGCCAAAGTAATCCCACTACAAAAATCAGGGGACAAACACCAACTAACAAATTACCAGTGTCTTTACTCTGCCAATTCTCAAAAATACTAGAAAAAGTATTCCTCATAAGGCTGGAAAGTTTTATAGAAAAACACAAACTAATATCCGACGATCAATGTGGTTTCAGAAAAAACAGATCAACGTCCATGGCCATTACGCAACTAACCGAAGAAATTATAAATGGCACTGACAATAAAGAGTTTGCAGCAGGAGTGTTCGTCGATCTGAAAAAGGCTTTTGACACTATTGACTGGAACATTTTAGTAAACAAACTGGAAAAGTATGGAATACAAGGACCAGCATTAGACAGCTACATTAATAACAGGCAGCAGTTTGTCCAACTGGATGACTGTAAATCATCCCTGCTAAATTTAAGCTGTGGAGTTCCACAGGGGTCAATATTAGGTCCCATACTGTTCATGGGGCGATAGTGGCTCAGGTGGTTGGGTGGTTGAGCGGGTCGTCCAATGATCGAAGGATTGGCGGTTCGATTCCCCGCTCCCACCAGCCAAAATGTCATTGTGTCCTTGGGCAAGACACTTCACCCTCCTTGCCTCCAGTGTGGCTCCACTGGTGTGTGAATGTGTATGAATGATCCCGTCGATGGTCAGAGGGGCCGTAGGCGCGAACTGGCAGCCACGCCTCTGTCAGTCTGTCCAGGGCAGCTGTGGCTACATTAGTAGCTACCATCAGAATGAGTATGAATGAGGAGTGAATGAATAATGGACATAATGTAAGCGCTTTGAGTGTCTTGAAAAGCGCAGATAAATCCAATCCATTATTATTATTATTCTCTACATCAATGACATACGCTTGGTATCAAATACACTCAAATACGTTTTATATGCATATATCTGTACAGAGGAGAGCCTCAGGGAAACTGTAAAAACAGTAAATACAGAATTAGGGAAACTAAAACAATGGCTTGACAAAAATAAAATATCACTCAGTGTTAACAAAACTTAATTCATGATTTTCGGAAATCGCCACATTCCATCAGATTTAGAAATAAATGTTGCCATTGATAATCACGTTCTGGAAAGAGTGTCTGAAATCAAGTTACTTTGAGTAAATATGAACGACAAAATAAGCTGGAAACCACAAATAAAGCATGTCAGAGCTAAACTTGCTAAAAGTATAGCAGTGTTGGGAAAAACGCGCCATACTGTCACTCACAAAGCACGATTACTAATATATTCATCCATAATACTACCATATTTACGTTGCAGAAGTTTGGGGAAATACTTTTCTTCAATTTTTGATTACATGTAAGTAATATTGCTGCACCATGTCTGCTTTGTGTATAAAGAGGGACGAGTCTCACCAAACAGAGGCATGGAGAACTGAATGATTAATAAAAGAACCAGAATAGACGACAAGTAGATGAGAGTAGAGGACAGAACCCAGTACTCCATCGATTCCCCAGCTCCAGACTTTTAGCAGCCCACTAACAACTAATTCTTATTAACTTTAATTCAAGCATGTTAAGAGGAAGTTGCATTCACTATGACAAGACAAGATAAGATAAGATAAGATAAAGCTTTATTGTCATTGTACTACAGTCACATTTGGAACAACAGTACAACAAAATTGCAAACTGTCCCACATCGGTGCAAAGAAAAAGAAGAAAACAACATAATAAATATAAAATAGATTACAATTATCTCTCATACAAAAAGTATCTAAAAATATATACAAATATAAATATATACGAATATATATATATACACAAATATATATGTATACCAGCATCCAGGTGTATGTACAGAGTCTTCATTCTGCCAGAGAACGTAACCATGTGTGTTCATGAGGTTATTGCTCTGTTGTAACAAACTGTCTCTGAGTCTGTTAGTCTGTGACCTCTGAACCCTCAGTCTTCTTCCAGAGGCCAACCACTGAAACACCCGGTGTCCTGGGTGTGTGCAGTCTTTCATGATGCCCTCCCCAGACAGCGGGTGCTGTAGAGGTCCTTCAGTGAGGGAAGGGGGGGCCGATGATCTTTTGGGCCGTGTTTATGACCCTCTGTAGAACCTTCTTGTGTGCCATGGGGCAGCTTGAAAACCACACGGAGATGCAGTATGTCAGCATGGAGCAATGGAGCAACGGTGACCCCCCCTGGCCCGGCAGCCATCTTCTCTCTGTGGAGAATTATGTACCATGGATGTAATGAACATTAAACTTCATTACAGCAGGTGATGCCATATTATAGTTTGATCTTCATGGTTTATCAAAAGATGTCATTTTTATTGTTAAACTGTTTATTGTCTTTGAAAAATTCCACATCCATAAATGTAAATGGTTCAATTCCCAGTCTTGTTTGACTGTTTTCCTTTAGGACTTTAAACCGTATTACAGAACAATAGATTATCTAAAAAATATGAAGAACATTTTATCTTTTAAAGGAACTTCTTATTAAAATCATATTGTATATTCTATAATTACAAACATAACCTAAAGCTCTGAACTTTACAGTTACTGTTGTATGATGACAGTGATTTGTATTTTTAAATAAAGTTTTGGGGGAAAACCTTCCCTCATCACTTCCTCCAACGTCAAAACAAAACTGTGTCAGTGGGTGGGGGGTCGGCCGAATGTTTATTTTTTTTTTTTTTTTTTTTTTTTTTTTTTTTTTTTTTTTTTTTTTTTTTTTTTTTTTTAGAGACACACAAGGTTTAATGAAAGCTAACTCCAACCAAGCTGCCCGAGCAGCTAAAACGTCTCCGTGTTTGCGCTTTAATGTCTGCATAGTTGGACTGCGTTCGCATAACATCCGCACAGAAAAACACGCAGATGTGGAGACAATAACACCCGAAAACGCGGCGTAAATATGCCAGCTGCGCTGTTGTCATGACATCGCGACGGTGCCCACAACAAGGTTTTACAGTAGGCGAGTCAGACTCGCTAGCTTATACCTTTTTTTTTTTTTTTTTTTTTTTTTTTTTTTTTTTTAACTTTATTGTATAAAACGGAATACAAAACAAAACACAATTGTACAAAATAAATTTCAGACATGCCAGGGGAGCATATATACATACATTTTACATAAAAACATTCAGGTCTCTACAACTTTCATACAGATATACAGCCTTCTGATTAATACTCTTGGAAATGTTACTGATATATAATTCAATTTGTTTGATTAAAACAGGGAAAAAAATAGAAGATGAAGAAAATTTACATTTATGAATATAAAATTTGCCAAAAATAATAATAAGATTAATTATGAGTTTTTTATTTGAGTCCAAGTTTTTATTATGAAAGCCAAAAATTATATACTCAAACTTCAGAATAAAGCTGGGGTGAATGTGATTTCTAATAAATTGTAAACACCTTTTCCAAAAAATTCTAACTATAGTACAATTCCAAAAAAGATGATTAATTGTTTCTGGATATTCTTTACAAAAAGTACAATTAGGATCAATTGTTTTAATGAATTTTAACATAAATTGATTGGTGGGGTAAATTTTGTGAATTATTCTAAAAGAAACTTCTTTCATTTTATTATTAATCATAAATTTTTGGGTCACACTCCAGCCTTTCTTCCAAATACTGTCAGGAACAAAACGTCTCCAGTAGGTTTTAGTACATGGTACAGAAATGACATCCCTTTGAAACAATACACGTATTTTTTTGTTGTTATTCTTGTGGGTAGGGGTAAAACACATTTTTCCTGTGGTGGTGTCAGTTACATCCATAGAGGGCATTTTTTCATTTGTAATAGTCATTTTAAACATTTGGCATATTTCTTTGGAAACAGCATCAAACACGATAGCATACTCTTTAGGAGTCACAACGAGATTGTATTTAGTGTTGAATTCTGTATACCTTAATAAATGCCCGTTAGTGTTAAAAAGTTGGCCCACCAGTAGAATTTTTTTCTCAAACCAATGTGGAAAAAATAAAGATTTGTTCTTGTATAATATATATTTGTTGTTCCAAATAAAGAAGTTATGGGGAGAGAAGTTGTGTTTGTATAGAAGTGCCCACGCAAGAAGAGCTTGTTTGTGGAATGCTGATAGTTTCACTGGTATTTTCTCAACATTGTAATGACAAAGGAGAAGAAAATTAAGGTTGCCTAAGTTTGAAAATATAAAATGTGGAAATATATTCCAAATTGAGGTAGGATTTTTTAGGTAAGATTTGATCCAGTTTATTTTAAATGTGTTATTTAGGGTTGTAAAGTCAAGAAAGTTTAGTCCTCCATTCTCGTACGAGTTCATTACAACTGATTTTTTTAAATAATGTATACGGTTTTTCCAGATAAAGTTAAATAAAATTTGGTCAACAGATTTTAGTGTCCGATTGTCCACATACAGAGATAACGCAGAGTAAGTGAGTCGAGAGATTCCCTCTGCCTTTGACAGCAAGACTCTGCCCTTTAGGCTCAAGTCTCTCTGAAGCCATAAATTAAAACGTTTTTTGGTTTTCTCTATTACGGGGCTGAAGTTTAAGGAACTTCTCTCCAGTTCGTTCTTGGCGATGGTAATCCCTAGATATGTAACACTTTCTTTGATTGGAATTTCACATATGGATCCTGTTTGATCATTTTTGATAGATATCAATTCACATTTTTTAATGTTAAGGTGAAGTCCAGAGACATTAGAAAAAGCTTTTATTAGATTTAGTGCTCGAGGAATTTGATTGCTATCCTTCAGAAAAAGGGTTGTATCATCAGCTAATTGACTAATAAGAATCTCTTTGCCAAAGACAGAGATGCCTTCTAAATTATTAATAGTTATGTAATCTGCCAGAGTTTGAGTAGCTAATAAAAATAGATACGGCGAGATGGGGCAACCCTGTCGTATTCCTCTTTTAATATTAAAACGGGGAGAAGTACCATATTTTAGTTTTACTGAGCAGTTAGCATTACTGTATAATAGTTTTATTGCATCGCAAAAATAAGAGCCAAAACCGAATTTGTGAAGGCAGCTAAAAATAAACGTGTGATTAATTGAATCAAAAGCTTTATAGAAGTCCAAAAAAAGAATGTAACTTTCATTTGTTATTAAATGTGAATAATCTAAAATATCTAGCACAAGCCGGATGTTATTAGAAATATGTCTTTTGTGCATAAATCCTGACTGGGTTTCTCCAATTACAGTATCCAAGGCTGATTTCAGTCTGTGAGCAAAAACAGAGGCAATAATTTTATAATCGTTATTCAATAAACTGATCGGGCGCCAGTTATCAATATTGAGAGAGTCTTTTTTGGGTTTTGGGAGGAGAGTGATCACTCCTTGATTCAGTGTTGGAGGAAGAGTGCCGTGGCGAAGGCTTTCTAAGAAGACCTGCGTTAAAAAAGGAGCAATTAAAATACCAAATTGTTTGTAAAATTCCCCAGTTAATCCATCTGGTCCAGGAGATTTGTTATTTTTCAGTTTGTTTATTGAAGTCAGTATTTCGTTAACAGTGACAGGAGAGTCACAGATTCCACGTTCAGAAGGATTAATAGAATGTGAATTAATTTTATCTAAAAATTGTTGGGGATCGTCAGTGGAATCATTAACAGCATAAAGTTTACTATAGAAAGAACTAACAAATTTAGCAATAACAGAGGGGTCTGAGTTTAGTTGGCCATCAATATTTAACTGGTGTAATGTATTTGATTTAGCACGATGCTTTTCTAATTGGAAGAAATAGGAAGAATTGCTTTCACCCTCTTCCAGCCATTTTAGTCGAGATCTGACAAAGGCGCCTTCAGCACGATTTTTATAAAGCTCATCCAGTTTATTTTGTAAAAAAGTTAAGTTAATTTTGTCGTCTTCAGACTGATTTGCTGGACATATTTGAGATAATCTTGTTATGTCATTAATGACTTTATCCTCTTCTTCCTTCCTGGACTTGTTTAAATTAGAACTAAGTTTTCTAAGGTAGTTTGCTATATCATATTTGAATAATTCCCAATTATTACTATAAGAGTTTTCAGCTTCAGCTTTTTCAAAGTAATATGAAACAGTTTCAGAAATTTCTTTTTCCACAATATCAAGCTTAAGTAGAGAGTTGTTTAGGATCCAATATGCTTTTTTATTTCTAGAGTTATTTTGGTTTAACTTAAGAGAAATCTGTATTGCTTTGTGATCAGTAAGAGGAGAGGGAAAAATATCAATATTAATATCATCTGTATCTAAACAATCAGAAACAAGCCAGTAATCTATACGAGACTGGCGGGAGCCATTTTTGTTGCTCCATGTAAAACTTGATTTTGTTTGGAATTTTTCTCTCCAAGGATCTTTTAAGTTAAATTTTTGTATAAATGAGAGAAGTTCAGTATTAGGATTATCAGTTTGTGGGGGCCACCTATCCAGTCGACAATCCAACACCATATTCAGGTCTCCTCCAATGATAATAATTGCATTGGGATGTTTGTTTAAACATTCTATTAAATCATTTTCTATTATGGAAAGGAGTTGAGAATTTTCACGTTTCGTATTGTAACCGTACACATTAATGACTATAAAAATCTTTTTTTCATAAGCCAAGGTCATACAGACAAAGTGACCCTCAGTGTCACATTTATGCGAAAGAATGTCACCTTCAAATTTGTGTTTTACTGTAAGAGTGCCAGCTGAGTGCTGACTACCATGAGAGAGGAAAATGTTATCACCCCATTGAGATCTCCAAAAATTGGCATCATCTTTTGTAGAGTGAGACTCTTGAAAAAAGAAAAAATCTGTGTTTAACTTTTTGGCAAACAAGAAAAGAGCTTTACGCTTAGTAGCATTTTTTAACCCCCTGGCATTCAATGAACCTAAAGATAAAGACATAACAAAGAGAAGATAATAAAGTAAGAACTTTAGCTGGTGAGCTGTGTTGCATCAACCAGTGTGCTAAAAATAAATAAGAAATAGGAAAATAAACTTTCAATATTTACATTTACGCTTATGTAAGATTCAAATGGATGAAAAAATCTGCTGAATTAAACACATTCAGGCTCAACTTTAAAGTGACTTGAACTTATGAACCAGTAGAACTTGACGACCATATTAGAAGAAATTAACATGAATGGTCGATTTTCAACAAAGTTAAATTGCAACCCGCTAGAGCACAAAAAGATGGATGAGCTGATATCGTTGGGTAGACAGTCCAGTGTTTAGGTCTCAGGCAGGCCGACTTCTTTACCGTTGATATATGCTCGAGGACCGACGTAGTAAGCGGTTTTCCCTTCTCGTCTGGCTGCATCAATCATTGGCCACAGCGCCGCTCTTCTCTCGCGATCTGCCGCACAGAGGTCTTCGGTGAAGTGGAGATGGCGCTCTTTCAGAAAAGAGCTGTTTTTCGCAGCTTTCCACACGGCGTCTCGGATGGTTCTGGAGGTAAACTGTGCGATGATTCCTCTGGGTTTCCTCTCGTTTTCCTTCATTTTTCCCAACCGGTGAACAACATCAATCACGTCAGGAAGTTTGCTTTTGGCTTCAGGAAAAACACTCTGGCAGATTCGGATGGTTTCCTTCTTTACATCTTCTTTGGCCACAGTCTCTGGTACTCCGTACAGTTTTAGATTCCAGCGTCTCGAGTAGCGTTCTGACTCAATGAGTCTTTCTTGTAGCTGGAGGATGGTGGCGCCATCTTTGTTTGTTTTACTTTCAATTACGTCAACTCTCTTCTTTAAATCTTGGATTTCACCAAAAGCAAAGTCAACTGATTTCTTAAGGTCTTCAATTTTAAGTGAGTTGGCATTAATCAGTTGTTCCAAGCTGTCAAAGCGAGTGTTGATCAGTTCTGACAAAACAGCTACGATTTCCTGGTTGCCGTCAAAACTTCTCTCACCTTTGGGAGTTGCAAACAATGCCTTCTTATGCGCAGGTTCTTTGCAAGGTGTTCCGTCCTCTGAGAGAGGTAAGGGGGGGAATTCTTCCTCTCCACACATATCTTGGTCGTCAGGAATTTTAATGTAGTCATGATCCGCATTGCCCGAGTTACTGCCGCTAGCAGTTGTGTTGTTAGCATTAGCCAAACTTTTATTTTTTTGCTTTGAGCTTCGTTTTCTTTCTCCAGAAGCCATTTTAAGGGCAGTAGACATTCAGGGTCTTCAGGGTCAGCAGAAAAGATTATTCAGCGTTTAAGTTTATAGTTTTCCAAAGTAATAATAACTTTTTAGCGCAGCTGGATGAAAAGGAGCGTCTGCTCAGGCTGCCATCTTGGACCTCCCCCCGCCGAATGTTTATTAATTAACCGACGCTTCAAAATAAACGTCATACCGCATCATTTCCGGCTCCGGCTGCTGGTCTGAGGTCGGTTTGTTGCTGTAAATCTGCAGTCATTTGTTTTTGTAGCTGATTCCAGTTCAGCGAGGCAGGTTTAGGCTCCGCCTTCTTCACCTGCTTCAATCAGAGCCGCACACTCAGCTCCGGCGCGCATGCGCAAACTGTCAACGAAAAAAGTGAGGCAGAAACAGGGAGGAAGTTCCCCCACGTCCTTTTCAAAATACTAAAAAGTTTTAATAACATTTAAAATGCTTGCATTATAAGACAAAATGCATCAAAACATTTGTATTCTTCTAGAGATTTTGTGTTTTAAACAGAGAAACTGTTGTTCTAATTTCACCTAATGTGCAATTTATTATGGAGAATTTTCCACCAAAAACAAATCACACTTAGACATCCTCCAATGTTTCTTTAAAAACAAAAGAAAAAACAAAAAAATTAAAAATGTGTGATTTGTTGCAGAAACATTGCAGTCCATGTTGATCTGGAAAAGAAGCTCAGAAAACCAATAGAAAAACAAAAAACATATTCAAACATATTCAGCTTTAATGATTGTGATAATATTTATAAAACTGTATAGGGATGGCCTGTTTGACACGGCGCTTCGGCGCGCGGTTCACTTTCATGAAACAAAATGTTTCGGCACAATGTTTCGGGGCGTGTGTCAACTAGCACAGATCACGTGGTTGATGACGTATGACGCGCCAAATGCTTCGTTTGGTCGAACCACGGTTCAGATGTCACTTGCGTTTCGAACAGTTGGGTGCGCTGTTCTCTAGAAACACGAAATGAATCCCGAACGTTTCCTGGTCAGTTCTATTGTTTCCCCTGTATCAGAATCAGCGTCAGTTCATTGCACTTTGCCATGACTCCTGGTAAAAAACATACTGTGGCTCAGGATCGTTTCTACTCGATTTCTCCTAATAATAAAAAAAAAAATGCATGATTGTTGTGTATAAAAAAAACTTCAATAAGTTTATAATGGCACCGCTATATAGCATCTGCAGTGATAGCTCAGTGGATTGATTGACTGGCGTCACTTCCAGAGGTCCTGGATTCGAAAACCAGCTTTGTACAAAAACTTTTTTTTGCATTGCGTTTTTTTTTTCTTCATGTGATGTTTCCTACATGTGTTGTTTTACGTTGTTCTTTTTAATTATAATTAACAACATTGTTTTGTTTTACGTTTTTTTCATCATCATCATTTCCACATTGAAGTGTTACAAGGAGCTTAATTGAAACACATGTCGATATACATCCAGTCCGCCACCAGATGCCGCTATTCGGTGTGGTTTCGAAGCCCTGAATGGGTGGTTCATTTTTCCGGCACAATTACAAGAACCCCAATGAGGCTTCATGGGGCTTCTATTCCCATCCCTAAAACTGTATAATTAAGACTATACATCAAACTCCCTCATCTTTGTTTCCTTTCGGGGTCACTGGGCTGCTGGAGCCTATCCTGTGGGCGAAGGCAGGAGGCATCTGGACAGGTCAATGCAATTAAAAGCAATCTACAAGTTAAATTGTTTTTGAACTTTTTAACACGTTTTTGTTCAATTTTACGATGAAGGAATACAGATATTAAAAATGATTTTGGCTAAAAACATCATCATCATCATGGAAAGACCGCTAGGAACGCTTTGGAAACAGATCAGACGATGGTGGGTGTGGGACTGTTAGCAGTCATTAAGACACGAGACACATAATATTGTAAGCACCCAGCCAGATCGTCACTAGAGCGGGGTAGCTAAAGCCAAACTGCTCATGAGGAGGCTTCTTTGGAGAACTGACCGTGCCCCATACACCGCACGACCCCGGTCAGTCTCAGGCAGGAATAATCAGAAAGGCAGACAGTATTTCCGTTTGATCCAATAGCCCGTTTATTCCAAGCACACACACAGCCCAAACAGCATGGAGGGCCACTTCAGCTTCCAGCCCTCTGACTCAAGGTTTCACCTAAACCTCCCCACTTACCATGAGCCTTTGGGGCTGAAAGCAGGGCTAACCCCCAGGTCGCTACACTATTTTCATTTTCGCATTTCAGTTTTAATTAAAAAAAGATGCTCATTACCAAAACATAGTAAAATATTTTATGGTTAAATTAAATTAAATAGGACGGATGATGGGTCCGGGTTTTTATTGTGAAGTTCCAAACCGGAAGTTGTAGTTCCTACGGGCGGAAGCTTGTTTCCGGGCTGTGTCATTATGGTCGCCGTCCCATCAGCGGTGGGCAACACAAACCTGACGGGATTAGGAGCTTCCTCCGCGGCTGAGGAGTTTAGGAACATTTTATGTTTTTATTCCACTTTAGAACATTCTTTCGCCGCCATTTTCGACCGGAAGTGGGCGCGAGGACACCGGTAAGCAGCACTGACTGCGTTTAGACGCGTCCCGACGACAACTCCCGTTATAAACAAAAACTCGATTAACGAAACATGTAAATCGAAATAAAACCTTTTGAATGAGGGGGTTACCGTGTTTAAAGCGGTTCACTCGCCCTGTGTGTTGTAAATAGTAAATCAGAGGTGAGCGCGGCTGAGGCCCGTTATCATACTGAACCGCGCGGTTCCGCCGGGTTCGGTGGACCTCCGCGTGGGATGCCCCCCCAGCGTCACTCCAGACCGAGCAGATGGGGTTCGGTCTGCCTTGAAAAAGGGTTTTACTGACTGAAATGGCGGCTTCTTCCTTAAATCCGCGTTTGTTGGTAGAGCCCACCCCCCTCCCGTGCAGTGGTACGGTCCAGTATTGACAGTGTTTCTGCATCTCCCCTGCAGGGACCCCCACGTGGCCCGCTCCTGGCATCCTTCATCTCACTGTCGGTGCATGTGGTGAATTACCGGGAGGATGAACGGAACCGAGCCTGGACACGTTGAGGATGCCTTCAGGGACCGTGGGAATCCTTAAAGCCGCACAGGAAGCCGGTTCTTCAGTTGTGCTGGAGAAGCTGGAAACGTCAGAACGTGAGAGGTTCTGGTCAGGATGCTGAACGCGATCATTTAAGGACGACCAGATGAACAGGAACTGAAGGATCGGGTCGGTGCTGCAGCAAACTGAAACCCTTCAGACGCGATGATGGGGGGCAAGCCCGCCACCCCCAGGACTAATCTGGCCTAACAGGAGTTCTGGTTCCCCTACGGGAGAGAAAACCGTTTCTGCAGGGCGGTGACCCGCCAGAACGATGGACTACCACGCCGAGGGCTGCTTCTGTGACCCGGAGGAGGGCCCGGATGAACCCCCCCTTCACAGCGTCCACGCTCCCAACCGGATCCGGCCGTCCTCCTACCGAGCCCTGAGGAGCGCCGTGTCCAGCCTGGCCCGGATCGACGACTTCTTCTGCGAGAAGATCGGCTCGGGCTTCTTCTCCGAGGTCTTCAAGGTCAGTGGGGTCAGAGGTCGGCTCAGGTCTCTGCTGCCGCGCGGGGACGATGGCGGGGACGATGGCGGGGACGATGGTGTTGAGGTTCTGCTGTCATAGGTGGTTTTCTTCTGGTTGACTTTGACGTCACCATACATGTGCTGATCTAGTATAAAAATGTCTGCGTGTGGAGCTGCTGCCTCCTGCAGAAATGCTGCTGGAAGGCGGGAGGAACAAACGCTGCAGGACACGCTGGTGTCTCAGGACCCCGTCCTCACCTCCCCACCGTCAGGAGGAGGTGAACCAGACGGACCTCCTGCTGTGAAGTCAGGACTCCCAGAGGGGACACGTTCTTCTGTCTTCTAGCCTCTCAGCTGAATGTGCATCTCTGAAATGAGGTGAAAACAGCAGCAGTCGTCATGGAAACGCGCAGATTCAGACGTTCCGCCTCGTTCCAGTCCAGATGATGTTCCTCACAAATGACCAAACATGAACATTTGACTGAAGATCATAAAATCTGTTTTAAATCTATTTAATTAAGATCAGCAATCAGACATAAAGTTTGACTCCATGACACGAATGTTGAAACAAACTTTAATATTAAGCTGAACTGAGCCTCATCTTCATCAGGATGAAGCTCAGACACTTTGATTCTGTTCATTCATGTCTTCATAACTGATGGGGAGAACACAGATTCATTTCAAATGTGCACGTGTGCATGGGGGTGTGTGTGCACGTGTGAGTGTGCACGTGTGTGTATGTGTGTGCACAGACTGTCTGCTGGTGTTAACTGACAGCCTGACTGAAGGACTCTCTGTCCAGACTAAGCAGATTACCCCCCCCCCCCCCATGCGTGCACGCTCGGACACATGCGCCGTCTTCGGGGCGTGCTCGCCACCTCACCACAGGAAGTCAGGGGCCTGCTGTCCTGTCGTCTGA
>JALJSC010000118.1:87500-184135 GCA_023969325.1 Oryzias curvinotus
TATGGCAACCACTCTCTCCAATCAGGAGTGAGCTTGACGACAGGCCACACCCCTACCGCCTACACCAAATCTGTCAAAGGTTTTGAACTCGGACATGGGGGACCAGCAGGCTCCGCCCACTTTTAATTGAAGCATCTGATTGGTCCGTTTATAAGTTGAATGATCAATAAGATGTTGAAGAATGGAACCAGAACCAGAACGGTTCTCCTGACCAACAGATGAACAGCTGTTTATTCTTCTGTAGACGTCTCTGGGAGTCTGGAACGCCGGGGGGCGGGGCCTCTGGGTCCAGGTGGCGTTTGTCTGATGCTCGTGTTTTCTCCGCCTCAGAGCCCGTAGCGGTGGAGGTCAGCCCGTACCGGCGCCGCAGCTCTCCGTGCCCCCCCGCGGACCACACCCAGCTGCGTCCGGGACTCTCCAGGAGCCAGTCGGACATGCTGCCCCCCAGCACCCTGACGTCCCCGCTGCTGGGGACCCCCGCTCGGGTCAACCCCTTCTCTCTGAGGCGGGACCTGAACGGGGGCCGCTGCAAACTCTTGGACACGCCCAGTAAGTCCGTCATCTCCCTGACCTTTGCCCTGCCGGCGCATCCCTGCACCTCCCCCCACCTCCTCAGAGGCACGCGGGGGCCACAGAGGAGGTGCCAGTCTCTGCCCTGCACCCCGGAGATGGGCCGGACCCCGCCCTTCCCCGCAGACTACACAGTGGACAGTAGGAAGGCGGGGGTTGGTTTGGGGGTGGATGGAGAGGCGGGTCTCTCAGAGAGGAGGGGCTTGTGGAAGGAGGAGGGCGGGGACGACGACTCTGGCCTTCCTGTGGAGCTGGAGATGGTGTCTCTGGAGCGTCTGGAGGAGGAGGAGGAGCAGGAGGAGAGCGTCTGCCTGACCGAACCCATGGACTGCAGCCGCTCGCCTGACCCAGCCCACAGAATCCTGAACTCCACCCCTCTCAAACCAAGCCCCGCCTCCTTTCTGACCAACGGATGGAGGCTCCCCATTTCCAACGGACCGCCCACTTTGTCCCCGCTGCTGCGATTGGACAACAACAACGGCTCTGCCGTAGGGATTGGTCAGCAGGCGCAGTGGGGCGGGGCTGCCGTCTCCAACGGTGGCGGCGGAGCCCGGGTTCGACCCTGTGACTCCCCGGAGCAGGAGGACGCCGTCTCCTGTCCCAGCTGCTGCTGGGTGGGGCTGAGCCTCCCGTCGGCCTGCCTCCGCGGTTCTGCCGCCGTGCCCGGCCCCAGACGACGGACCTCACTGCAGCGGCCGCTCCGCAACCTGAACGGGACGATAAGTGGCAATAGCTCCTCCTCCACACCGAAGGCCGCCAAAGGACTCCTGTGTGGCGCCGCAAACGGTCTGGGGGGGGCGGGGCGCTCGCTGCCGGAAGCTCAGACTTAGGAGGAAATCCAGATGAACCAGCTGAAGGCCCAAACACGGCTGCTCCCACAGCATGCAGGGGGGAGGACGGGATTCGAACTTCCTTTGGAAGCTTGGAGGAAGGAAACTGCAGGGGGCTTCACGTGTGAGGGCGGGGCTGTCACCGCTGAGGGCGGGGCCGTAACGGTGGGCGCGGGGCCGTCACCGTTGAGGGCGGGGCTGTCACCGCTGAGCGCGGGGCCGTAACGGTGGGGGCGGGGCTGTCACCGCTGAGGGCGGGCCGTCACGGTGGGGGCGGGGCTGTCACCGCTGAGGGCGGGGCCGTCACGGTGGGGGCGGGGCCGTCACCGGTGAGGGCGGGGCTGTCACCGCTGAGGGCGGGGCCGTCACCTGTGAGGGCGGGGCCGTCTCCTGCAGGATCTGTTTCTAATATTTGCACTCGAGTTTTCAGCACTTTCACTTCCTGAAGACGTTCATATGAAACCTGCAGCTTTTCATGAGTGAATATTTGTGGACTCTCACACCCCTGTGTGTGTGTGTGCATGTGTGCGCATGCATGCGTGCGTGTGTGTGTGTGTGTGTGAGCTGAGTTTAGTTCTGCTGGAAATCTTAATTTATTTTTTGCTGAGTCATGTCGGGCTGGGTGAGAGTTTTCTGTTCCACACTGACGTAAACGTTTATAAATAAACAAACTTGGGAATAAAGTGTGACGTGCTTTTATTTTGAAAGGGTCTCACCACAGATATGGGTGGAAAATATAGGAAAGTAAATGTTAATTCTATAACTCCTGTCACAGGTTGAAATAAATACATCTAAAACAGAAAAGACAAAAGCATAAACCATCCCAGGCCCAAAGAAAAACTGTTTCAGTTCTTTGGAAAACGTTTTCAGTGGACTTTAAAAGAATTCTCTGAGTTCAGGAAGGTTCTGTGTCCTCTGGTCCAGAACCGTGTGTGAGGATCCATCAGCAGGTTCTGATCCACAGACCTCAGGGCACCAGGTGGCCTGTAGGGGGCGATCAGATCACAGACACATGGAGGAGCCTGACCACGGAGGCCCTGAAGGTCAAAACTAAGAGCTCTGAGGATCGGGGGGGATCTCTCTCTTGGTGCTGGTCCAGATCCTCACAGCAGAGTTCTGGATCAGCTGCAGGAGAGACGACAGACGGCTGCAGAAGTCCAGCCGTGTAGAAACGAAGGTGTGAATAAGAAGATCTAGATCTTCATGTGACTCCATAGTAGTAGAAATGTTCCTCATCTGGAAGAAACAGTTCTGGATCAGCTGTTTGGAGTTCTGCTCCAGCCACACATCTTTGTCAAAAAGGAACCCCACGGTTCTACGGCTGGGCTTGACAGCCTGATCAAGAGATGCTGCTTCATCCCTGGTTTACCACCATCAGGGGCAATAACTAATGTTTCCGTTTGCTCTGAGTTCAGCAGCAGAGTTTGTACAGAGCCGTTGTTTTAGCAGTTCATCAGAGAGTCCAGCTTGTGTCTCAGAGGGCTTAAAAGAACAATATAGCTGGATATCATCAGCAAAGAAATGGTAGGAGGTATCGCTGAACTCCTGGATGATCTTTCCAAGGGGGATCATTTATAGGAGAAACAGAACAGAGCCCTGAGGAACCCCACACAGTAAGTCTGCTGGCTAAGACATTCTGTGGTCAGCCATGGTAAATGGTAAATGGCGTATACTTATATAGCGCTTTCTACCTTCTTATGAAGGCCCAAAGCGCTTTACATTAACATGCACACACACATTCACACACTGGCGGCGGCTCTGCTGCCGAATACTGGCGCCAACCTCCCACCAGAGGCAAGGTGGGGTTCAGTGTCTTGCCCAAGGACACTCCTACACATGGGCGTGCAAGACGGGAGTCACTGCACCACGGCCGCCTCATGACCATTATAGTGAGGAGCGGGAAGAAACCAGTGGAGAACTGACCCCGACTAACCAATCCAGTCCCTCAATCTGTCCAAGTGGTAGATTCTCCTTTTATCCAAGGACCCTGACAATTGATCAGAAACCACCTCTTCCAGAATCTTTAAGATAATGGAAGCTTTCAGATGGGTCTATGATTCTGGAGGCTGATGGTTCCAGATCAGACTTTTTCAGCAGAGGCTCCACTGTGGCATCTTTAAATGAAACACCAGTGGAAAGTGGAAGGTTTATCGTTTCAGTGACACTTTGGCCGACAGCATCAAACACCTTTAGGAAGAGTTTGGAAGGAAGGACATCAGATGGACGAGTAGAAGGTTTCAACCTGAAGTAGACATGACAAAAGTAGAGCATTAGTGTGAAACCGGCTCTGAGTCTCTGAGTGGGCCTGCGATGGGAGAACCGTATAGGATAGGCTCCAACATCCCTTTGATCATGCTATGAAAGGGAGTCCAGAGCCCCGCCACAGACGCTGTGACATCCCCAAATCTTAACCAACCCCCCCCCCCCCCCTCAGCTTTGCTGATGTCTGCGTCTACATTATTGTATGGCTCTTTGGAAATTACATTTATAAATATGTGGCGTTTATGGCTCTATAGGCCAAAAAGGTTCCCGACCCCTGCACTAGACAGAGCTCTGAACCTTTGTTCTTCAATGATTTGTGATCTTCACTGGTGTCCATGGATTACATGAAATCCTCTCCACCTTTATCCACCTTTGTCATGGTAGGGAGAACACCTCAATGGAAGGGGGGGGGGGGGGTCATAGGATAGAACAAGGGTTAAAGTGAATGAAAACGAAAGGAAGTTTAAAGAAATATGAAAAGCCAGAATAAAAAATATAAACCTATAGATGATACAAAATAAAAATAATAGTTATTAGAAACATCTCATGTTTAATAATATTTGTTAGGAGCCTTTCTAGGAACCCGAGGTCGCCATACATAATAGTGAAAATAAAAATAAAAGCAATAAAATGTATAGTATTTTTAAACAGGCCTGGAATGACAAGTTATGGGGGAAATATAATAATAATAAAATGAGAATAATGGATTGATTTTTCTGCGCTTTTCCAGTCACTCATAGTTCTTCCAGTGTGTCCATTATTCATTCATTCATTCTTGGTGATGGTAGCTACTGTTGTACCACAGCTGCCCTGGGGCAGACTGACAGAGGCGTGGCTGCCAGTTCATGCTCACAGCTCCTCTGAACATCATTGGGATCATTCATGCACATTTACACACCAGTGGAGTATAAATATGCAAGTTGGCAAAGGTGTGTTTTTTATGTTTTATTCTTCAGTTTACAGTTTTAATGCAGACTTTTTTGGACGTTTTGGAGATGACCCTAACTGACCAAATAACTTTGTTAATTCCCCAAAGGCAAGACCGTAACAACAAATCCATCAACCAAGAAATGGACAGAACTGATTAGAAGACTGGCCCCTCCCTCCTGTGGCATGCAGCCCCCCTGATTTAGACATTTTATGTTGTTTGGAATAAAAGAGGTTGTTGACCTGTTTGCTGTCGTTGCTGGTGGAATAAAGCGACGGCTGCAGGGTAACAGTGAAACCTGGAGGACCGGACGTGTTCGTGAGTCCAAATGCTTTCTTTGTTCTGAACCAGGAGTTCAGATTCTTCTGTTGGATGCCAGAGTTTCTGAACAAACCTCAGAAATGTAACTGAGCCTGTTTTTGTCTTTTACAGACAGGCGCCAAACCCATACACCCAAACCAAGCAAGGTGAGCCTAACATGGCTTCACCTCAGTCAACCTTGAACTGTCTGTATGTATTTTTTATTGTATGTCTTATCTTGTTCTGGTTTTACTGGAATGGAATTTCGTACGTCAGCATAAGATGTTAATATGACAATAAACCTGATTCTGATAAAGATCTTCATCTCAAAGATCTTTCAGATTTCAGACAAAAAGTGAATCAAAATTTGGTAAAAACACAAAAGACAACAGTTTAGGCAGTGATTTAGACTTTACTGATAACACTTTTATTTTGACATTTCTGCATAAACTTTAGAGAAACTAGAAAAGGACGGTCTGACCCCAAGAGCTGTAAATGGTTTCAGTTTGACTCTGACTGTGGAGAGTATAAAAGGCTGCAGCTTCCCTTCACAGTCACTTCAGCTGCTTCAAAGGCACGTCATGACCGACCCAGAGACTACCTGCAGCTCAGGTGAGGCCAGCTTCTTCATCACAGGGAAAAGGAGACAGCACAGCTGATCGGCAGGAGCTTTCCAAACGTAATGTTTGTACGAGAGACGATCAGTCACGGTTTTCTGCTTAGCTACTCTCATAATAGTAGGTTTAGGGGATATCTGTGGTCGTCCCGGTCACCTTGTTTCATAGTGCAGACAGCGTTTAAACTCCAGAACCCTCCGTTAGATGACAGGCCATGGGGGATGACGTTACTCATGTCAAGGAAACCAAGTTCTTGCTTGTACCTGTCAAAGTAGCACATCAAAACCAAGTCCACGAATTAAATACACTCATAGCCTGGACGCCTTGTCCAGGAAATACACCATCACCGAAACCTCCTCTGACTCTACTATCATCCCCAACTCCTGTGTTATAGGTACTCTCACCTGGGAGATCGAGAACAAGATCTAGGTTTATCTTTCTTGACAAAGATGGCTTCATTCACTCCTCACTCAATCCATCCTTTCTCTCTGTTTAGAATTCTGACTTCACTGTCCTAAAACGAGTGGTTTGTGGCCTTCAGGTGGAGGTTTCTGCAGACTCAGGTGCACCGGGGTTGACTCTGTTATGTTGGTAAAGCCGCTTGTGTAGAGGTTGTTAGGTTTCTCCTATGTACTGTTCATTGCAGTTCTCTTTGCAGTGGATAGAGTACACAACATTACTCTGTTTGTAGCTAGGAATGTTGTCCTTCGGATGAACCAGTTTTTGTCTGAGAGTATTAACTGGTTTTAGATGAACTGGGATGTCATGTCGTCATGATGGGATTTGGTGAAGGCCCAGTTGGGATATCCACAGGTTTTGAGTGCTCGACAGATATGTTGCTCTTCTTTCACCAAATCCCTCTCAGACAAAAACTGGTTCATCCAAAGGACAAAAGATGAAAACAATGGAACGTTTCTGCAGAAGCTCTGTTTCTGACCCGGTGTGGTTCTTGTCCTCAGGCTCCTTCATCACTGATGACAGTGAACTGAGGATGGTGATGGTGGGGAAGACCGGGATCGGGAAGAGCGCCACCGGAAACACCATCCTGGGGAAGAACTGCTTCCAGTCCAAGTGCAGCCCCAGGTCTCTGACGGTGAACTGCTCCAAAGGCAGAGCCGTGGTGGACGGACAGCAGGTGTCCGTCATCGACACCCCCGGCCTGTTTGACACCAGATTTGGAGAAGATAAAACGGCCAAAGATCTGGGTCAGTGCATCTCCTTCGCTGCTCCTGGACCTCACATCTTCCTGGTGGTCGTCTCTGTGGGCAGATTCACTCTGGAGGAGAAAGAAACGGTGCAGATGATCCAGCAGATCTTTGGGCAGGATGCAGATCAATACAGCATGGTCCTCTTTACCCACGGAGACCTCCTTGAAGACCCCATTGAGGAGTTCTTGAATGAAAGTCCAGAGCTCCAGGAGCTGGTCAGAAGATGCAACGGTCAGTACCACGTCTTCAACAACAAGCTGCAGGACAAGAAGCTTCAGGTCACAGAGCTGCTGCAGAAGGTCAGAGCCATTGTGGAGAAGAACGGAGGAAGCCACTACACCAATGAGATGTTCCAGGAGGCAGAGAGAGCCATCCAAGAGGAAAAACAACGAATCCTGAAGGAGAAGGAGGAGCAAATACGCAGAGAAAAGGAGGAGATGGAGAGAGAAATACAGGCGAAGTACCAAAGTCAGATAGAGAAGATGCAGGCAGAATTTCAGGCTGAGAGGGAGAGGAACCAGAGGGAGATGCTGGAGGAGGTGAAGAATGGGAGAGAGTTCATGGTGGAACAATTAAAGAAAGACAGAGAGCTGCAGGAGCAAAGAATGTCCGCCGAGCTGAGTAGATTAAGGGAGGAACAGCAAAGACAAGTGCAGCAAATTCAGGCAGAGGTTCAGGCCAGACATGAAAAACTGGCCCGCGGACAAGCTGAGAAAATTCCTTGGTATTGCAGGATGTTCAGAAATGTTCATGGCATTGCAAAGGGGATTAAGTCCCTCTTTCTTTTCTGATCTACAAAACTCTTTCCTTCTTCAGACCCCAGAGCCCCGCCCACAGACACTGTGACGTCCAAAATCTAAACCCCCCCAGGTTTGCTGATGAGCCTCCTCTTAGACGAATGAGGTCTTCATCTGATCTGCTGCAGCTGCTCTGATGGTTCAGCTGCATGAATTCATGTTTCTGTGGAGGTTTTCTCCTCTTTTCTTTCTGCTTGTTGTCCATCATTCTGCTGAGCTGCACATCAATAAAGGCTGAAAGAATAAAGACGTGTGAAGTTTGTGAGAACGGGAGCTGGGTTCAGGTCAGAACTTCAGGCTTTGTTTCCACGTCCTCCAGAACAGAACCAGGCTCCTCCCCCCACGTTTATCACATTCAAAGGTCCTGCAGGAAGGAGGCGGGCTCTTCTTGCAGGAAGGGGGTGGGCTCTTCCTGCAGCATGGCCTATCAGAGCGCCTCTCTGAGGGGTCCAATCAGTAAAGTAAATGAAAGTAAATGAAAAACCACAATGAAAACAAAAGGAAGTTTAAAGAAATATGAAAAAATTGAATAAGAAAATATAAACCTAAAGCTCATAAAAAATAAAAAAAACAGCTATTTGTAACAGCTACTGGTTACTGTACATAAAAAACGCCTCTCTCACCCTCTGTGGTGGTTTCCCCTCCAAGCTCGGGTCCTCTACCAGAGGCCTGGGAGCTTGAGGGTCCTGCAGTATCTTAGTTGTTCCTAGCACTGCGCTTTTCTGGATTGAGAGGTCTGAGATCTTTCCAGGTATCTGTTGTAGCCACTCCTCAAGCTTGGGGGTTACTGCCCCGAGTGCTCCAATTACCACAGGCACCACTGTCACCTTCACTTTCCAGGCTTTCTCCAGTTCTTCTCTGAGTCCCTGGTATTTCTCCAGTTTCTCATGTTCCTTCTTCCTGATGTTCCCATCGCTTGGCACTGCCACATCCACCACAACGGCTTTCCTCTGTTCTTTATCCACCACTACGATGTCTGGTTGGTTCTCCATTACCATCCTATCAGTCTGGATCTGGAAGTCCCACAGGATCTTTGCCCTCTCATTCTCTACCACCTTCGGGGGTGTTTCCCATTTTGACCTTGGGGTTTCCAGTCCATATTCTGCACACATGTTCCTGTATATTATTCCAGCCACTTGATTGTGCCGCTCCATGTATGCTTTACCTGCCAGCATCTTACATCCTGCAGTTATGTGCTGGATTGTTTCAGGCGCCTCTTTGCACAGCCTATACCTTGGGTCTTGTCTGGTGTGGTAGATCTGAGCCTCTATCGCTCTGGTGCTCAGGGCTTGATCCTGAGCTGCCAGGATGAGCGCTTCAGTGCTGTCTTGTAGGCCAGCCCTTTCTAGCCATTGGTAGGACTTCTTGATATCAGCCACTTCAGTTATGGTCTGGTGGTACATCCCATGGAGGGGTTTGTCCTCCCATGAGGACCTGTCCTCCAGCACTGTATCCTCTGCTCTCCATTGCCTGAGACATTCACTGAGCACACTGTCAGTTGGGGCCTTGAGCTTGATGTACTCATGCATCTTGGATGTTTCATCCTGGATAGTGGCTTCTACGCTCACTAGTCCTCGGCCTCCTTCCTTGCGGTTAGCATACAGTCTCAGAGTGCTGGATTTGGGATGGAACCCTCCATGCATGTTGAGGAGCTTTTGTGTCTTAACATTCGTGGTCTGTACCTCTGCCTTTGGCCATCTTATTATTCCTGCAGGGTATCTGATAACTGGCAGTGCATAGCTGTTTATTGCCCGGGTCTTATTTTTGCCATTGAAAAAAATGGCAAATAGGGTTAGTCCTGAGAAGCGAGCTCAATGGCAGGATTACCATTGCAACAACACATCATCAGTAGGGTAAATATAATATATATATATATATATATATATATATATATATATATATATATATATATATATATATATATATATATATATATATATATATATACCGGCTGGGTAGCTCGGTTGGTAAGGTGCAGGACTGTCACGCTGGAAACCCGGGTGATTAATGGAATGGGGCAATTACCATAACAATGGAAATGGGGCAAATGCCATAACAATGACGGGCAATTAACATCACCCAGTGTGGGTCCTTGGGCAAGACCCTTAATGCTAATGCCTACCTCACTATATGAGAGACAATGAATCACATGTCATGCCGGCTCAGACGTCGCCCGGCCAAACAAGGTCTGCGTCAGGTGCTGGGGGACCAGAGCACTCTGATGGAAAGTGGGCTACTGGAACAAGACGGAAATGGACTAGATGCGAGAACAAGGATCTGTTGGAATGCTACTACTCAAGTAATCCAACCCAGAGGGGGTACATGCACAGAATGTGGAATGAATGGATGCTTCGAAACCCACAATCAAGGCTAACTGCCAAACAACTGGTAGCCCAATGCTCGAATATCCACAAACGCCAACTCCTATCACAGCTTGAGATTGAAGTGATACAATACAATGCCACGGGAGAGCCAGAACAACAGGTCAGAGGAGGTTATACCACACTCACACCCTGAGATTGGGTACACAGCCCCAACAACCACAGTTACGCTGAGCGAGGCAGCAACTGACCTGAAAAACAAGATACTGTCTACAATGAACACTAGGCAACCCCGACACCAGCTCCAACGGTTAAGTGACGTACTGCCTGAAAGTCTACTGGAAACTGTGAATGAAGCATTGAGGGTAATTCCTACCACAACCATCACAGAAACCAATGAACTGGTTTACACTTCAGCAGCAGTGATCCTTGAGATGCTTGGCTATAAGAGCAATCATGGAAGAAAACAATACCCACCATGGAAGCAACGGTTAGAGGCCAAAATCAAGGCAACTCGGAAGGATGTGAGTAAGCTGACAGAGGCTCAAAGAGGTACAATGAGAAAGCAAGTACCTAAGAGGTACAGCCAGATGCCCATACCTGAAGCCCTGGAAACTGCCAAACAAAGGCTCCTAGCCTTGAGTAGCCGCATAAAGAGATACACAAGAGACAATGAAGCCAGACGAATAAACAGGCTGTTCGCAACTCAACCAGCGAAAGTGTACGCTCAGTGGCAGGGTCAAAACAGCCGAGCAGACCCACCAAGGCTAGAAACTGAACAGTACTGGAAAAGAATATGGGAGAAAGAGACAGCACATAACAGCAATGCCCAGTGGCTGGTCTCTCTGAGAAAAGAACACAGCAACCTCCCTGAACAGAATCCAGTAACCATCACAGTGGCAGACATCCAAGAAAGAGTCTCAGGTATGAAAAACTGGACAGCACCGGGCCCTGACATGATACATGGCTACTGGCTAAAGAAGCTTACCACACTCCACGAGCGCCTGGCAGCACAAATGAACCAGCTGCTAAGAGATGGGACTCACCCCGAATGACTAACGGAAGGGCGAAGGATCCTGATCCAGAAGGATCCCTCAAAGGGTGCAGTCCCATCCAACTACCAGCCAATAACCTGTCTCTCCACAACATGGAAGCTCATGTCAGGCATCATTGCAACCAAGATAAATAGGCACATGGATCAATTCATGAGCAACTCACAGAAGGGCATTGGTAGAGACTCCAGAGGAGCCAAACACCAACTCCTGGTCGACAGAACAGTCGCCCAAGACTGCAAGTCACGAAACACCAACCTGTGCACAGCCTGGATTGATTACAAGAAGGCCTATGACTCAATGCCACACACATGGATCACTGAATGCTTTGAGCTGTACAACATCAACAGGACTCTAAGAGCCTTCGTAAGAAACTCAATGAAGCTGTGGAAAACCACCCTTGAAGCCAATGGGAAACCACTTGCACAAGTGTCCATCAAATGTGGGATATACCAAGGTGATGCTCTGTCCCCACTGCTGTTCTGCATAGGTCTGAACCCCCTCAGCCAAATAATCAACAAGACTGGCTATGGATACCGGCTCAGAAATGGGGCCAACATTAGTCACCTCCTCTACATGGATGACATCAAGCTACATGCTAAGAGCGAGCGTGACATTGACTCCCTGATCCACACCACCAGGATCTACAGTAATGACATTGGGATGTCATTCGGGCTCGAGAAATGCAGCCGGATGGTGACAAAGAGAGGCAAGGTAGTCCACACAGGGGGGGTCTCACTCCCAGAAAGAACAATAGCAGACATTGAGGACAGTTACAAGTACCTTGGAATTCCCCAGGCAAATGGCAACCTGGAGCAGGCAACAAGGAAAGCTGCAACAGCTAAGTACCTTCAACGAGTAAGGCAAGTCCTGAAAAGCCAGCTCAATGGCAAGAACAAGACCCGGGCAATAAACAGCTATGCACTGCCAGTTATCAGATACCCTGCAGGAATAATAAGATGGCCAAAGGAAGAGATACAGACCATGGATGTTAAAACACGGAAGCTCCTCACCATGCATGGAGGGTTCCATCCAAAATCCAGCACTCTGAGACTGTATGCTAGCCGCAAGGAAGGAGGCAGAGGACTAGTGAGCGTAGAAGCCACTATCCAGGATGAAACATCCAAGATGCATGAATACATCAAACTGAAGGCCCCAACTGACAGTGTGCTCAGTGAATGTCTCAGGCAATGGAGAGCAGAGGATACAGTGCTGGAAGACAGATCCTCATGGGAGGACAAACCCCTCCATGGGATGTACCACCGGACCATAACTGAAGTGGCTGATATCAAGAAGTCCTACCAATGGCTAGAAAGGGCTGGCCTACAAGACAGCACTGAAGCGCTCATCCTGGCAGCTCAGGATCAAGCCCTGAGCACCAGAGCGATAGAGGCTCAGATCTACCACACCAGACAAGACCCAAGGTATAGGCTGTGCAAAGAGGCGCCTGAAACAATCCAGCACATAACTGCAGGATGTAAGATGCTGGCAGGTAAAGCATACATGGAGCGGCACAATCAAGTGGCTGGAATAATATACAGGAACATGTGTGCAGAATATGGACTGGAAACCCCAAGGTCAAAATGGGAAACACCCCCGAAGGTGGTAGAGAATGAGAGGGCAAAGATCCTGTGGGACTTCCAGATCCAGACTGATAGGATGGTAATGGCGAACCAACCAGACATTGCAGTGGTGGATAAAGAACAGAGGAAAGCCATTGTGGTGGATGTGGCAGTGCCAAGCGATGGGAACATCAGGAAGAAGGAACATGAGAAACTGGAGAAATACCAGGGACTCAGAGAAGAACTGGAGAAAGCCTGGAAAGTGAAGGTGACGGTGGTGCCTGTGGTAATTGGAGCACTCGGGGCAGTAACCCCCAAGCTTGAGGAGTGGCTACAACAGATACCTGGAAAGACCTCAGACCTCTCAGTCCAGAAAAGCGCAGTGCTAGGAACAGCTAAGATACTGCGCAGGACCCTCAAGCTCCCAGGCCTCTGGTAGAGGACCCGAGCTTGGAGGAGAAACCACCCGCGGAGGGTGAGAGGGGCGTTTATATATATATATATAAAACTTGCCGCTTTCACCCTTGGTGGCTGATGAGTTGAGTCGTCACAGCTGGTGAGTCTGGAGTAGAGCAGAGCTGGGAGGGGGAGGAGTCTGACAGAGGCACCATGACAGTCTAGAACTTGTTGAGGTATGATGTAGCAGACAGATTGAATACCAGTCATCCTCTGACAAGTTAACCTGCAATTGTAACTCCCAGTTCTGTTTTAAGTACCACAAATCTAAACCATTACTTTTCATCAGACATATATACAGTTTGGAAACTGTCTTTGAAGGCAGTTTCTTATAAGCCCCTGTCACCATTTCTATCACTTCACTGCCTTCCTGTGAAGTTGAGCTTTTTACCTCTTCATTGTAAAAGTTTCTTAATTGAAAATACCTACAAATCCGTATTTTCCAGTTCTAAATCTTCTTTAAGCCTTTCAAACATTTGAAAAATGTTCCCTCTGTTATTGTACATATTGCAGTCCATCCACTAACTCTCCATTTCTTAAATGTGTTGTCTAGCTGTCCGGCTTTGAATCCAGCAGAGTGTGAAGGCCATGTAAGTAATCTGTGGTTGTTACCTATTTTGTATTTATTGACCACCTCCCACCAGGTTTTAATTACAAACTCCACTATTGGGTTTTGTTCTGTGTTCACTACATGTATTTTCTCCCCCAATCTTGCTTGTGGAGGGCAGAAACCATAGTCAAGCTCAATTTGTTTCCATTTAGAATAGAAATCTGTTGAAAACCAATATACACTGACCAAAAATATAAATGCAACACTTTTGTTATTGCTCCCATTTTTATGGTATGAACTCAAAGATGTGAAACATTTTCCACAAACACAAAATAACCAGTTCTCTGAAATATTGTTCACAAATCTGTCTAAATCTGTGATAGTGAGCACTTCTCCTTTGCCAAGACAATCCATCCCACCTCACAGGTGTGCCATATCAAGATGCTGATTAGACAGCATGATTATTGCACAGGTGTGCCTCAGACTGGCCACAAGAAAAGGCCACTCTGAAATCTTCAGTTATGTTTTATTGAGGGGGTCAGGGGACTCAGACCAGTCAGTATCTGGTGTGACCACCATTTGCCTCATGAAGTGCGACACATCTCCTTCCATAGAGTTGATCAGGTTGTCTATTGTGGCCTGTGGAATGTTGGTCCACTCTTCTTCAATGGCTGTGCGAAGTTGCTGGATATTGGCAGGAGCTGGAACACGCTGTCGTATACGCCGATCCAGAGCATCCCAAACATGCTCAATGGGTGACATGTCCGGTGAGTATGCTGGCCATGCAAGAACTGGGATGTTTTCAGCTTCCAAGAATTGTGTACAGATCCTTGCAACATGGGGCCGTGCATTATCATGCTGCAACATGAGGTGATGTTGTTGGATGTACGGCACAACAATGGGCCCCAGGATCTCGTCACGGTATCTCTGTGCACCTGTGTTCTTCGCCCATAACATATGCCTGCCCATACCATAACCCCACCACCACCATGGGCTACTCGATCCACAACATTGACATCAGAAAACCGCTCACCCAACCGTCGCCACACCCGCTGTCTGCCATCTGCCCTGAACAGTGTAAACCGGGATTCATCCGTGAAGAGAACATCTCCAACGTGCCAGGCGCCATCGCATGTGAGCATTTGCCCATTCAAGTCTGTTACGACGACGAACTGGAGTGAGGTCGAGACCTCGATGAGGACGACGAGCATGCAGATGAGCTTGAGACGGTTTCTGACAGTTTGTGCAGAAATTCTGTGGTTATGCAAACCGATTGTTTGTCCGAGTGGCTGGTCTCAGACCATCTTGGAGGTGGACATGCTGGATGTGGAGGTCTTGGGCTGGTGTGATTACACGTGGTCTGCGGTTGTGAGGCCGGTTGGATGTGCTGCCAAATTCTCGGAAACGCCTTTGGAGATGGCTTATGGTGGAGAAATGGACATTCAATTCCCTAGCAACAGCTCTGGTGGACATTCCTGCTATCAGCATGCCAATTGCCCGCTCCCTTTAAACTTGCGACATCTGTGGCATTGTGCTGTGTGATACAACTGAAGATTTCAGAGTGGCCTTTTCTTGTGGCCAGTCTGAGGCACACCTGTGCAATAATCATGCTGTCTAATCAGCATCTTGATATGGCACACCTGTGAGGTGGGATGGATTGTCTTGGCAAAGGAGAAGTGCTCACTATCACAGATTTAGACAGATTTGTGAACAATATTTCAGAGAACTGGTTATTTTGTTTGTGGAAAATGTTTCACATCTTTGAGTTCAGACCATAAAAAATGGGAGCATAACAAAAGTGTTGCGCTTATATTTTTGGTCAGTGTATTATGCTTCTTAACTGGGCTGCCAGATAATATTCTTGGAGACTTGGTAACGCTAGTCCCCCCTTTGCTTTTTCCAGCTGAAGTGTTTTCAGTCTTTCCCGTTCCAAAAAAATCTAATTAATGTTTTGTTCCATTTAACAAATTGTTCATCTGGAATATGTACCAGTAATGCAAGGAATAAATATAGCAGTCTGGGCAGCATTTATTTTTACAACCTCTATTCTTGAGCTGAGATCCATGGTTAAGGTGGTCCATTTTGTTAAGTCCCTTCTTATTGTATCGCGGATTCTACTGTGGTTAATGTTTTTCAATGTGTTTGGTTTTTTTGTCAAGAAAACTCCTAAGTATTTTATATTTTCTGAGTCCCATTGCAGTTAAAATTTTTGTCTAAGTGGTTCAGCTGGTTTGTAGTTTATGGCTATTATTTGAGTCTTGGAGATATTTAATTTATATCCTGATTTTCCTCCATAATCTTTTAGGATCTCCAAGAGTTTTGGAAATGCAGTATCTGGATTCTGTAAATATACAATAATTTCATCTGCAAAAAGCCCTATTTTTTGTTCTTGCTTTGCTATTGTCACCCCTTTTAGATCTTCACACTGTCTTATACACTGAGCCAAAGGCTTAATAAATAAAGCAAAAAGGGATGGGCTCAAACAGCATCCCTGTCTTGATCTTCTAGGTGTCCAATTCCAGGCCTCAAGGGCCGGTGTTCTATATGTTTTCCAAACAACCTGCTGTTGAAGCTCCTTATTGGCTAAACACACCTGATCCAGGTCATCAACAGCAGATGAGGTAGGGTTTCTGGAAAACCAGCAGGTTGCCGGCCCTTGAGGCCTGGATTTAGACGCCCCTGCTCTAAATAGTTCATAACTATCTGTTTAATTTCCATTGATTTTAATTCTACCCACTGGCTTATGGTACAGAGCTTGTATATACATGATTCATGTATTGTTAAAGCCCATTCTCCTCAGGACTGCAAAGAGGAAGTGTCAGGTAGGGAGGGCTGTGGTAGCATGAAGGACCCAAACGCAGATGCAGGAGGCACACGGTTCAAGGGCAAGGGGTTTAATCACAAACAAAAAGCGCTGCAGAGCAGGATAACAAAACCAAACTAAACTTACTGTGGCGGGGCATATCATGAAAGCATGAAAACATGGAAGACATTAAAGACATTAATGGACCAGCACAAGAGGAAGGCAGAGACTAGACTTAAATACAGACGGGGCAGACAAGACACAGGTGAACATGATCAGGACAGATTGGGACAAAGGAAGTAAAACTCAAAAACATGACAAGACAGGAAACCTTTCAAAATAAAACAGGAAACAGAACTCAACCATGACAGAAAGTCCCAGCAGACCCTGTCGAAGGCCTTCTCAGCATCTAGGCTTATTAAAGCTGTTGGGATGCTTTGTGAACCTTAATTTCTTTTCAATTTCTTTTCAATTTCTTCTACTGTGAAGTCTGGTAATTTGTTTTTAATTTCTTAATTTTATTTCTTAATTTTATTTCTTAATTTTATATTTATATTCGATTTTTTGTCAGCTCTTCACTTCCGTACCAATGTTGTTGCTTCTCGAGGCTCCTGAGACTAGTATAACCAGGATATTGTTGATCTTTCCTTTAACAATGACATATCTCCCAAGTTGACAGTATTTGATATTAACATGAGTACACCTCTCCTTCTGCTGTTTTTGTAGGAGCTGAAAAAAAAGTAAGTAACTGGTAAGTGTGGTGCTGCTGTCTCGCTATGAATTTACTTTGGGATTTTAACCAAATTGTGTTTTTAGCTGGGAAAAGAGCTCTGGTATCCGAAGCTCCCCTCTACGCCCCAGTGAGCTTAAGGCGTGGATGAGTTTCTCCTCACCACTCAGGTGATCCGTTTTGTTTGGTCCGAGCTTCTGCCTGTTTGATTTTAATATTTATTAATTGGGTTTTAACAGATTTTTGTTTGTATTTAGGGGCAGCAGAGGCACACTACTGCTTTTGTTTGGTTTTCCTGCTTCATCTTCTTGGCCTCTGTGGCAGCCAACAAAGCGGCGTCAACCCCTCCTTGCTCCATGGTCATTGGACTTAAGACCTGGTGAGAGGTGTCACGCCCTTCCCAAGGCCCGCCGCTGTGCTGTGCTGGTTTTACCCTGTTTTTACCTGTTGGTTTTATTGTGAGTGTGTGTTGGTGTGAGGGTGGGCATTGATGGTGTTTTTGTTTTTGTTTTTAAACCATATTGCCGACCCTTGTTTGTTGTTTTAATTTATATATATATATATATATATATATATATATATGTATATATGTATATTTTTTTTTTTTTTTCCCCTTCTTTCCTTGGGGCCAAGTGCTGGGACAGTGTGTCGGGCGACAACAGTGGAGGCTCAATTGGGGTGTGTTCAGATTTTATCTATCTATCGCCAGTCTCCTCCACATGGGTCTGCCCAGCACTCCGTTGGTAAGCCTCGGCCCTCAAAGGGTTTCCTCCCTTTTTTTTTTTTTTTTTTCCCTCCCCAGTGGGATTGTGTTCCTTGTTTTAATACATTTTAGTGTAAATAAAATTACTTTTAACTGGTACCACGTCTTGTCCTCATGTTAAACAATAATCTGCGCGCCTGTGTGGCAGCGCTTTGGGTCCCCCGGACCCTGTACCCGGCGTTGTTTCTTTTAATCTGCTACGACCACTTGCCACACATGGAACCTCTTTTTATTGAAAACTGAAGGTTGATGACATGACCGTGGGTCATCCAATTTGGCAGAACAGAAACATAGATTGTACAGTGTTTTCTCACTGAAAGAACTGAGACAATCATATGATAACAGTGTGTAAGCAAATGAGAATTACAAAAACCCTAACACATTGTTTTGATGACTGCAACAACCAGCTCGCCACGAGGTCAAATGTAGCCTAATAACAGAGAAATATGAACAATATTATGAATCACTTCTGCAGGTTCTAGTGTCATCCTCCAAAGGTGCTGATGCCTTGGAGGGAATCTGCACAACCAGCTTCCAGTTTGCATCCACTCCCTGTGTCAGTCATCAGCGAGAATTCTGATGACGGTAAAACTTTGTACAGGTCAGTCCGAAGGCCTCAGTCTGTCCATACCTGCTGCAGGTGAAGGGGAGGACTGGTCTTTCTGAAAAACTCTCACAACAGCAGAACTTCACCCAGAGAAGAAATCTCATCCATCTGAGCTCAACTGAGGAGATAATCCTGTTTGGAGTCTGGTTCTGTTCTGGGGATTTAATCAGACTGTTCGGTTTATTCACACAACAAAAATGTTTGATATTTTGAGCAAAAGAAAAATCTAGTGTCATGGTGCAGCTGGCGGCTGCACCCTCCTCCTTCCCCTTTTGTGCGTTCACCTGTTTCTCTCAGCTGTTTTCAGTTTCCTGATTATCTGGTAGTTATTTAAGTTTCTGTTCTTGTTGGTTTCAGTGTCGCAGAGTCCTGCTTGCTTGTACAACTGGATGTTTGACTTCCTTGAGAATTTGAGTAAACCTGCGACAGTCTACTTTGAATTTCGAGTCCTTCCTTCCTGCGTTTGGGTTCATTCGGTCATGAGTCGTAACATTACTCTGCGACCATGACCAACCCAGCAGAAGGTTCCCAGCTGAGGGACTTGTCTGGATCATTCGCTGAAGTAGGCTCCGCCGCCTGTGAGGAGCTGTTGGTTCTGGCTCAGGAGATGCTTGGGTTCATGTCCGGGATGCAACAGCTCCACGATTGTCTCTCCAGGCTGGAGCATGTTCCTTCACCTTCGACCCGACAAACCAGACTGGGTCATCCCGATGGAACAGCTGAGGACTGCTGGGCGTTTATCACCTCCTGTCGCCTCCACTTTAATTTCAACCCCAGCGAGTTCCCCTCCAAGCTGAGCAAGGTTGCTTATGCTTTGAGCTTTCTGACAGGTAGAGCCAAACGATGGGGATTGGCAGAGTGGGAGCACAGAGCCGAGCTTTGCCGCTCCTTCCAAGCATTTTCAAACTAACTCCTCACTGTCTTCGACCCTACTACACACCATCGAGCAGCCGTGTCTGAGCTTCTTCGCCTCCAGTAGGGAGCGTGCAGCACCTCAGACTACGCAGTGGAGTTCCGGACTCTGGCTGCCAGCACCCGCTGGGCGGAGGAGGCACTAGTGGACGTGTTTCTCCAGGGTCTCCTCAAAGAAGAGCTGGGGGCAAGGGAAATTCCAGAGGACCTAGAGGAGCTTATCGATCTGCCAATTCGTATTGATCGGAGGATGCGGGAACAGGGTCGTGAGCGACGCTGCAACACCAGCCCCTGTCCTCACCCGCTACCTCCTGTGAATGACCCTCCGCTCCATTCAAGCACTCCACGCCAGGATTTCATCCCTTCCCTGGAACCCATGCAGCTGGGTGCAGGACGTCTGACTCCCGCTGAGCGGTAGCGCAGTGTGGGAGCTGGACTTTGCTTGTACTGTGCATGGTCTGGACATTTGTGCGCAACTGCCCGGGAAACGAAAGGGTTCATCAGCAAGGAGGGAACTGGTGAGCCGTATTTTATCTAATTCTTCTCCCTCAAGGCCTTCAACCAAAGTCTTAATAAACTTTGCAGGAGTACAAGAGAAGCTTGAGACTTTAATTGACTCTGGTTCAGACGGTGACTTCATTTCTCATTAAATAGTAAAAACACTCAAGATTCCCGTTGAACATTTGTCTCCTGTTTTGCACATTCATGCCATTAATGTGTCTGCACGTGTGGTTAACATTCATATAACTGTCAGGTAACCATACTGAACTGTGGAGAATTTTTTTTTTTTTTTGTGGAATCACTGAAACCACAGGTTATCTTAGGTTTCCTGGCTGTGCAGACACACCCTTCATATGGACTGAACTTCGGGACATGTGTTGTCTTGTAGTTAGTTTTGTTTGTTGAACTGTTTAACTGCTGCCACTATTCCAAACCAGTGTTTCCTAGGGTTTGCCAACTTCTACAGGCGCTTCATTAGAAACTTCAGTGACGTTGCTGCACCCCTGCATGGACTCACATTAGCTAAGGTACCTTTTATCTGGGATAAGGGTGCAGACAAAGCATTTTCCGAGCTGAAAAGATGCTTCTCTGCAGCTCCCGTCCTGACTCAGCCTGATCCCTCCAAACCATTTCTTGTGGAGGTGGATGCATCTGAGACAGGAGTGGGGGCTGTTTTGTCTCAGGGAGCGTCTGATAATAAAATAATTCCCTGCGCGTATTTCTCCTGCAAGCTCTCTCCTGCAGAAAGAAATTATGACATTGGGAACAGAGAACTACTTGCTGTCAAACTAGCCCTTGAGGAGTGGCGTCAAATTAAATTAATTAACATTAATTAAAATAATTTCTGAATACTAACTAGCCTGACAATAAGCCTGTCCAAAGAGGAATGTTTTTTTAGTCTAACTTTGAATGTAGAAACTGAGCCGGCCTCTCTTACATCATGTGGTTAGATATTTAAGTTTCTGTTCTTGTTGTTTTCAGTGTCGCAGAGTTCTGCTTGTTTGTACGACTGGATGTTTGACTTCCTTGAGAATTCGAGTAAACCTGTGACAGTCTACTTTGAGTTTCGAGTCCTTCCTTCCTGTGTTTGGGTTCCTTCGGTCACGAGTC
The DNA here is from genome assembly GCA_023969325.1 of Oryzias curvinotus. Taxonomy (NCBI): domain Eukaryota; kingdom Metazoa; phylum Chordata; class Actinopteri; order Beloniformes; family Adrianichthyidae; genus Oryzias; species Oryzias curvinotus. Next base: position 108,380 of record JALJSC010000118.1, read on the forward strand.
GTAACATCTAATTTGTAAGAGAAAAGTCGGCTTTAGCACATGAAAGGATAAACAGCACAAACCAAAGTTATTATTTAAAAAAAAAAAAGACCAAAATCTCATCGGTTCAGAATCTGAAAGAACCCGTGTCATGAAGGGGGGTTGAGGAAGTACCCAAGACGCAGAGATGAGGAGGCAGGAGGTTCTAAGTCAGGCCTGCTTATTCCTGGTTCTGGAGATCGACCACCCTGACTTCCAGCTCTCCCTGCACTGCGTACTGCTGATTACCTGGACAGGGTGTGCTCATTCAATCAGAATGTGGAGACACTTGATTGAGCTAATCGGCAGCTAGCAGGGCTTGGAAATCTGGAAAACAGTCAGGGTGGTAGATCTCCAGGACCAGGAATGAGCAGCCCCGCCAAAGTCAAAGTCTTTAAACCAAAAACCGCAAATCATGTTGCTTTGTCTGCATCTTATGTTGAACCAGAGGTGGTTCTAGTAGTCCGCCAATTTCCAAGTTGTCTTCTCCAATTCTTGTACCACCTGAAGGGAATTTTTCCCACAGTTAGAATAAATATGTTTATGAAGACTCTCATTCATCCAGGTTGATTCCATCATAGTAGTAGGTTTACAGGCTGTAATCTAGATTAACATCGCAGAGCCAACCCAAGTGGACCTGAGTCCACTTGGGTTGGCCAAAGTTAACAACCTACTCAGTGACACCACCACATATGAAGCACTGAGAAGAGACCCAACCAGCGGCTACAAGAAAAAGGTAATAGACTGCCTACAAAGACTAGAGAGAGATCAAGTCATTGACAAACCTCTATATTACAAACTGTACCTGGATACTACTGGATACTCCCTGCATCTATGGCCTCCCAAAAATCCACAAGGAAGGAATACCACTGAGACCCATTGTCAGCAGCATTGACTCCATCACTTACAAAATGGCTAAACACCTGGCTACTATTTTGGCACCTATCGTTAGCAACACAGAGCATCACGTCAGGAATTTACAAGATTTTGCAAACAAAGTCAGACATCTTCAGCTGGATTCTGATGAGACCATGGTGTCTTATGATGTAACTTCCCTCTTCACCTGTATTCCCATCACCAAGGCAGTGATTTTAGTGAGGAGGAGATTACTGCAGGACTCTAAGTTACAAGACAGAACAAATCTGACACCAGACCACATCTGCAAACTGCTGGAAGTGTGCCTCAACTCCACATATTTCCAATTCAGGGGAAACTTCTACAGGCAAAGGCACGGCTGTGCTATGGGCTCTCCAATCTCACCCATTGTGGCCAATTTGTACATAGAAGAAGTAGAGAGAAGAGTCCTGGACTGGACTCGTTCCCAGCTATTACTCCAAGCCACTGGTTCAGATATGTGGACTAAGAATATGGTCTCAAGTTGTCGTTGGAAAAATGTAAATTCTTCTAAACCTCAGTGCGATGCCTAGGCCACATTGTATCAGAAAGAGGTGTGGAAACTGATCCCGACAAAATTTCTGCTTTAAAATCCTGGCCGATCCCACAGACGTTAAAGGAGCTAAAATCCTTCCTTGGGTTATAGGCGATTTATCAAAGGTTATGCCACCATTGCTAAACCCCTTAACAATTTGACATGAGGCTATGGAACACCCCGCAAATCTGAGTTGGGGAGTTCAACTGCCAAGACGCGAGACGTGTTCTATACTCACCCCCTGTGAATTAAACCATCTAAACTCACCTTACGTCTCCAAGTGTTCTTCTGGGTTCCAGCATTTGGGTCAGTCTGAAAATCCCGCGAGACCATGACAGTTGAGATGTTAAACGTGATTGTAGGTTGGTCTTAACATTCTTTAGATGTGAGAAAGACTGCTCACATGCACACGTGGAGTCAAACATTGTCAGTACAGCAATACTCACACGCTGCAGTGTGTGGTATGTGATGGCCAGCGTGTTCAAATCAGCGTGTTCAAATCAGAGCGCTGCTTCACCTTGCTCCCACTACCCCTCCCCTTGTGGGGAGGGGTAGTGGGAACAGGAGCACGCATCTGCTGGGATGGCAATTCACAGTTTCAGGCTGTTACAAACTGGCATTGCATCACGCCCGAGAAGGACTGGTCCAGTGAAACCTTTTTTATAAGTAAAGATTTGTCTGCAAGCCAGATGTGGCTCGCGAGCCATGAATTCCTGAACCATGTCCTACCAGCTGTCCCCCAATTACCCTCTTCCTCATATAATCACTTATTAGGGTGATGGGGGGGCAGCCTGTGATGCACCTTGGGGGGAGGAGTAACTTGGCAGTGGTCCCCCTACCCTGGTTGTCGTATGGTAAACACCCCCCCTCTCAGTTTTATTTGCACCTTAGTCATGTACGACCCTTGTTAGGGTGGGTGCAGAGTGTATAAATAGCTGTTTGCAAAGGTTGACACTTGCTGCCCATCCCTTCTTCATCTCGGCATTCCTGCAACTCAACCCCCTTGTATTGTTATCCATCTACACCCATACTTAGCAAGGTGAGCCTAACATGGCTGCACCTCAATCAACCTTGAACTGTCTGTATGTATTTTTTATTGTATGTCTTATCTTGTTCTGGTTTTACTGGAATGGAATTTCGTACGTCAGCATAAGATGTTAATATGACAATAAACCTGATTCTGATAAAGATCTTCATCTCAAAGATCTTTCAGATTTCAGGCAAAAAGTGAATCAAAATTTGGTAAAAACACAAAAGACAACAGTTTAGGCAGTGATTTAGACTTTACTGATAACACTTTTATTTTGACATTTCTGCATAAACTTTAGAGAAACTAGAAAAGGACGGTCTGACCCCAAGAGCTGTGAATGGTTTCAGTTTGACTCTGACTGTGGAGAGTATAAAAGGCTGCAGCTTCCCTTCACAGTCACTTCAGCTGCTTCAAAGGCACGTCATGACCGACCCAGAGACTACCTGCAGCTCAGGTGAGGCCAGCTTCTTCATCACAGGGAAAAGGAGACAGCACAGCTGATCGGCAGGAGCTTTCCAAACGTAATGTTTGTACAAGAGACGATCAGTCACGGTTTTCTGCTTAGCTACTCTCATAATAGTAGGTTTAGGGGATGTCATCTGGTCTTAGTTTTTAAAGTTGGAAGACATTTCACCTCTTATCCAAGAGGTTTTGTAAATTCTGAATTAGCTGGTCTAAGAGCTGGTATATATGCGCTCATGGGGGAGGAGTCAGACCTGAACCTGGATGGTTTTGGGTCGTTAAGAGTCCTTTGTCCTCAGCTGGGGGTTGGGACTCCCTCCCCAAACTGGTCATCTCTTTCAGTTGTTAACGACTCAGGTGGAACTGGTTCTGTTTGTTTGGGTTTCAGAACACTGCCATAGACGGATGGAAGAATAAACCTGAGACCACCATTCTTATTCAGAGAAGGTTTATCTTTCTTGACAAAGATGGCTTCATTCACTCCTCACTCAATCCATCCTTTCTCTCTGTTTAGAATTCTGACTTCACTGTCCTCAAACGAGTGGTTTGTGGCCTTCAGGTGGAGGTTTCTGCAGACTCAGGTGCACCGGGGTTGACTCTGTTATGTTGGTAAAGCCGCTTGTGTAGAGGTTGTTAGGTTTCTCCTATGTACTGTTCATTGCAGTTCTCTTTGCAGTGGATAGAGTACACAACATTACTCTGTTTGTAGCTAGGAATGTTGTCCTTCGGATGAACCAGTTTTTGTCTGAGAGTATTAACTGGTTTTAGATGAACTGGGATGTCATGTTGTCATGATGGGATTTGGTGAAGGCCCAGTTGGGATATCCACAGGTTTTGAGTGCTCGACAGATATGTTGCTCTTCTTTCACCAAATCCCTCTCAGACAAAAACTGGTTCATCCAAAGGACAAAAGATGAAAACAATGGAACGTTTCTGCAGAAATTCTGTTTCTGACCCAATGTGGTTCTGGTCCTCAGGCTCCTTCATCACTGATGACAGTGAACTGAGGATGGTGATGGTGGGGAAGACCGGGATCGGGAAGAGCGCCACCGGAAACACCATCCTGGGGAAGAACTGCTTCCAGTCCAAGTGCAGTGCCAGGTCTCTGACGGTGAACTGCTCCAAAGGCAGAGCCGTGGTGGACGGACAGCAGGTGTCCGTCATCGACACCCCCGGCCTGTTTGACACCAGATTTGGAGAAGATAAAACGGCCAAAGATCTGGGTCAGTGCATCTCCTTCGCTGCTCCTGGACCTCACATCTTCCTGGTGGTCGTCTCTGTGGGCAGATTCACTCTGGAGGAGAAAGAAACGGTGCAGATGATCCAGAAGATCTTTGGGCAGGATGCAGATCAATACAGCATGGTCCTCTTCACCCACGGAGACCTCCTTGAAGAGCCCATTGAGGAGTTCTTGAATGAAAGTCCAGAGCTCCAGGAGCTGGTCAGAAGATGCAACGGTCAGTACCACGTCTTCAACAACAAGCTGCAGGACAAGAAGCCTCAGGTCACAGAGCTGCTGCAGAAGGTCAGAGCCACCGTGGAGAAGAACGGAGGAAGCCACTACACCAATGAGATGTTCCAGGAGGCAGAGAGAGCCATCCAAGAGGAAAAACAACGAATCCTGAAGGAGAAGGAGGAGCAAATACGCAGAGAAAAGGAGGAGATGGAGAGAGAAATACAGCCGAAGTACCAAAGTCAGATAGAGAAGATGCAGGCAGAATTTCAGGCTGAGAGGGAGAGGAACCAGAGGGAGATGCTGGAGGAGGTGAAGAATGGGAGAGAGTTCATGGTGGCAGAATTAAAGAAAGACAGAGAGCTGCAGGAGCAAAGAATGGCCGCCCACCTGAGGAGATTAAAGGAGGAACAGCAAAGACAAATGCAAGTGCAGCAAATTCAGGCAGAGGTTCAGGCCAGGCATGAACATCAGGCCCGGATACTAGTCTGTCCTTTGGGTTTCCAGTTCTCGAGAGGTTTTGGACTCGTGAGAAAAGGGACGAAGTCCCTCTTTCGTTTCTGATCTTCAAAACTCTTTCCTTCTTCAGACTCCAGAGCCCCGCCCACAGACACTGTGACGTCCAAAATCTAAACCCCCCCAGGTTTGCTGATGAGCCTCCTCTTAGACGAATGAGGTCTTCATCTGATCTGCTGCAGCTGCTCTGATGGTTCAGCTGCATGAATTCATGTTTCTGTGGAGGTTTTCTCCTCTTTTCTTTCTGCTTGTTGTCCATCATTCTGCTGAGCTGCACATCAATAAAGGCTGAAAGAATAAAGACGTGTGAAGTTTGTGAGAACGGGAGCTGGGTTCAGGTCAGAACTTCAGGCTTTGTTTCCATGTCCTCCAGAACAGAACCAGGCTCCTCCCCCGCGTTTATCACATTCAAAGGTCCTGCAGGAAGGAGGCGGGCTCTTCTTGCAGGAAGGGGATGGGCTCTTCCTGCAGGAAGGGGATGGGCTCTTCCTGCAGGAAGGGGATGGGCTCTTCCTGCACCATGGCCTATCAGAGCGCCTCTCTGAGGGGTCCAATCTTTAAGTAAATGAAAAACCACAATGAAAACGAAAGGAAGTTTAAAGAAATATGAAAAACTTGAATAAAAAGATAACAAAAGATAACGTTTATACATTTTTATTATCTATTTATTTAGTTTTTTTTCTATTTTGCACATGTCTTTTGCACATCTTTTTACCTGCACTGTTCTGTAAATAGCTTTTTAAATTATACTACCTTAGATGTTTGCATTTATGCTACATCTTCTTTGTTTGCTACATCTTCTTTGTTCTTGTTTTTTTATATCATTCTAAGTCTTTTTTGTCCCTCTGCTGTAAGTTGCTATGGTGAAAAACAAATTTCCCACATGTGGGATCAATAAAGTATTTCTGATTCTGATTCTGAAAAAATATAAACCTAAAGCTGATAAAAAAAAATAAAAATAATAGTTATTTGTAACAGCTACTGTTTAGTATTTTTTATGTTTTATTCTTCAGTTTACAGTTTTAATGCAGACTTTTTTGGACGTTTTTGGAGATGACCCTAACTGATCAAATAACTCTGCTCTCAAAGATTAAACAACCGTAACAACAAACCCGGAGAACAAATCCATCAACCAATAAATGAACAGAGCTGATTAGAAGACTGGCCACTCCCTCCTGTGGTGTGCAGCCCCCCTGATTTAGACATTTTATGTTGTTTGGAATAAATGAGCTTGTTGACCTGTTTGCTGTCGTTGCTGATCCAACAAAACAATGGCCAGTGTTGGTACCAAATCTGTTCGGCAGTCAATAAGTGTTCTGGGGCTGACACTAAGGATGACATGACACTATTTAATTGGCTATTCATTGGTCCAATTCAATTTAATTCCATTTAAATTATACACCCCAAATTCACAACAACAGTCTTCTCAGTGGGCTTCTTACTGGTAATTTTAAAGTAAACATAAAATCAAAAGGATCATGAATGCATATAATTCCATAGGAAATACTAAACTTAACAGACTAAACAGACTAAACTAAACTTGACATCTCTGCCCTAAGACCCTCCTACGGGGTTAGGCTACCTGCCCTCACCCTTGCTGCCCACCTCTAAGCAGCACCACTGCACTCACAGCCTACCTTTGATAAAGGCAAGTCAAAGCTGCATATGCTAGTTGTGCTAATGATGCTAAAAGTGCTAGCATTGCAATCATTATCATCAACTGACTCAGAAAATACAGTGCGTAAGATAATCATATTGATAAGAGGTATATATCGTCAGCCTAATAGCATTTCTGCCTAACTCATTTTTTTGCCAAATTGAGATATTGGCCTAACTTGACTGTGAGTGTTGAAAAAAAGGTGTTTTTTTTTCTTTTAAAAAAACCTGAAAAAATGAGTTAGGCAGACATGCTATTAGGCTGACGATATGTTAAGTTAATAGGAAATCCACTTTCATTTAAAATGGCGGCTTTTATGTTGATTTTATCTCCATTGCAACTAGGCCTGCACAATATACCGCAAATTTATCGTTATTGCAATATCAAGCAGTGCCATATCCATATCGCAAAAGTCAGCAAAAATCGCAATAAATGGTTACTTTAAATGTGCTTAAACAATCTTATGGGAGCTTGAAGCATTTAACTAATAAAATAAATCCATTTATGCATTTGACCAATTGGATGGACCCCTTCACGTTGTTGACCAATCAGATGAGCCCTTTTATTTTAGATGTTTGCCTCCTACGTCGACGAGGGTCATTTGGAGTATAATTTTTAAACTGTTGCAGTGAAATGGTAATAATGGTTTTGGTTGTTTTGCTATTTGTGTATATACCGCAAATTATATCGTCATCGCAATATTGATTACTCATATCGCATATCGCAAGTTTTGCTCATATCGTGCAGCCCTAATTGCAACCCTTTTATACTTTGGTCGCCTGGGGATAACGAACAGATCGATGTCAGTTTCAGATGAATTAGAAAAAGTACATTTTGAGTGTCCTTAGCAACAGAGGTTTATTGCTACCTAAGCTTACATTCAATATAAGTTCATATCTAGTGCTTTTACATATGTTCAGTTCCAGCCATGGATGCATGCATTCAATTTTCACAGTATTCTTTTGAAAGACATGGCAGTTATAACAGTGTGCTAGCCATTCATGAACCCACCTTTTAAAATCTACAACTTCTAATTGTAACTTTTTTTTCCCACAGTAGCTTGCAATTGATGTCCAAGAAGTCATGAGACGATCGATAAAAATCCCCACGACAAGTTTACGTTTGCATCCGGTAGTAAAGGTGCTTTTTATAAAACTGTCATGATGGCGGCCTTCTCTCAAAGTCAAAAGTCAACAAAACTCCAAAAGTGACTGTAGACTTACGCTCGCAAAATGTCCGCAAAATTTCCTGAAAATCACTCAATGAAAAATTAAATTTTTCCATATTGTGGAAAAACGCGAAAATCTCGAAATACCAGCTTTTGGCACGAAGTCCAAAATCCTAGTCCATCTATCATGGGCCGCCAAACCATGGGTCATGTCGCCCTCCCATGATATATGGACTAGGATATATTGGTTTCGTTAGTCAATTCTCAAAAAAAAAAAAAAAAAATCAGAATTTTCTGCACATTTTTTTGCAACAGGTTTTTGCTTACCATTACTCATGTCATTTTACTCAGCTTGGGCCAGGTAATATTTCATTTTCACGACATTCCGATAAAAAATGTGCGAGCCAGCCACGGACATGCCATTCAAAATCTACATTTTCTAATTCCAACTTTTTTTCCACAGCACTTTGCTGTAGATGCCTGAGAAGTTACGAGACAATCACTAAAAATGCATAGGACAAGTTTTCGTTTGTATCTGGTGCTAAAGGTGCTATTTTTCTTAAAATTCAAGATGGCGGCCTTTGCCCAAGGTCAAAGGTCAACGACACTTCTGTGGTGTTTATAATATGGAGCTGGCAGCAAGTGAGTGCAATTTCGTGTAGATTGCTCAAAACAAAAGTGCCGTTTTCCCATATTGTAGAAAAACACAAAAATCGCCAATTCTCAGAGTTCGCCACAAAATGCTCGCCAAACCATGGATCGTGTGGCCATCCCATAATGATTTCGAAACTTTCTTGGGATATCCCTAACATGTGTGTTTTGGTTTCAAAACTGTATTTTTTTTTTTTAATTTCGGCCTATAAGCGATTTTCGGCCCATTGGTTTTTTTGACGGGATTGCTCGCTTTGATGTCAGCGCCTTTGGAGGGGTGACGTTGACTTTGTGGAAAATTAATTTTCAATTTATCCTAGGCGTGTGCACATTTTGGTGACTTTTCAAGTATGCAGAGGGGGTCACATTTTTGCTGAAAGGCACAGAAATCTTTCCAACAGCGAAAACAATCTGGTCCTTGCAGTCAGTGACTGCTGCGGGCCATAATGATAATCAAATTTTACACAACAGCAATGCACCAAGATCAATTAACCATCAACCCGAAATATAAAATACATTCTAAAACAGTTCGTGTCTAAAGAGCCCTCAATGATGCAATAAAAAGCTAATCAAGCCCCGTTTACTTCCGCGTCTTACCGGCTGCCTCTCTACTTTTTAGATATCTTGGTAGGGATTTTGGTTTTCGTCTGACGGTCGGCCCGAATATCTGTTTCCTTCAGCTTACTTGTCAGATCAGTGCTCGCTGCTTTTGCACGACACAGAAAACTGCGAACGAGTTCGCCTTTCAGGCAGCCAAAACTCGGCAGTCTCTTTCCCCCCTAGGGCGGTAGGTAATTAACTCACCTGTTCAGCGTCCTATTTAAGTCCAGGTGTGCAGCCGTTCATTCTCTTTCTTACCGCAGCGCCGCATTCGTCGCCGGTGCTCCATGCCCGCTGATCTCCTTCTCTTTGGTATCTTGGTGTATCCCCCCCCCCTTCTTTTGGATAGTGATCACACTTTTTCTGATGTGGGGGCTTTTGTTTCGCCGCGTCTGTTTCTCCTTCCGCGGCAATTCAGCGAGCGGGTGGCGGTGCCCGGCGTGTTCATGCCGCTGCGGCGGGTGAGCGTTTTGTGGTGTTTCGGGTCGGCAGCGGCGTTAGGGAGCCGTCCAGGCATTCTCGTCTGCTGTGGCCGTTTGTATCATTGCGGTGAGCGGCCAAGTGGTCTTTTCCCGTGTTTTTCTGTTGTGTTTTCTAAAGCTTTTCTGTTTCCTTATTGTCCCAGGCATCGGTGACGTCATGCCCCTAAGGACCCTGGGACTTGTAGTTCTTAGTTCTTTGACTCTGTGGTCTACCTGGCTCGTTTTCATGTTTTGTGGCTCTGCATCCAGTTATTGTTTCAGGGGTTGTGGGGTCTTTCCTGTGGTTCAGGGCTGGTGATCCTCGTCTGGACAGGTTTCTCATGCGGGCTGAATTAGTTGTGGCTTTTAGTTGTGGCTTTCGGCGTTTTATCTGTTGCTGTATGTTATTTAGGAGCTGAATGTGAATTTTGTCTGTCTTTCTTCGATGCTGGCTTTATTATTTTATTTATTTATTATTTTATTTTTATTTATTATTAGAACAAACCCCATGACCTTTCTACGAAGCCTATTCCTCCTGGGGGTGTGACAGGAAGCTCAGAGCGTTTTCAATCTCTGCACCGACGCTGAAGAACGCATCACCACAGAGGATTCAGGACAGGTTCTCAGTCTGGGTCTATGGGCTGTGTCCAAAACAGACCTGCAAAGTATCATGGGTGAATGAGCAACGCTGACCATGCAACGCTACATGTCCAAATTTCTTTGTATGAATTCAACATTTGGCTTAATTGCAACATCTGGTAGAAATCTGGTGTCTGCACGCCTGTCCAGGCTCTCTGGCAGCAGGTATGTGCAGATCTATCAATCTGGCTTAAGGTTTCAATCACAGCTTCACCATCACTTTGTGTGCTTGGTGACATGAGTGCCATCAAGGTAGAAGGAGAATTATTAAATATCATTTTCATAACTCTTTGTATTGCTAAAAAAACCATCTTAATAAATTGGAAAAACAAGAAAAATATAAATATAAGTCAATACAGAAATCTGCTTTTTGATCATATCAGCTTGGAAAAAATGTCAGCCCAAAGTTCAAGTAACTGTGAAAGAATTCAGTCTATCTGGTCTCCCATAGTTAACTCCATGACTTGGGGGGGGGGGGGGGGTCTGGTCGTCGCTGCTCCCTGCCTTTCTGCCGTGGTGCGGGGTGGGGGTCGGGTTCTCTGCTGCCCGGTGGGGGCTGGTGGGGATCCCATTCGTTGGGGGGTTGGTTCCAGTGCCTGGGCGGGGCGGGCTGGGGCGCTGCGTGGTCTTCTGGGCTTGGCGGTGGGGGGTGCGTGGTGGGGGGGTTGGGTGGTGGTCCGGCTTGCTTGGGGGGGTGGTCTCTTTGTCCGTGCTGGGGGGGGTCGCTCACATTACTGTGAGTAATCAGGGAATGTCCTCTCTGTGCCCTACCCACCAATTTTAACTGCACCCCCCTAGTACACACACCTTTTACTTCTCATAATATACATTCAAACACAAACACACACACATGCACACATACACCCTTACGAACACACGCACACACATTATACAAGGAAGGTGGGTCCAAGGTCCATCTGTCCCCTACCCCATCCCTGGTGGGGGGTACTGGGCCCTTGGCAGCGGCGGCCGTGTCCCCTGGGTGCCGGTTTCCTGGGCCCGGCGGGGCTCTCTCCGCGCAGGGAGGGGGTTCACATTACACCTGAGCCGGGGGTGTCCGTTACCCTGTGGGGTGGGTTCGGGTTTTTGCCCCTGGGCGCTGGGCCCCCACACACATTCCAACTGTGGCCGAGCCTGGTCGGGCCATGTTAACAACGACCCTTGTGGGCCCCTCTTTTCTCCGGGGTGCCCCCCTCCTGGGCGGGGCCGGCTGTCCCCTGCCTTGCTCCTTCCTGGACCAACCGTAGGCCGGGTGGGTGGCTGCCTGGAGCGCAGAGCGGGTCTCCCTTGGGGGGTCCTGGCTCGTACCTGGGGTTGGGGCGGGGGGATACCCAGAACTCCTGGGTGGTGGCGAGGTGCTCGTCTGGGGCTGTGGGCGCTCCTCTCGGGTGGGGCCCTGCGTTGGGCCCTCCCGGCGCAGCGGGGGGGCTGCTCCCCTGGTTGGGCTGGGGCGGCGCTCTCTTCCCCCATGCCTCCCTGCTCTCTGGCTCTGGGGGCCTCGTGGTGGTCCTGCTGGCCCTGGCCTGGGTGGTGGATGTGATCGCCCGGGGGGCGGTTGTTCTCTGCCTGCTGCCGAGTGGCGTTGGGGGTTCTGGCCGCCGCTGCTGCTGTGGTGGGGGTCTTTGTGTGGGGATGGCTGGCCACCCTCCCTCCTTCTTTTCACATTCCACCATTCATTTAGAAGAACATAAACACTTACCTGAGCACAGGTGTTAGCTCACCTTTACACTAATAATTTGCATGATTGAATGAATGAAATATTTCACACTAGTTGGTTTAAAGGCATAAGTATGCGTGTGTGAACAATATCTGTATTGTGTGCATGTTTTGTGTTCATGTTGACATGTGGACATCTTTACAGTTAACAGGTGTGTTTATAACATCTGAATGTGTGTGTGGACAGGCCCCGCCCTTTGAGATTTGTATTACACTTGAACCTTACCGTAATGATAAACATCCAGTAAAGTTGTTGCTTTAGGCTGCTTCATGGTTCTACCCCCCCCCCCCCTCCTATTATCACCCTCCTATCCCCCCTCCTCTCTAACATCCCTCTCTCTTCTTCCCTCATTTCCTTTTCCGTCCGGTCCAGCACCAAAGATTTTCAAACATGATGGAATTTAATAAATCTCAAGCCTCAACTACAAAAGGGGTTTATTCAGACATTCCTCTGGTTTGTCATAGATTCATAACCCCTGTTGTTAAAGCAAAATATGTCCAACACAAGAGGCCTTCAGCTCTCATCTGTTTGCCCAGCTGTTGGACAGGACAAGTTAAAAAAAAAAAAAGAAATCTGGTGTCGGTGGGTCACTTTTAAATCCCCTAAAAGTACCTATTTTCCCCTGAATGTGTTCTCAGAGGAATAATATTTACAATTGACATCCTCCACATCCAAAGGAGCCAGTTCAGGTGGCTCGGGCATCTAGTCCGGATGCCTCCTGTGCATTTATTGGTTTTCTCAGCGTTTGGTTTGTTCTTGTTGGACCCCTCTCTCCTCTGTGGATTTTTGCTTATGATTTGTCTCTTTTATGCAACGTCTGTGGCTTGTTTTGATTCACTCAGGGATCTTCATTCGTCGCCTCCGCCTGCTCGCGGTATGGTTCGTTTTCAAGGCCGCCGCTGAGGGTGGCCCTCGGATGTGTTCATGTTGTTGGAACTTGTTTTGGACCTGTTGGCGCCTCGTAGTCATTTTCTGGCGTCAGTGGCCTGATTCCTCGTGCGCCTTACGGATTGGTTTATTTTTTACTTCGGCTGCCCATGCCTTCTCCACGTTTTACTCCGGACGCGATTTGTGGCTGGGGATGGCTGTTATCACTGATGTTCTCAGTGTCCTGCCTCTATGCCTCCCGGTGGCGTCTCTCGGCATTCAGTCGGCGCTCGACGTGTTTATCGGTTTACCTTTCAGCTGTCATGGCGGTCCTCATGCTATCGCCTGTATTATCACAAGCCCTGTACTGGACTTCTGTGGGCTATGGGCTCCCCTTCGTTTTTGCGCGTTATTAATGTTTTCTCGGTGGTCAATGTTCCTCTGTATGCCTGGTCTTTTGCATCTCTGTGCCTTGAATTCATTTTCTAATCTGGGTTACCGCGTTGTTTACGACGTATGGTCCTCCACCCGTCCGGTTTTATTTTCTTCTTCTGGATCTGGACGGTTCATTGGTGCATGCCTCTTCCTTTATGCCATTTCTCGCTTTTGTGCGGCGTGTACTTTATTTCATTCTTTGGTTGATGGCTGTTTGTTCAATGATCGGCCCACCTGATTTTGCTGTGGCTTTGGTCCCACGGTCATCCATTCATCTTGTGTTCTTGTTCCGGGTAGTTTGATCCTGGGCCCCATGTTCCTGTTCTGGATATTCACGTCTTCCATTTTTGGCCTGTCCTTCTCAATGCTTGGAGTGGTCTTGTTATAGTGGTGCCTGTCGTGTCTTCGGTCTCCCTCCGCTTGTTCTTCTGTGGCTGGGCCCTCTGGTTTTGGGGAGAAAGATTCATGAAAAGTGGTTTGTGTACTTCCGGCCGCCAGAATCTACGGCTCTAATGGTTTTTAGGGGTCATGTGGTTATGAGAGTTTAGCCATGGAGATTATATTGAGGCTCTTTAAAGAGTGAGATAATAGTCTTATGTGTGTCATCGGTTGTCTTGGTTGGTGTTTAAATAACACCATAAGCAAATTAACCCTGACCGTAGAAACGTCATCATTTACGCTCTAAAGCTTATTAGTTAAAGAGTTAATTCTTGTGTCCACAAGCCAGTCTTCTATCTGCCCTGCTTAAGCAGATGACACTTGGCTAGATGCATCTACATTTAGAGGTTGTTATGCTCCGCCTCTAAAAATTTAAGGTTCAGTCTAACTATCAAAAGAAATAAAAAGAAGGGAGCGGCCAAACGGTCAAAGGTGCCGGGTCACACATCACAGTCTTACTTGGAAATGGAATGAAATGAAATGAAATGAAAATGGAATGCTGCCAAAACACACCTCATCTTATGACACACTGACTATACATTTACATTCTTTCTTCTCTCTTCTTGATGATCTTTGGTTTTGGGGTTTTTACCCTAAAGTTTATGGAAGTTATCTCATGGAATTGTATGGAGCCTTATGCCAATCAAAGTTTGTGAATGCCAACTAAGATGTAAATTAAGTATGTGAAAATAAATGTATTCTACTGCAAGAGTTTTCGTATGACTGAAATTACCATGTGCGCGACATCTGAGTCACCATACCCGTGACAGGCGCACTGATGCAGGCTTAATTGCTCTCACCTGTTGCAATTATTCTACTTTTTAAATAGCATTTTTCTCCTTAAATACCTTTTGTAGAGAAATGGAGGGAACTGTATCTGCATCCGTATCCTTTTTGCGTGATAGAGAAACGTAGAGCCACTTCATCTTTTGTTCATAACAGCCACGTTTATTCCCTATAGAAAGATACAGAACGTGTGCCTTGAATCAGGGAGTCCGCCATACACTCTGAACACAGACACAGACATCACTGTCATCAGCTGACTGTAAAGCACCTTGTATGTACACATTTTAAAACATACACTCTAAGGCCTCGTTCACACTGCAGGCTGAAACGACCCAATTCCAATATTTTTGCCCCTAAGCGGCCCAACTCCGATCTTTTCCTGACAGTCTGAATGACACAGATCCGATCTTTTCAAATGCGACCCAGGCCCCGTGGGTTTGCCGGCCTGATTCCGAAACGTATCTGATCTTTTCAATTGCGACCGCCGTCTGACCGGCCAGGCGACTTGATTCCGAACCGTACGTCATCGACACGCAACAAACGTCATCATTTTGCATTGAAGTAGGCGGGAACGAGAACATAATCAACAACCGTGGCGGACGATGCTGCTGAGACCAGCCAGTGGAAGGGAAGCAGGTCACTGATTGGATTAACTTTTGCTCTATTCAGGCCAAACTCCAGGGCTCTCATCACAACCGGGCGGTTTTTGAAAAAAGTTCCAGCTAAATGGCTGAGCGTGGTGTTGAACCTTTCCCGCGATTACTTTTTTTTCTTTCTCCCCTTTCCGACCGTGCTCAGAAGCGCGGGGGACCCGAGGCGATCCTCCTCGTCCTCCCTGTTCTGATCCTTAGATTCTCCAGGATTCTCCAGAACGGCTTCATAAAGAGTCCACAGCATTTATTCTGGGGGAAACCTTCTTTCAATACCGTCCTCCTTCCTCCGTAACACACAACATGAATGCGCGCCCACACTGCCCCCCCCCATACTCCATCGCTGCACACGCTCTTATGTCTCTTACACACACACACACACCCACACACGCGCACGGCTCCAACGCACACACATCCCCATTCCACAACAGTGGGTACAGACAATCCCGACTCCATTGCCTTCTTAAAATGAGTAGATTGTAATTGTGCTGCTCCTTCGTGAAAATAAATGTAATATTACAAAAAGAGCTCCGCTGTTGACAACACTGTTGTTGACATCCATTGTTAACGTTGACTCCACAAACAACGAGTGACGTCGTTCACCGTTGAGTATTCTTCTGCGCATGCGGGTCTCCTTTGGGTCGTGTCACGGTCACACTGGAGACCACAAAAGTTCAGATTTACTTGGAAATGTGAAATTTTCCCAAAAAAATCTGATTTTTTTTCAAAAAATCCGAATTGAGCATTAAGCCCTGCAGTGTGAACGTAGCCTAACTGAACACACTGAGTAAGAGGACAATCAATGTTTACATCTGAACCCCTCCCCACCTTTCGAACTTAGCTCACTGTGTTACATTTTGATTCACTTCATCAGTTCTGCATTAACACATCAAACACCAAACAAATTCTGGGAAAACCTTTGTAACTTCAGCTTTTTTGCTGGTTTAGTCATCACATCGACTGTCATTTTATCAGTTAGTTCAACAGAACTTTACCACTTGTCACGGTCTCTCTGATGAAATGATATTTGATGTCAATGTGCTCTTGTTAAGCTGCTGCAAGAGATGTGCATTCTGCTTCACACGTTAAGGGTGCCACCATGGGCTGTCTTTTTGTTTTCCAAGAAATGGGTGAGCTTTTCTCACTCAGACTCAGACAGTACCCTGAAACACTGTAACTGTCCTTTTCATTGGATGCCAAGTCAGCGTCACAATAAACCTGGAGGCCTAGCATGATAGCTCAAGGGTTAACACGGTTCCAGTGTTCTTCTGTAGGATCTCCAAAATGCAGGGAGTCTGCTCACAATAAAACTCAGGCCCGGTCTAGTACAAGTTAGAATAGCTAAAATTAGCTAGTTAAAATAAATTAGACTTCCTACTGCTTCCCTGAACTTTCTTACTTTTGCCATCTTCTTCCCGTTGTCAGAATAGACCAGTTTCTGTTCACAAGGGGTCTCTCTTGGTTTATAGTCTTCCATTCCAAATCTTTCTAAGATCTTATTCGCGTATCTTTTCTGTGACATTTTGACTTGGTTTTTGGTTTGATGGAAATCAATACCCAAAAAGTTGTCCCACCGAAAGGATGTCGTGGGGATACAGTGGCATGAAGAGGGCATCTTTGAGATATGCCCGGTGCTGCTGTCCAGTGCAGTCTACACCGTAACGTGTAATAAGTTGGCTTCACTTAAAAAAAGTTTGCAAACTCATTGCCACAAAAAAATTACATTTTATTTCATCCTCTAGCTTGTCTTCGATAAACGGAAAACTTTGGTGTTATTTCCTCGTTGATCTGTGACTTTTTTGTCGTACATTTACGAGACTTTAAGTTGTAAATTTATCAGTTAAAAACTTGTAAATTCACAAGTGTCTTTCTCATAAATTTACGACTTAAAAGTGGTAATTTAAAAAAAAAAGACAAAAAGTGTTAGATGCAGATGTCACTATGTGGAGAGCTGGGTACATTTATATTTTTAGACAAACATATATTTGTAAGAAATTGCGTTATCTAAGAAAACACCCTAATCTTGTCCAAATATCATGTAGGAGGAGCGCTGAATAGCTTGAAACTGAATTGGGTTTTTTCCGCCAGCAGAAAAAAAAAGTTCTGCGGTTGTGCTGCAGTTTATGGCACTGTGTTTCGGGTAATGCCGTTGCACTGTTTCTTTTGTGTGAAGTGTGAGCCCTGTTGGCCACCGAACCTTCATCTTGTCCTTGCTTAATGGTGTCTCTGCTTTGGCCTTGGAGAAGTGGTCTGTGCTTCCACTCATGTCCTCAGTACGACGCTGAAGTTGGCTTCCGATTCACAGCTTCCGATTCGTGAGGGAACTAAAGGAGCATTCCACTGTTTTCTTAAGTTCCCTTCCAGATGTCATCTTGTCTCCCCTTTTTCTTACATATGTTTTCTTTTTTTTTTTTTTTTTTTCACTTGATCTGTCCAACAATTTAGCAAACAGATTAGAGCTGCAGGCCTTTAGTGTTGGACAGGTTTTACTATCACAAAAAGAGGTTGTAGAACTTAAGCAGCCAGAGTGTAGATCTGAATTAACCCCTTTTTGTTGTTTTATTTATTTCTTTTTTTGTTACATTTAGTGTGTGTGGGGAGGAAGAGGGAAAAAATGTGTGTGTGTGTGTGGGGGGGGGGGGGGGTGGAAGAGAGTAAAAGAAAGATAGAAGGTTGTTGTCTCTGCACCAGCCCTCCAGATGTTCCTCCTCCTGCATGTATTCAGACTCATCGTTGTTAGAGATGCATCCAACAATAGCTGTGTCATCTGCAAACTTCGCAATCAGACAGCTGGGGAGACTCGCTGTGCAGTCGTGCGTGAGCAGGGTGAACAGGAGGGGGCTTAGAACACAGCCTTGGGGGGAGCCCGTGCTGAGGGTGATCGGGGAGGAGGAGACGTCGCGGATTTTCACAGACTGAGGTCTGTCCATCAGGAAGTCCAAGACCCAGTTGCACAGAGTGGGGCTCAGTCCAAGTGTGTGGAGTTTCTGGATGAGGGTCTGCGGGATGATGGTGTTGAAGGCTGATTTGAAGTCCACAAAGAGCAGGGGAACATACAAGTTCTTGTTCTCTAAGTGGGTGAGGGTTGTGTGGACCACAGAGGAGATGGAGTCCTCTGTGGATCGGTTTGACCTGTATGCATATTGGTGCAGGTCCTTGGTGACCTAAATGAGTTCTGTGATGCGGGTCATGACCAGTTTTTCGAAGCATTTGATGACTATCGGTGTCAGGGCAACCGGCCGATAGTCATTCAGACCCGTCACTGAGGATGTTTTGGGGATTGGAATGATGGTGGCGGTTTTCAGGCAGGTGGGGACCACTGGCTGCTTCAGGGAGGTGTTGAATATGTCTGTCGCACCTCTGTGAGCTGGTGTGCACAGTCCTTCACCAGGGATGTTGTCAGGTCCAGCAGCTTTGTGAAGGTTGATCCTCTGGAGGGTCCTCCTCACTTCAGTGGGCGTCACGCTAAAAGGCATCATTCCTGTTTTTCAGCAGAGACCGCACCTCTGCGTTCAGCCAGGGTTTTTGGTTGAGATAATCTGTTACAGTCCTGGTGCTGGTGGCATCCTCTGTGCACTTTCTTATGTACCCGAGGACTCCTGATGCCTAATCCTCCAGGTCCACCTCCCCCTTGTGCAAAGCTGCCTCCTTGAAGATATGCCAGTCAGTTTGCTGGAAACAGTCTTGCAGAGCTGATGCAGCCTCACTGGGCCACACTGTGATGGTCCTCTGTGTTGGTGCCTGGCGTCTGAGGAGAGGGCAGTAAGCAGGGGCCAGAATGATAGCTATGTTTGTCTGAGAAACCCAAATGAGGATGGGGGACAGCTCTGTATGTGTCCTTTTTGTTGGTAAAGACACAGAATCAGAATCAGAAATGGTTTTATTGCCAGGTTCAGTAGAGCGCACTTTACAAAACTAGGAATTTGTCTTGGTGTTTTGGTACAATTAAAATAAAAAAATAAGTTAAAAAAATTAAATTAACACAACAACACACTATATACAGTTGAGTAAGGTGGGAGTACAGGTGGGCTGGGATGGTGGGGTCTGTAAGTAGCAGCGATAGTCCTTTGGTGGGGGGGGGGGTCAGCTGGGGGGAGTTGGGGTACTGTTCAACAGGCTGACTGCAGTGGGGATGAAGCTGTTCTTGTGGCCCGAGGTCCTGGTCCTGATGGACCGGAGCCTCTTGCCAGAGGGGAGGGGCCGAAAGAGTTCATGTCCTGGGTGAGAGGGGTCGGCTACAATCCTGGCTGCCCGCCTCCGGGTCCTGGAGACGTGCAGCTCCTGGAGAGACGGGAGGTGGCAGCCGATCACCTTCTCTGCTGAGTGGATGACGCGCTGCAGCTTGGCCTTGTCTCTGGCCGTGGCTGCAGCGAACCAGACTGTGATGGAGGATGTGAGGGTGGATTCAATGATGGCAGTGTAGAAGTTTACCAGCATCTTTTCAGGGAGGTGTAACTTCTTCAGCTGCCTCAGGAAGAACATCCTCTGCTGAGCCTTCTTGGTGATGGAGCTGATGTTCTGCTCCCACTTGAGGTCCTGGCTGATGATGGTTCCCAGGAACCGGAAGGACTCCACAGAGGTCACCGGGGAGTCACAGAGGATGACAGGGGGGAGGGGGGCTGGGGCCTTCCTGAAGTCCACTGTCATCTCCACTGTCTTTAAACATTGAGCTCCAGGTTGTTGGCGCTGCACCATGACACCAGCCTGGCTATCTCACTCCTGTAGGCCGACTCATCTCTGTCAGAGATGAAGCCGATAAGTGTGGTGTCATCAGCAAACTTCAGGAGTTTGACAGACTGGTGACCAGCAGTGCAGCTGTTTGTGTACAGGGAGAATAACAGGGGTGAAAGGACACAGCCCTGGGGGGATCCGGTGCTGGTGGTCCGAGAATCTGAGACGAGCTTCCCCAGCCTCACATACTGCTGTCTGTCCGTGAGGAAGTCTGTAATCCACCTGCAGGTGGAGTCAGGCACATTCAGCTGGGAGAGTTTGTCATGGAGCAGGGATGGAACTATTGTGTTGAACGCGGAGCTGAAGTCTACAAATAGGATCCTGGCGTAGGATCCTGGAGAGTCCAGATGCTGGAGGATGAAGTTGAGGGCCATGTTTACTGCATCGTCTACCGATCTGTTGGCTCTGTAGGCAAATTACAGGGGGTCCAGGAGGGGGTCTGTAATGTCTTTGAGGTAGGAGAGGATGAGGCGCTCAAATGACTTCATAGCTACAGAGGTCAGGGCAACGGGTCTGTAGTCATTCAGTCCTGTAATCCTGGGCTTTTTGGGGACAGGGATGATGACTGAGGATTTGAAGCAGGCTGGCACATGACAGGCCTCCAGTGAGGTGTTGAAGGTGTCTGTGAACACTGGAGACAGCTGGTTGGCACAGTGCTTCAGGGTGGAGGGGGAGACAGAGTCCGGGCCGCAGCTTTGCGGGTGTTCAGCCGTTTAAAAAGTTTGTTTACCTCACCCTCTGTGATGGAGAGAGGGGAGTGGGGGGAGGGGGGCGCTGAGGTGTGAAGCTGTGTGGATGGGTCAGGTGGGGTTGTGGGGGGAAAGGATGTTGCTGGACAATGGCTGGGGGGGGAGGTGATGGGGCTGCCTGCTGTCTGCTCAAAGCGGCAGTAGAATGTGTTCAGGTCGTTGGCCAGACGCAGGTCGTTCAGACAGTGGGGGGCTCTGGGCTTGAAGTTGGTGATTGTCTTGAGCCCTTTCCAGACAGAAGCAGAGTCGTTGGCTGAGAATTGCTCTTCCATTCTCTCACCATGGGCTGATTTAGCTTTCCTCACCTCCTTGCTAAATCTGTGCTTGGCCTCTTTGTATTTGCCTCTGTCCCCAGCTTCTTTCTCTGACCTCAGCTGTCTGAGCTTTGCTGTGAACCAGGGTTTGTCGTTGTTGTAGCTCACCCTGGTGCGTGTTGGAATGACGCTGTCCTCACAGAAGTTGATGTAGGACGTCACAGTGTCTGTGTACTCATCCACGCTGGTGGTGGCAGACCTGAAAACGTCCCAGTCTGTGCAGTCCAGACACTCCTGAAGTTCCTCCACAGCTTCGCTGGTCCATTTCTTGCAGGTCCTCACAGCCGGCTTGCAGAGCTTTAATTTCTGCTTGTAGGCTGGAATCAGATGCACCATGATGTGGTCCGACAGGCCCAGTGCAGCGCGGGGGACGGCACGATAAGCACCGCTGATGGTGGTGTAGCAGCGGTCTAGAACCTTTCCCTCTCTGGTCGGACATTTAATGAACTGTTTATATTTAGGGAGTTCAGATGATAGGTTGGCTTTATTAAAGTCTCCCAGGACGATGACTAAGGCGTCTGGGTTTGTCCGTTCTACACTCAGAATCTCCTCAGCCAGCGCTCGCTGGGCGGCGCGCACGTCGCCCAGTGGTGGGATGTAAACGCCGACGAGGAAGAATGAGATCTCACGGGGGGAGTAGAAAGGCTTACAGTTGATGATGAAGGTCTCTAGGTCCGGAGAACAGAGTTAAGAAACTTTTGAAACATTGCTGCACCAGCCGCTGTTGATGTAGAAACATATTCCACCTCCTTTCGTTTTGCCGGAAAGCTTCGCGCATCTGTCCGCTCGGTGCAGCTGGAATCCCCGAAGCTCTAGTGCAGCGTCCGGTATGGAGTCGCACAGCCACGTCTCCGTAAAACACAAAACACAGGAAGTGGAAAAGTCTCTGTTTTTGTTGAGCAGCACGCTCAGTTCGTCCGTTTTATTGCAAAGTGAGCACACGTTGGAGAGGAATATTCCAGGCAGCGCAGTGCGAAATCCGCGCCGGCGGAGACGCACCAGCGCTCCTGAGCGCGCGCCTCTCCTGCGGCGCTTCACCTTCTTACGTGCCTGCTGGGTCAAAATAGCCAGTAAATCCACGGTAGAAGAAATGTTGGAAAAAGGTCCACGGGGGTTGTAGCTCTGATGTTCATGAGCTCGTCTCTGGAGAAGGAGCCCCCAGAACTGAGGCATAAAACTGAATTAAAACAAAGTAAAACAAAGTAAAGCGCACCAAAACAGAGAGGCAGCCGTCCGTGGCGCCATCTTTCATTATTCAGTCCAGAGTGTTATTTCCTCGTGTTGGAAAGCCTATATGCCGGTGGAACTTGGGTAGAGTGTCTGTCAGGTTTACATGGTTAAAGTCCCCTGCAACCACATATAAAGCCTCCGGGTGCTTGTGCTGGAGTGAGCTGATGTTGTGTAGCTCCATGAACGCTTCGTTAGCATTAGCATTAGCGCCCGGCGGGATTTAAACAGACAAGCACAAAGGCAGATAGTGTTGCCGGCTCTATTGCCTCGGAGCAGTGGCTGTTCACCACTGTGCAGTTCGTACACCAATGTTTGTGGATACAGATGCACAATCCACCCCCATGGGCTGTTCCCATCTGCTGGTTGCGGTCCGCCCGTCGAGGTGAAAGGCTGGGTCCGGCATGTTGTCGTTCAGCCAGGATTCAGTGAGACAAATCACCACAGAGTTCCTCATCTCGCTGGAAGCCCCCAGCCTCAGTCGAAGCATGTCCATCTTGTTGTCCAGGGAGTAGACATTGGCCAGGAACAGAGACGGGATCGGCGATCTGCTGGCATTAGCCTGGCTAGCACTCCGCCCCGTTTACCCCTCTTGCTCTCATGCACACCGCTTCCTCTTGCTCTCTGTGTGGTGAACATCATTGCGCCACCTCAGTGTCCTAAGGAGATGCAGCCTGCCCAATAAGGCCTTGAGTCCAGGACCTGCTGTTGTTGTGCTCATGTCCAAACTGTCCTTTATGGTCATTATTTTGGTCCGGCTGTATTTTACGTGCTTCTTAACGCTGGCGGTATCTGTGAGTCGGAGCAGAGAGTCTGCTTACCGCAAGATGGCGGCGTGCACGAGTGCAGTGGCTCTTACCTCTCCAGCATGGCTTTTTGTTTTGTTGTTTGTATTTTGTTTACTTTCTGAATTGCTACACCGATTTTATATACCACCATCAGTACATGATAGACCTTGGTCAACCCCCGGGCCGTGGACCATGGGTCATTTGGTATCAGGCAGCACAGAAAAAATAAAATAACTTACATGACTTCCGTTTTATTTATTTCGGAATCTGAAAGATGTTTTATTTAGAAAAATTGCCCAAGTCTCTGTTCAATCCGTCTATGTCACTGTTGACAGGCCAATTCACTCGTCTCGGTCACGTGATAGGATACCGCTAAAATAAAACCCAGGAACTAGCAAAATGAGTAAAAAACAAACGTCTTTGGAAAGTTTCTTTGCCAAGAGGAAAATGTCCAGCTAGGAGACAGAAGAAGAGCCTTCCACTTCCAAAAAAAAAAAAATCTACATTTAATAGAGTCCTACTTTAAATTATGGATTTATCCCAATGGTAGATTCCCTCCAACCATTCAGCATTGTGGTGAGTTGGATTTTCCATGCACTTATTTTGAAGGCATCTTTAAATGTTATAATAATAGCGACCAGAGTGTTGCGGGCAGAGAGGACGTTGCTCATGTCATAATTTGTGTTTATTGTTCTGTTTAGAAAATACCACAGTTTTCTTGCAGGTCATATTACTTTGTTGTGTTGTAGTGTCAGAGTGTCAGAGTTCCACAGGCTGCAGGGGTTACTGTGGGAGCTGGCATCACAGGGAATTAAATCAATCCCCTTTCCCTGCTTTGGTCAGAATAGGGTTGATCACGGGTGATTCTGTTTGCCTATGTGTCCTTTCATCTGGCAGTTCTGTTGTTTCAGCCTTAGTCATTTCTTCCTGTTGTGTTTACTTATTTTTAGCACCATGGGTGGGAAGGAGAGAGGATGATGACACCTGTGCGATGTACAATGTTTAATGTGTCAAAATAAAAGTGCAGAGTACGTCTTATCACGTCTTTATTGCAGCATTGCTGCAGCGTGTGTTCTCCACATATAACATACCGGTCCGTGAGAATTTAGCCAGACATCAAACTGGTCTGTGGCGCAATAAAGGTTGGGGACCGCTGACCTAGACCATCCAGGAAACTACGTAAGGCTACTGTTGTTGGATTTCAGCTCAGCCTTCAACAACGTCATCCCAGCCATCCTGACAGAGAAACTGCTACACCTGGGCCTTTCTTCCCCCATTCAAGATTTCAAGATTTAAAGGGTTTATTATCATATGCACAGTAAAGAAAACGGGTTTCCCTGTACAATGAAATTCTTTCTTTGCTGCCTGCTCCGAATGGCAGAAGGAAAGAAAACTGAAACAGTTCACACACTACATACCAGTGACGTGCAGTCAGGAGAGGAAGGTGAGGCTGTGCCTCACCTGTCATTATGGGAAGAAAAGAGAAAAAGTAAATTTATTTGGTAAATGGTAAATGGCGTATACTTATATAGCGCTTTCTACCCTCTTACAAAGGCCCAAAGCGCTTTACAGTCACAGTCCCATCCACCCATGCACACACACATTCACACACTGGTGGTGGCTCCGCTGCCGAACACTGGTGCCAACCTCCCCCACCAGAGGCAAGGTGGGGTTCAGTGTCTTGCCCAAGGACACTTCGACACATGGGCGTGCAAGGCGGGAATCGAACCTGCAATCTTACGATCATGAGTCGACCGCCCTACCACTGCACCACGGCCGCCCATTTATTATATTTAATCAGTAATTTGTGCTTTGCAGTCATTTTCCATTTAAATGGAAATTTAATTTTTGGGTGTTTTTTCTTTTCAAAATCGCTGAATTTCCGCATTTGCCGTTCAGATACTAAGAAGTGACGTGTGATGAGGCACCAGCCCGCTGAGCCTCACCTTGGATTGCGCAATACCTATGCAGTCAGACGGTACTGCTGTCTCTCTGTATGTCGGTTCAATCACTTGTACTATATGAGCTGAGTTTACATAATTTAGCAGATGTATATGATGTACAGTGTTTGTTTTTATAAATAACTGTATGTGAGGGACGTGTTTCTTGTGCTGAGCGCTAAACGCCGGCAAAAAAGCCGCTGGGTGAGGCCAGCAGTTCTCGTGCCTCATGTTAGGGGGCGCCGGTGAGCCTTGAGATTATGACGCTAAAAAATAATAGAAGAAGTGATAGCAAGCGGCTAGTCATTTTCTTCAGAAGGAGCGGCGTATGGACTTTATTTACAAGTAAAGGTAAGATGATAATAAGGTTTGTGCTTTTTCTATGCTGCAGTTTGTATATGGAAAAAAAAAACATGTTGAAATGATATTTTAAACAAAACACGTTAACTGTTGTCAATCAAATGGTGAATAAGTTACTCAGTATGGTTCATATGTTTGTACATATGACTGATGACGTCAGTGCCTCACCAGCCATTAACCCCACCGCACGTCACTGCTACATACACACAAAAAACACAAGATGTCAGTGGCAATTCTAAAGTGCAAAAGTGACAATAACAGTAGCGGACAGTGGGGATGTGCAAAGGTGCAGTTTGTTGTTTCAGACTCCTGTCAGCTGTTAAGGAGTCTGATGGCAGAGGGGAAGAAAGAGTTTTTGAGTCTGGTGGTCCTACACTTCACACTCCTGTACCTCCGTCCTGAGGGGAGGAGAGTGAACAGTCCTCGTTGCGGGTGGGTGGGGTCCTTGACAATGGAGGCAGCTCTCCTGCAGACCCTGCGTTTGTATATGCTCTGCAGCGAGGGAAGAGGAGTCCTGGTGGTCTTGGACGCAGTCTTCACTAGAGCTGCCGTACCACACTGTGATGCAGCTGGTCAGAACGGACTCAACCATGCAGCTGTAGAAGTTACTGAGGATCTTTGGGGACATGCAGAACCTCCTCAGCCTCCTCAGAAAGTACAGCCGCTGATGAGCTTTCTTCACCAGCTGTGATGTGTTTAGTGTCCAGGTGAGGTCCTGGCTGAGGTGGACCCCCAGATATTTGAAGCTGCTCACCCTCTCCACTTCCAAACCCCGGATAAGAAGCGGCTGATGAGGGTTCCTTCTCTCCTTCCTCATGTCCACTATCATCTCCTTTGTCTTGTCTGTGTTGAGGGTGAGGTTGTTGTCCTCACACCATGTCACCAGACTGGCCACTTCCCTCCTGTAGGCTGCTTCGTCCCCGCCAGTGATGCGTCCTATCACAGCGGTGTCATCAGCGAACTTCAGGATGATGTTGTCCTTATGAGAGGCCGCACAGTCGTGGGTGAACAGGGTGTAGAGGATAGGACTGAGAACACAGCCCTGTGGTGTGCCAATGTTCGTGATGATGCTGGCTGAAGTCCTGTTGCCTATTCTGACAGACTGAGGCCTGCCAGTCAGAAAGTCCAGGAGCCAGTCACAGATGATGGGTTGTATTCCAAGGGAGAACAGTTTGTGGGCGAGTTTGTGGGGAACAACCGTGTTAAATGCAGAACTGTAGTCAATAAAGAGCATCCTGATGTAGGAGTCTTTATTCTCCAGGTGTGAGAGGGAGGTGTGCAGTGGTGCGGCAATGGCGTCCGAGGTGGACCTGTTGGGCCGGTATGCGTACTGCAGGGGGTCTAGTGTGTCTGGGATGCTGCTCTGAATGTGGGTCAGCATCACTCTCTCAAAGCACTTCATAATGATCGGAGTGAGTGCTACTGGTCTGTAGTCATTCAGGCAGGTGGGAGGGCTCTTCTTGGGGAGGGGAACAATGGTTGTGGTCTTGAAGCAGGTGGGGGCGGTTCTCTGGGTGAAGGAGAGGTTGACTATGGAGGTAAGAACGTCTGTCAGCTCGTTAGCAGCTCTGAGGGCTCGTCCAGGAATGTTGTCCGGACCGGTCGCCTTGCGGGTGTTGATCCTCCTCAGAGCTTTGTTTACCTGGGCTGTTGAGACGACTGGTGGGGGAGAGGGGGGTGTAATGGTCCAAGAGTATAGCGGTCCCTCCGTGTGGGGGGTGGACGTCTCAAAGCGGGTGTAGAAAGCATTGAGTTCGTCGGGCAGGCTGTCTGCAGCACTGATGGTGATGGTGCTGCTTCTGTAGTCTGTGATGTGCTGTAGGCCTCTCCACATGCGGCCAGAGTCAGCAGTAGAATAGAAGCTATCCAGCTTCTCTCTGTACTGCCTCTTTGCTGCTGTGATGGCCTTCCTCAGGCCGTACTTCGCAGCTTTGTACTCGGACTCATTACCAGATGTAAATGCAGTAGAGCCAGCACGCAGCATGCGACGTACATGGCCGTTTATCCAGGGCTTCTGGTTAGGGAACTTCCTGACTTGGATGGTGGGCACAATGTTCTCCACACAAGTGCTGATGTATCCAGTCACATAGTCAGCATAATCCTGGATGCTGACAGAAGAGTCCTCCAGAGTGGCTGCAGCTTTAAACACATCCCAGTCTGTTGTCATGAAGCCGTCCTGCAATCTGCTCTCAGTCTCAGGGGTCCAGAGCTGAACCTGTTTGGTGACTGAATTAGATTGTTTGAGTCTTTGTCTGTAGGCTGGGTACAGAAACAAAGAGATGTAGTCAGAGTGTCCAAAGTGGGGGCGGGGGGCGGCCCTGTATGCACCCTTTATGTTGGTGTAAACGTGATCCAAGATGTTCTTGTCACGGGTGGGAATGTCAACATGCTGGTAATATCTGGGAAATATGGTCCGGAGATTGCACTGATTGAAGTCGCCCGCAGCAATAAAAACAGCATCAGGGTGAGCCGTCTCTAGAGCGCTGATGACGTCATGGAGCTTGCCGAGAGCCGCTGCAGAGTTGGCTTGCGGGGGAATGTAAACAGCAGCTAAGAACACAACTGTAAACTCCCTTGGCAGGTAGTATGGACGGCACTTTAGTAATAAAAACTTCACTTCAGGCGAACAGTGCTAGTGAACAGTCCGTACATCCCTACACCACGTGTTGTTGATAAACACACACACGCTCCCCCCCTTCGCCTTACCGGAGGCTTCCCCGATGAATGGAGTGCATTTGTAGCTGCTTTTTTTCGAGAGTTTTTAGAGAAAAAAAAAATCAGAGCGCAGCACTCTCTTATTTCCCGCTGTTTTGTCGTCTTGGCTCCTATTTCGTCCGGTTTGTTGTCCAGAGACCGCACGTTGGCTAGCAGGAGGCTGGGTAGCGGTGGTCGAGATGCACAGGCTTTTAGCCGAGCATGGAGCCCCCCCCTCTTCCCTCTCTTGTAGTGCCGTCTCTGAAGCACTCTCCTCGGGTCAGCTGGTTCGCAGGAGGCCGGCGCGCCAGGGGCATCTCTATGGCTGTGGTGGCGGTGGTCATTAGGGTGCACAATGAAGTGCATGTCCAGAGGTATAAATCCGTTAAATCCAAAATGATGCAGGTCTTCAATGTAAAGCAGTGTCTGCCTGTTGTATGCCAGTCCTGCATGGCATCTGTGCAGTGCAGTAAACACAATAAATACGCAAAAAATAACAAAAAGCCGGCATTCTGGAGCAGTGCAAGCAAACACGTCCGCCTCGGGGGGCGCCATGATTGAAAGCGTGAGGGTTCAACCACCAAAAATGGATTAAAGACTTTCTGTCAGAACACCCACAGTTGGTCAGACTTGGACCCCACCTCTTAATTATCTAAAGTTAATTATCTCTTCTCAATGATCCCCACACAACCACCACTAAAATGGTTCAAAGCATTAGACTCATCCATATCAAGCTTTTTATGGAACAATAAACCTGCAAGAATTAGTCTAAAAACTTTAAATCTGCAAAAAGCTGTGGAGGCTTGGAACTACCTAACTTCCACAAGTATTTTCTTGCAAATAGATTACGATACATTTTAAAATGGTTAAAAGATAACCCAGAAACCAACTCATGGTTAGACTTGGAACAGGCGTTATGTGGAGAGATCAACCTGTCAGATCTACCATTTATTAGCCAAACAGTTAAAAAACAGGATTGCTTCAAAAGTATCAATATAAACACCACTTTAACAGCCTGGTGGAAATTTCTAAAAATATCTAACTCGTCAATCCAACCGTGCAGAATGACACCCATCTGGAACAACCCAGACATCCTCATAAGCAAAAAGATGATACACTTCCCAGCTTGGCAAGCAGGGGGCGTGACGTTACTAGAGGACTTAATTATTGACAGAAGATTCATAACTCCCCAGGAACTACAAGACAAACATGGAATAAATAACTTCTTGGAATATCAGCAACTTAAGTCTATTATTACTAAAAGGTTTAAATACAGAGACAACGATTTAAAGCTACCAGAGGTAGTTACCGCTCTGATTAACTTTCCAATGAACAAAACTCTCCAAAATATACAAACTTTTATGTAATTTAGATAATAATATTTCACTTCCAATAACAAAATGGGATGCAGATTTGAGCATCAGCACAGATGGAAACTTTTGGTCAGAACTTTGTCTAAACACCTTTAAACTGACAAAAAGTCCAAATTTGCAGCTAATCCATTTCAAAACTCTTCACAGGATTTACTACACTGGACAGAGGATGTTCAAGATGGGTCTCAGTAATTCAGACATTTGTGAACACTGTGACAGTAATCTACCTGACAGTTACATGCATGCACTGTGGCTCTGTACACCTGTCCAGGCTCTCTGGCAGCAGGTATGTGCCGATCTATCAGTCTGGCTTAAGGTTTCAATCACAGCTTCACCATCACTTTGCGTGCTTGGTGACATGAGTGGCATCGAGGTAAAAGGAGGATTAGTATCTATCATTTTCATAACTCTTCGTATTGCTAAAAAAAACACATTTTAATAAACTGTCCTTTTTCATAATAGATAAGGACGTGCAGCCGCTGTTAGGATTTCAAGCTTGTACAAATGGGGGAATTGTCAAAATGTGCACTGAAGTCCATCGGGTCACCAGAGAGAACAGGACAGATTCCAACAAGCACAGTTTTACACAATATAAAGATCTGTTCAGTGATGAACTAGGAGAGCTTTCCACTACTTATTTAATGACAGTGGACCCAAAGGTTCCACCAGTAGTAAGACCAGCACATCGCATCCCTGCTGCAATGCAAGACAGAGTCAAAGCAGAACTGGAGCACATGCTAAACATGGGTGTAATAATTGCAGTCACAGAACCAAGAGACTGGGTCTCTTCTATGGTTGCAGCACACAAAAAGGATAAACAAGAAATAAGACTGTGCATAAATCCAAAAGATCTCAATTCAGCTTTAAAAAGACCCCACTATCCTACGCGCAACGTTGAGGAAATTGTTGCCAAAATGACAGGTGCAACAGTATTTTGCAAAGAACTCTTTCTCGCAGATCAGATTGGACAAAAATTTCTGTATGCTAACGACATCCAGCACACCATTTGGACGTTACAGGTTCCTACGGATACCGTATGGAATGAACTCTGCCAGTGAAGTGTTCCAAAGAACTGTGGAGCAGCTCTTTGCAGGTTTTCCATGCTCACTGATCGTGGATGACATCATTTTTGGATTCACAGGTTTCAGGCTGTAAACTCTGTGATTTAACAGACAACAGGAACCGAATAGTGGACCAGATATTTTTCCAAGCACTGAGCCCCCCGTTAAAATTGCACCTCGGACAATTGCCCGTGTTACCTGTGCCTAAAACCACCATTACTGCGCGCCCCCGCTGGCATCGCATCAGGGTGCGCCCCACTATTTGAGAAGCACTGCCATAGTGTGACGTTACACTCAGTCGAAAGGACCCCGAACGGAAGTTCCAGGCCAAACGGATTTGGTACCTACACCGGTAAGCACTTCGCTCCTAACACCTCAACCACTATATGCTCAGCAGATTCATGCCCAGCTTCTTCCCAAAAGACTTGTTCTTAAGTGTCACCACGATAAGTCAAGTCACCCACTTCCACCTCTGCCGGAAGGACAATCAGTTTGGATGCAGACCCATCGTGGTCATTACAAGCTAGGGGCCATGAGGAGCATCTGTTCAGAATCAAGATCCTACATCATACAGTCACAAGGAAGAGAACACAGGAGAAACCAACGTCACATCCTTCCTGTGCCGGATTAGCTGCCCCCAAAGCACCACACAGACAACTTGGACAGTGCATCACAAACCGACTCCAAAGCAAATAGTGACAAACACACACCTCTGTCACAATGCCTAACACACACAGAGTTTACGCCCAATACATCACTTCCAAAGGACTCATCAGGTGATCACTATATAAAAGGTTCTGGGTGTGTCATCAAGTCTAACCCCAGAAATATGGACTAAGTGTTCAAAGGCACAGAAAAAGGGAGCTGTGTAAAGGCTGTCACGTTTTTATTGTTCTGTCACAAGTGTTTAGAAAATGATCATGGATGTCACCAGTGCAACGTTGGTACTTTAAACAAATGTTTATTGCTAGGTAAAACATGTTAAGATAAGATAACATAAGATATTCCTTTATTAGTCCCACGATGGGGAAATTTCCTTGTTCTGGCAGCAGTACAGGAACAGAGAGCAATATATAAAAGAAAAAAAAATGTTTGTATATCTGCTAAATATATTTGAGTCAGTAAGATGTATTACTTGAAGTTGGAGCCATTAAACAATTTGTAACATTTTGTTTTATACATTAGGAAGGCTTAAACTAATGACAATGGATGTAGATCATTCGATAGAATGTCTGTATTTTTATACCCTTACAGGACACCGTAGAAAGGAAGTATATTTTTGATGGTGGAGAGAGCTGAAATGCCAGATGTACAATGGCTGCATGTTAGACATTAAAGGCAAAGTTCAAGTCCCAGCTGGTGTGATCTGTGGTATTATACATGTTGGGGGTTAAACCCTAGTTAAGGAGACGTCATGAGAGGCGAGCCCACTAGGGGGGCAGTAGCGAGAGTTCAGGACTGTAAGGTTGTTCTCTGGTTGTTAATAATACATTTTGTTGAATAAAGCAGTCTACAGCACGTCCCTTCCCGGAGCCTTCTTTATAAAGCAACAACACGACATGGTCCTTGACTCACACAAATATACAGCAGGGAAAATAAGTATTGAACACGTCAACATTTCTCTGAAAAAACATATTTCTAATCGAGCTATTGACATGAAATTTTCACCAGATATCAGCATCAACCCAAGTAATGCACACATAGAAAGAAATCCAAACATTTATGTCCATAAATGAAGTTATGTGTAAGAAAGTGAAATGGCACAGAGAATAAGTATTGAACACATGAAGAAAAGGAGGGGTAAAAAGATTTGGCAAGCCAAGAAAGCAGCTGGAGTTTGTCAGTATTCAGAAGGTTAACCTGACCCCTATTAGTGCAAAGTAATATCAGCTGGTATAGTCCTGATGCCTTTTAAAAAGGTTTCTCACCAGCAAGGTGTTAGACAAGAAGCATTACATGATGGGTAAAAGCAAAGAGCTGTCCAAAGACCTACGCAACCTTATTGTTGCAAAACACACTGAAGGCATTGGTTACAGGCGCATTTCTAAACTTCTGAAAGTTCCAGTGAGTACCATTGGGGCCATCATCCAGAAGTGGAAAGAACACGGCATTACCATAAACCAGCCACGGCCAGGGGCTCCTCACAAGATTTCAGACAGAGGAGTCAGAACAATCATCAGAAGGGTTCTCCAACAGCCCAGGACCACTCGTGGAGAGTGTCAGATAAATGCATCTAGACATTAAAGAAAGACACAATTATAAACAACAGACCACAACAAGAATCAAGTTTCTCATGCACGAGGGAGAGGAGCAAGAGTGACAGAAAACGTCTACCACGCTTCTCTTCTCAAAAGTTCTGCCTCTCCCTGTGCACCTTTTATTAAGACTTCAAGTGGGAGGTCACAATTTCAAGACACAGAGAAAAGTTCATTGGGGGTTTCATACAATGACCCATTTGGTGCATTCTAACTTCAAACAGTATCCCTTATCAGCTAAGGACAGTGTGTCGTAAACCCCCTCAGTCTTGCTGGGATGAGGAGCAGATGAACAAACACACAGAACTATTTTCAGAAGAGGTAAACAGGTCAATCTGAGTTAAGATTTAAACATACATTTAACCCAATACATTTATACAATGATAATACTAAAACAAATTCCTTCACATACTCCCTCCTGTTTATCATTGATAAATGTCAAAATCTCGCCTCAAAAATCACATCTCTTTTCAGTTGTCTGTGACATCTTCACTTTCACGACACTGTCAATTCACACTCAGATGAGAAGTTCTTTTTTTTTTTTTTTTTCTTCTCAAGTCATTACAGTTTCAAAATCATTACAGTCATCTTGTTCTCCCTTTAATAACAAGTTGTATTCTTGACTTAGAAAAACACTTTGTACTCCACTATTCACTGCTCCGGAAATCATAGATTTAATACAAGGAAAAATGCACATAGTGAACACACAACATATGATCAGTACCATAAGAATTGGTGTCACTATTTTTAATAAAAGTTGCCACCAAGAACCAAAAGCAAACCAGGTGAAGAAATCCCAAGATTGGGGTTTCCTGTCATCCTGCATTGTCTGCTGAACCTTTTCAAGTTGATGTAATGCTTCAGTGATGCTGTGACCTTCATCGGTGTTGTCAGGAATAAATGTACAACAGGAATCATTTAACATTTTACAAACACCTTCATCCTGAGCAACCAATAAGTCCAAAACCAATCTGTTCTGTAGAACCATAAGTCTCATGCTTGACAGTTCTTCATTATAGCCTTTAAATGCTTTAATTGTAGCGTTCAAAAACAAACCTAATCGATAATCAATGGTCTTAATTCTGAGAGCGTTTTTAGCTGTTCCCACTCAGGCAAACAATGCCATAGTTACCTTTTGCCCTGCATTCCAGAGTTTATGGTCTTCAGGCACATCTGATCCCCAAATGGAATCATGTGGCTTGACATCAATAAGGTTACGTCTGTGGCACAGGTGAGGCTCATGGACTGCAGAAACTATGAAAGTGTGATCTGTGACCTTTACAGAAACACAAATCCCACTCCAGTCTCTAGGCAGACTGAGGTAGAGGGCCTGCCCACATAACCAAAACAGTTGATCAACCACATAAGTACCATTGTTACCTGGAATTAAATCTGGATTAGATTCAACACAACGTCCTCCTGGGCAGGGAACTGCATGACCATGGGAAACTCTGTCATTGATTATCTAGACTGTACCAAGAATTTGTCATATACAGGTGAGTCATGTTCATTTTTGGACTGTTCACAACATCATGTTCATCAATACTCAGCCATCGTCGAGAAAAGTTTCTTTCCTCGTTGGTGGTTCCTCTTGAAGGTGGACATTGATTCCAAAAGAACCAAACCCATGTGGTGGCTCCTGCTGTGAGTAGCAGGAACAGTAAACAAAATAAACTGTTTCTTAGTTGAACACGCCATGGTGGAGTTGTACCTATCTTCGGGAGGGAGAGGTTACTAGCACATCACCTCCTCAAGTCCTCTAACAGCGTAGGATCCGTGAAGTGCAGAAGAGATCTGGTGTGCTTTCTTCCCTAAGACTAGGTGGATCTCCCGATTTCACTGACGTTGAGACAAGCAGCTTCTATACAGCTGCCTCCCTTTGTAGTCAGACTTCCCCACCTAGCAGTTGGAATTAGCCTCACCCAGATGCTTTTTCTTGCAGTGTGACAGGTGGATCCAAGATGTCCTTTCAGCAATCTTTACAGCTGTTGGTGTAGTCAGCAGGACTTGGAATGGCCCTTCCCCCCGTGGGCTGGACCAACACTTCCTTTTTATGGCCTTCACAAACCCCCAATCACCAACCCGCAGTGTCCTGTGGAGATAAGAAGGAATCTGGCACTTGATTTGTCCTTTGTACATCTTTAGTGGTAAACATTTTTCTCAAATAATCCACTAAATTTGCATCATCATCTGGAGAATGTTGCTGTGTAGGATCAAGGTCTGGTAACCTATAAGAACGTCCATACAACATTTCAAAAGGCGTTGAAGGTTGACCTGCTGTGCGTGTGATACACATCCTTAGTTGAACTAAGTCTATGCAGTCAGGCCACTGTCTGTCTGTCTCTTCCATGCATTTCTTTAACTTTGATTTGTTGGTACCATTATAACTCCTTATGACTTGTGGTATGCCAAAAGTTGGGATTATTATTTTCCAAATAGCTTTAGCTACTGTAATAGCATCTTGTGTTGCACATGGAAAAATTTCAACCCATTTGGAAAATGCATCAAATAATCACTAAACAATATTTTAATCATTTGCTTTTATTTAATTCAATAAAGTCCATATGGATTGTATGGAAAGGAAAAGTTTGTTCAAGAAATGTTCCTCTCTTAGGTCTAACATTGCCTTGGGAATTATGACGAATACATGTAACACATTGTTTACAAAAAATTTTTATAGAGAATAAATTCACAAGTTGTATAATATTTCTCTAATAAGTTCATCATTCCCCCCTGTTGAATCATGGCAAAGCCCATGACTCAAAATTACTGCCCATTCGTACATTGTTTTTAGCAAAATAGGTTTTCCTTCTGTGCTGGCATAAACACCTTGTTCCAACTTTGCTCCTTTTTCAACCATAGATCTTTTTCTTGTTTTGGTGCACTGTTATATTTCTATTAAAACATCAGCGGTTGCATATGCAGTCACATCCTCATTGGTGCATATTTCTGCATCTTTTGTTGCAGCTTGCTTTCTGTTGCATCTGCAAAAGCATTTCCCTTAGAAATATGATCTGTTTTTCGTGTGTTTTTTCCTCACATTTACATGTTGCCACTTTAGATGGTAACATTACAGCAGTCAATAATTCTTTCAGTAAGTCTTCATGCGTTACTGGTTTTCCTGTTGATGTTTTAAACCCTCTAAGCAAACGCATATTGGCTATCAGTGTAGATGGTAACTGGCTTATCTTTAAACAGTTTGCATGCTTCAATTAAGGCTGTCAACTCTGCTGATTGAGCTGAGGAATATCCAGGCAGGGGTCCTGCCTTCAAAACCTTATCTTGAGTTACAACAGCAAAACCCACTTTGTTTCTGCCTGTTTCATCTTTCTTTGCTGACCCATCAACAAAAACTATTTCCTCCTCAGTGAGTGGTACATCTGATAAGTCTGGTCTCGGCTTGTAAACTAAAGTTGTTTCTTGTAAGCAATTATGAGGTTTCCCATCTTCTAGTGTTGGCATAAGCATAGCTAGATTCAATGTAGTACACCTTTCAACAGTCAGGTGAGGCTGTGAAACTAATGTAGCTAAACATGAGAAGTGTCTTGCTGGTGATAAAAATGTCATTTTAGTTTGTAATAGTAACACTGAAACTGCATGCGGCACAAACAGAGTAAGCTTGTGAAAAAGCATTACTTCAGCTGAGCTTTCCACTGCCATTGCTGCTGCTATCACTGCTTGAACACAAGGAGGTGTTGCTCTTGCTACAGGATTTAACTTTGAAGAATAAAATGCCACAGGTCTCTGTTTATCTCCATATTTCTTGTAACAAAACAGATGTCAGAAACCCATTTTTACAGTCTACAGTTTGACTGAAAGATTTGCTGTAGTCTGGAAGAGCTAACACTGTTGTTCTGGCTAATGCTTGTTTTAATTCACGAAATGCTTTTACGCCTTGTTCTGTCCATTGAATTTTATCATGAGCTGCCATAGGTGCTCCATAAATCAAGTCTTGCAGTGGGGCTGCTATTTCAGCATAGTTTGGAATCCACATTCAACAATAATTACATAACCCTAAAAATGACATCATTTGTTTCTTCGTTAAGGGTTTTGGTGCTGATAAAATCACCACTTTTCTGTCTTCATTTAATTTTCTACCCTGAGATGTTAAAGTATGGCCCAAATATTTAACTTCTGGGTCCATAGCTGTAATTTGTCTTTGTTTACTTTGTTTCCAGTCTCTGCCAAATAAGTCAATAACGCTATGGTGTCTATTTTACAACACTCCTGTGAGGTTGATGCTATGAGAATGTCATCTACATAAGTTATGATTTGACTTTTCATAGGAGGCTGAAATCCCGCTAAACAGTTGGAAATAACATCAAAAAATGGTAGGACTTTTTGCATAGCCCTGAGGAAGTCTTGTATAAGTGTACTTTTTCCTTCAAAAGTAAATGCAAACCAATATTGACTATCTGGATGTAAGGGGACTGAGAAAAAGGCATTACTTAGATCTATTATTGAGAACCATTCTGCTCTTAGATCTAAGGTATTTAACAAAGTGTGTGGATCTGGTACATTTTTGAAACCCTAGTTTACTCAATGCTTCATCATATCTCCTGTCAGGACCAGGAGACTTTTTGCATCTTAACATGACATACAGATTTTCTGGAGACATAAAATCTGCATGGGGTGACACTCTAGCTTTTGCTTTTTCCATTAAGTTCTTTGCAGTCTGTCCAAGATCAGTTTTCGGTAGATCTAAAGTCCAATAATAGTGTGGTTCACCTCTGCCTTCTAGCACACAGATGTCTTTATCTGGACAACGTCGTGCTTGCATCCCCCCTTCTCTGGTGGGGTAAATTCCTAACTTTAATCTTATCATGACATCTCTCCCTAAAAGATTAAAAAGACAGTTTGGTGCTAAAACCACAGGAATGCTTGTTGTTTCATTAGTGCCAGGATTTTCAAAACAAACTGGTTTACTCAAGTGTTTAGTCTCAATCTGACCATCTCATTTGTATTGTTTTATTTGACTTAGGAAAATCATTGTAATGACTTCTCATCACAGTTCTACAAGCCCCTGAATCACAAAGAAAAACAAATGGTTGTCCCTGAACATAAAGAGTTATTTCTGGCTTTTCCATAAGACAAACTTCAGTGAGATCTAAAAATTCATCACTTATTGGTTGAATTTCTAGTTCAGATTCATCTTTTATCCTGTCATTTTTTCTACCATCTAGTCAATCTGATTTCTTCCTTTCAGGACAATCTCTTGTCCGATGATCTTTCTGTCCACAAATCCAACATCAACTTGCTCTGACCCTCTGTTACAACTTCCTCTAAACCTTCCTCTAAAATTTCCTTTTCCACGACCATGATTCTTCCTCTCTTCACATTCTTTTTTAAAAAACACATCACTACTTTCCTCGTGCCAAAATGTATCTGCTGTGATTCCTAAATTTCTTTTTATTCACCATCACTTTTTCTACATGAACAGCAAATTCATAAACTGTTGAAGCGCTCCTGTAGGCAGATCTATGTAATGCTTCCTTATCCAGTCTGCAATCTCTAGTCTCATAGGTCCTAAAAGTGTAAGACTTTGAATTAACTCTTGACTGTTATGCAGAAGAGGTCTGGGTGGATCATCATCATCCATAGTGTTCCTAAACACAAGAAGTGTAGGCCTCTGGCCATCTTCTCCAGCTCTGGGATTAAACACTTATATGTCTCTGCAAGTTCAGATGAACTCCCCAGATTCTTCCAAACCAACCCCCATAGTTTTACTCCATTCAAGTTTTTTCCCTTTTCCTCCTAACATTATTCTTCCTTTTTCTGTTTTTTTTTTTTTTTGCTAAGTGTTGGGTAAAAACCCGTCAACAGAGGAGCATTTGCCCCCTGGTAAGGAGGAGGTGAGAAATCAGCTGGTTTCTGCTCTCCCCCCCCTTTCATCCTGCTCCTGCTCAGTCTGCAGCCTGCTGCAGGGTGCTGTTGCAGGGGTCTGAGTCTCACAACTGATATATCCTCAGTTTTTTTTAGCAATCAGACATGCTTCTCTAGTTTTACTGTTCTGAATGCCAGTCTTTATTTTTCGTTGCTTCATTTAAGCACAGTTATGCACAAATTAATTCTTCACTATTTTTTCGTTTCTTTTTTTATATTTTTATTTTGTTTTTGATTTGTAACCTTTTAACTAATTCAGTACATTCCCCTTAAAATCGTAGTTTTTAAACCCATTTTCTCAAGAATGTAGTTGAACTTGGATGAACTCTTTCCATGTATTTTGAATCCCCTTTTTAATTCTACTTTTCTATTTGAATTCCCCATTTTTTTTAAATAGTTTTTTATTTACGTTAGTCACAGAGTGTGATCAGAACCAACAGAGAATTTCTCTCAGGACCGAATTTCACTCCCCGTGCAACAAGCTTCTAGGTCAGACCTATTGTCTGATCCGGTCACACGTTTAGGGTCCTCCCAGGAGCAAAACTCGTTTTAGACTCTGGATTCTTTTCACCTAAAGCCTAATGAGATGAAATCTTGTTCTACTTCAACAAGCAGCCTTGTGTTAACACCGCAAGGTTTCCAGCTGCTCACTGTTTTGAACAAGTTCACTCCTTTCACACATGCACACACATTCACACCAAAAAAAAACTTTGTTGTTCTTATTTCAATAGGCCTTTTAGGGACTCGAACCCTATCGCGCGTTTTAGGCTGCAGGACTCGAACCTACACCTTTATTCAGAATTTCGGACCTTTCCGGGACTTCAAACCCACACGTGTTTTAGGCAACAGGACTCGAACCTGTCCCTCAGAATTCTGGGCCACTTCGGGGACTCGAACCCCTGGGCTACTTCGGGGACTCGAACCCCTAAATAAGCGCTTTACTTGCCTTGTCGTTGCGGTCTGACTGGTTCACGGATAACGTCAATCCTGGATCCAGGGATCAGACCAGTCGATTGGCCGGCGTAGAATTCACTACGACGGACTTTCCTCCGGAGACCTAGTCTCACGGGCTGTGCACAGACTTCAATCGGCATGGTCCTCCCCCAAGGACGCAGATATGTTGTCATCCGGCTCGAAGGACCAAAGAATGTCAGATAAATGCATCTAGACATTAAAGAAAGACACAATTATAAACAACAGACCACAACAAGAATCAAGTTTCTCATGCACGAGGGAGAGGAGCAAGAGTGACAGAAAACGTCTACCACGCTTCTCTTCTCAAAAGTTCTGCCTCTCCCTGTGCACCTTTTATTAAGACTTCAAGTGGGAGGTCACAATTTCAAGACACAGAGAAAAGTTCATTGGGGGTTTCATACAATGACCCATTTGGTGCATTCTAACTTCAAACAGTATCCCTTATCAGCTAAGGACAGTGTGTCGTAAACCCCCTCAGTCTTGCTGGGATGAGGAGCAGATGAACAAACACACAGAACTATTTTCAGAAGAGGTAAACAGGTCA
The DNA here is from genome assembly GCA_023969325.1 of Oryzias curvinotus. Taxonomy (NCBI): domain Eukaryota; kingdom Metazoa; phylum Chordata; class Actinopteri; order Beloniformes; family Adrianichthyidae; genus Oryzias; species Oryzias curvinotus. Next base: position 148,251 of record JALJSC010000118.1, read on the forward strand.
ATCTGAGTTAAGATTTAAACATACATTTAACCCAATACATTTATACAATGATAATACTAAAACAAATTCCTTCACAGAGAGCTTCAGAAAGACCTGGAATCAGCAGGTACCGTTGTTTCAAAGAAAACAATAAGTAATGCACTCAACCGCCATGGCCTCCATGCACGCACACCACGCAAGACTCCATTTTTGAAGAAGAAGCATGTTGAAGCTCGTTTGGAGTTTGCGACACAACATTTGGATAAACCCATGACATTCTGGGAGAAGATACTCTGGTCAGATGAGACCAAAATTGAACTCTTCGGATGTCATAAGACACAACATGTTTGGAGGAAAAATGGCACCACACATCACCCCCAAAACACCATAGCAACAGTCAAGTTTGGAGGTGGGAGCATCATGGCGTGGGGCTGTTTTTCAGCATGTGGTACTGGTAGACTTCATATCATTGAAGGAATAATGACTGGAGAAAAGTACTGAGACATTCTTGATCAGAATCTGCTGTCATCTGCCAGGCTGCTGAAGATGAAAAGAGGGTGGATCTTTCAGCAAGACAACCATTCCAAGCACACAGCCAAGGTAACACTCAACTGGTTGAAGAAAAAGAAAATAAAGCTGCTAGAATGGCCCAGTCAATCACCAGACTTGAATCCAATTGAAAATCTTTGGAAAGAACTGAAGATCCGGGTTCACAGAAGAGACCCCCGGAACCTTGAAGATTTGAAGGCAGTTTGTGTGGATGAATGGGCCAAAATCACACCTGAGCAATGGATTCCACTGGTTTCTCCATACAGGAGGCGTCTTGAGGCTGTAATCACCAACAAAGGTTTTTGCACTAAGTATTAAATAAATTTCAGTAAGCGTGTTCAATACTTATTCCCTGTGCCATTTCACTTTATTACACATAACTTCATTTATGGACATAAATGTTTGGATTTCTTTCTATGTGTGCATTAATTGGGTTGATGCAGACATCTGGTGAAAATTTCGTGTCAATAGCTCGATTAGAAATATGTTTTTGAGAGAAATGTTGACGTGTTCAATACTTATTTTCCCTGCTGTATCCAGATTTGAGAGAAATCTACAGTGGCTGTCGCCTAATCCTTTCTAGCAGGCAAAAGAATGAGCTGAACTGTACTTCATGACCGCACGACCCAAGGCAATTGAAGTTTTAGGAGGCACAATAAAAGGGCAGAGTCCAATGTCCTCAGCTTAGTCATTTAATAAGACTTCTCAGAAATCAACACTACAGAATAACATTGCAAATGTCTTCCCTGGAAATAACTAACTCCCTCAGGGTTTAAGAACACATACAAATAATCTTAACTCCCACAATGCACTCCTGCCTTGGGCAGAATAACTCCAATCAATTGGAACAGAGTTTTTCAACCGCTGTGCTGTGGCACACTAGTGTTCCGTGAGAGACGGTCATGTGTTCTGCGGGAAATCATTCATTTTCAGGGATCTAAAAACATTGACCTTCATATGAGCTCAGTGTTCATCAAAAAGGAATCAAGTTTTATGCTGAGTAGTTTGTTGCCAGCTCTGTGATGCTCTTCAGTTTAAATACAGTACACTGGATCTCTCAACATCTTGCGCATCTGTTATGAGGAGGGCAAGAAAAACTTTTGATGGTAGCTCCTCCCACATGCGGTGGGAGCATCAGGTTTCTAAACACACTTTGGGAGAAACGTCAACAGCGATTTTGATGTGTGTTAAATCAAAAGCAGACAACGTTGTTCTAGATGGGTCTCAGTAACTCAGACATTTGTGAACACTGTGACAGTAATCTACCTGACAGTTACATGCATGCACTGTGGTTCTGCACGCCTGTCCAGGCTCTCTGGCAGCAGGTATGTGGCGATCTATCAGCCTGGCTTAAGGTTTCAATCACGGCTTCACCGTCACTTTGCGTGCTTGGTGACATGAGTGCCATCGAGGTAGAAGTAGGATTATTAAATATCATTTTCATAATTCTTTGTATCGCTAAAAAACATTTTAATAAACTGGAAAAACAAGAAAAATATGAATGTAAGTGTCAGGGTTCTGACTTTTTCCTAAATAAAGAGAAGAACCACACAGGAGATAGGAACTATTGCTAGACTTCTGCAGATGGAAAATCGGTCTGTGACAGCGCGAACTGTCCCAGAGGAGTTCTGCCTTCTCAGTGTATGCAGTCTGGTTTTATTGGTGGCAGTGGTTGGTAACATAAAATTGGATCATTCAATCAGGCAGTACAGAAACATCATATTCTTGTATAATCAGAACTTTTCAGGTCATTGTTTTTTTACTAAAAGATAGAACTGAAACAAACATGTCATGGTGATAATAGCGTGTAAGCAAATGATAATTACATAACCCTAACATCCCTCCCTTTTTATCATTTCAAACATGTCATAAGTAAACACAGATAAATGGAAGGTACAAACGTGAAACATGGTTATTTAATCATAAGAACAGGGCATCATAACATCATTTCACCACTTGCTTTTGACATTTTCAGTGAGAGATTCATACGATGCCTCTGAAGTAGGAGTATTCACATGGGGAGGGGTCCTCTTCAGCTTGTTGGACAAGCTGGTAACGGATGAAAGCCTATGTAGTGGCCTTTGTGATCATGGACATGACACAAGATTGAGCACATGTTGTAAAAAGACTAAACATGCACAAATCGATGAGTATAGGGGTCAACAATTTCAGCAGGAGGTGCCACCATGGACCTGATGTTAGCCAGGACCAGATGTCACTGGTGGGACTGGCACCAGAAGTCGCAGACTTAACATAGGCTTGCAGCTCTGTTAAGTCGTGCAGTACGGTAGAAATGTCCTGTCCATCACTGGTGCCGTCCGGGATGAAAGTGCAGCAGGTGTCTCCAACCATTTTGCTCACTCCTCCTAATGATGCAGTTAGGAGGTCGAGCACGAGTCGATTTTGCAGAACCATAGTTCTTATGGCTGACATCTCTGCTGCTGATGCATTGGAAAACTTGTAGGTGGTGTTAAGGAGTTTCAGTAACGTGTACCTGTTGATCGTATGTAGTCTCTTACAACTGCCACTCCGATCCATGAAAAGAGTGGTTGTTCGAATTTTGCTCCGCCACCCCAGATGTGGAACTCCCATGGGACTCCATTATTGGTGACCATTTGTGGGGCGTTCATGTGGGACTCTGATGCTGAATTTTTCCGTCGTGCAGGGTGAGGGTTAGGGACAGTTATTCATGAAGATGCGTCTCCGTTAGATCGATTGTAGCCAGGATGTGTGCTGAGTTCAAACAGGTAATCTTGTTGTCTCCTGGTGGTGTTGCCTAGGCGGAAACCTGTATTGTGGGAGGCAGACGGCATGAGAGTACACACATAACAGCTGGTGATGTTGCTGTCATGTGCAGTTCTGTTCATTAGTTGCCACCAGAGATTGGTACTGTAGGAATGATCGTGGGTGGCAATGTAGAGGTTTGTTGTCTTTTCATACAGATTCCATGACTGGCAGGCTACACTCAAAGAAATGAAAAAGTGCTGTAGTATTATTTATGTAAAGTATTTATGTTGAAAATATTAAATCAGTTCACTTTCAGTGATATAAACAAGGGTGTTACATTGCATTTAAATAACAATAGCAATTTGGGTAATATTTAAAAATGTTTAATAAAATTTATTTAACACAATCAATTTTTAAAAGGACAGTTGTCCCAAAAAGCTTTCCGTTCATCTGACGCATGCGCATTACGCAATGAAATTCAGCAAGAAGACAGCGGCCGCCATTTCTCGACGACTCCTCATCTAGTAGTTTGCTCAAGAATTTTCATCGAGTTTCTGGTAAGTACTTTAAGTGTAACAAACATACAAATGAAAACGATGTATAAATTTTTTACATTGGGGATTAATAATCAAGATAGTGACAAGCACTGTTGATTTCTGAAAAAAAAAAGAGGGCGGGAACATTTTGAAACGTTAGCTAAATACTAACGGTACACGTAGTTGATCGAACCGTTTCGGTAGGGCAAATTCTGTTTGGATCACTTTTGTACCGCTTCGTTTTGGAGGTTATTTTGTTTATCCCCTCGTCCCCCAATGCATAAACTTTGTGCCGAGGCGGAACTAATGTTAAGTCCGAGTTCCCGCCGAGACGCTCAGGTCTGCGCTCGCGCCAGTTTAGGAAGGGGAGGAGACCAGAGCGTAGCAGTGCAAGTGAGTGTAGCTCTTTCAGCGTGTGCTGCTGAGTTCACCGTAAGTTTTAAGAGTTTTGCCTTTTACGCGTCATTACCGCGTTAACGCAAATGTTTTGTATCTCCCCTTCCTATCTTCTCCGACACCCCTTGCCAGGGCGGCTCCAAGGAGGAGCGCTTCGTCCCCATTGCGTCGGTGGACCGAGCGAATCGTGTCTGTGCAGAGCAATCGGCCTTAATACTGAACGTTTTGTGGATGAGGGGCGGATGCGTTGTTACGTGTGGGAGCCTTCAGACTGTCATCGGCCCCGCAGCTCTATGTAAACGAGCAGCAGGAGAACATGTCTCCAGCTCACACGGAGGCTGTGAGCTTTCCAATGCGAAATTCCGCTCAGTCCAAACGATCACGTCAATTTGTGTTTCCAGTCGTGTCCCGACTAAATAAAGGCTGATGTTATTCCCCCATATTCACGTTCAGCCAAGCTGCAGATTGCAGCTTTTCCCGCATCGATTCATGTTCATCCAGGCTAAATGTTGTTAGTGCATGTTAGCCTTCACCTAACCATACTTTCGGCTTCGTTCTGGCAGAAAAAAGCACTGACCACACAGATTAAAAATAAAATGAGCGAACAGGAGCTTCATAATAACCATAACAGCAATAATAAACGTACGTTTAAAAGATCATCTCGTATATTACGGAGCTGCTAATAGATGGACTATTGTCACTATGACTGATGTAAATTCACTCCTGAGCATGCGCTGTTCTCTCCGTTGCGCAGCAGAGCGGCTTTTCCAAACCCGTTGGTGATGGCGGATTTTTTCACGCTGCTTTTAACGATTGCTTTGAACTTGAAAGCTGCATCATATTGTAGTGGCGATCACGTGCACGTTGGGTCTAATGGCACCAAAGGACTCTGGGATGCGGCCGGGCATGCCTGTTTTGTTGAACCATGACTGAAGTGTCTAAGACACTTCACTCTAAGGTGTGTTGAAAAATAAATGACTCATTGCTTGGAGTTGGATAGAATATTCAACCCATGCTCCGAGTTCGCAAGTATGTTCATGGCGGCCGTCACTTAAATCCATAAATTAGCCGCGTCACTGAATAAGCCGCAGGGCTGCAAGCGCAGGAAAAAAGTAGCAGCTTATAGTCCGGAAATTACGGTAGTTTGTGAAAGTTTCTTTTTTTGTGTGTGTTTTCACAGACCACATCTGTTGAAAAACGAAGAGAATGCATCCTGAAAGCGGTTTGTCTTTACCTCAATGAAAGTCCTGATGACCTGATAAAGGAGTCCCTGGTAAGTGTCAAATTTGTATGACATGAATCCTTGGGTGTAACATTTCTTCACTTAGAAATGTTAAGACTATCTTCATACAGGTTTTGTATTTAGCTCCATAAACAAATAAAACTCAATTTTTCCTAGAAAGCTCAGAATTTAAAGCGTGCTTACAAGGTTTGGTGGTCAATCGTCCAGCAATTTACAATATTTCTTACAGGTTTTTAGTCCAGATCTTGGGTAAATATCAGGAGTATTATTTTTATCTAGGCTGAAAAAAGTCATGATGTAGGTAAAGCTTTTTATATACAAGTATTTTCTAGTTGTTGTTCTTTATTATTGTAGTTGATTTTGTATTTGGGTTGTTGGTAAATGCCATAAAAAATTTGAACTTTAATCAATTTTTTTTAATACATATAACGTGACAGACTATCTGAAACACACCTAAAACACATCTTCATAAGTAATTTATTTTAAATCCCTGCTTTAGGATGCTGATCTTGAAGCGGAGCAGGCAACGAATGAGCAACTTGACATGGTGATCCACGTCATTCAACATGAAGGAGCTGAGCCCACAGATGACCCCGCAGAGATGAACATTTTCATAGAGGGGGTGGAAGTGCTGCAGGATGTAAAGGACGTGGCGTATGGTTGCACTCTCCTCCTGGGGCTCATCTACTGCCTTAATTTGGAGTTCCCCAGTAAGCTGAAATACACGTTTGAATTCATTCAGAAAGTATTGATGGACATGGATGGACAAAAACTGTCACCCAAGTTACAGGTCCTAAAGGTAAACTATATGATTAAAGGAAAGTTCACAAAGTTCCTAAAGCATAATTCTTTGGATTTCTCACAGTTGGAGTTCAGTTAACGTGTTACCGTTTCTGATTGTTAATCGTTTTATCACCTCACCAATGCACTTTGGTATTTTGTATTATTTTGTTGTTTACATGTGTCTACACATAAAGGGAAATAACGGGAAAAGGCAACAAAGACGGACACGCACTTAAGAAGACACAAACTCAAAAAGGCACTTTGTTAAGTCCGTTTGAGAGTTGACTTGTGTTTGCCCTTGTTTGTTTATTTGTTATAAATAAAAAATGTGAATGTCAAATGATTAAAGTTGTGGTTATTGAAGTCCTACAACATGATTACAATTAAATTTAGTATTGTTAATGTGAGGGATTTTAGTAAATGGAACAAAAAAACTCAACATGATTCATAAATTTAACATAACTAAAAATCAACTCTTGATTATGAATAAAACAATAAATTAGTAAAGTCAACATAACTGTTAATAAATGGAATGGAAGAATTTTGAGTAAATCCAATATAAAAATTAACAACTTTTACTTAATAATGTTAAGTAAATTCAATCTGATTGCTTAATTCAACGCAACAATGTTGAGTAAATTCAATATAATGATTAATAAATCCAACGCAACAATGTTGAGTAAATTCAATATAATGATTAATAAATCCAACGCAACAATGTTGAGTAAATTCAATATAATGATTAATAAATCCAACGCAACAATGTTGAGTAAATTCAATATAATGATTAATAAATCCAACGCAACAATGTTGAGTAAATTTTACATAATAGCACTATGTAAACTTACAATAACTGTGCAATGTAGCGCTTATTCAAGATAGTATTTTGAATTTTAGTCATTCAGTCTGTCTCAGATTTAAACAAAATTGTTTTGTGGGACCGGTTGACGATACTTTTTTATTTAAATCTAATGTTTCATTTCTTTGAGTGTAAGTTGGTACTGCCTTCTCCTGTTTCTTCATCGCTAGGGAGGTTAGGACGACAAGATGACACGCTACAGTCACAGCGAGACTCCACCGCCACCTGCTGCGGTCTCCCAGCAGTGTGCCTTCCATGCTGCTAGGTTGCAGAGTCACTTCAAGGATCCAAGTAATAATGGATGTTGGGTTCAGGTGGATTCTTTGCTGATGATAGAGACAAACCGCTACTAAAAGACGGAACCCCTTTGTAGTCAGACTTCACCACAACAGCCTCCTTTAGGCCTCTGGTGCATGCTGCAACTTACAGTGACTGAGATTAGAGGTAAAATCTTAAGGCTGAGTCCGAACCCGACCCAGCCCAAAATTCGAGTTGGGTTCGGACTCGGGCTTCTCTCTCGCTGACTTTTTAAATAAACATATGTTTAGAAAAAGGAATACTAAAACGATGTGTGGATACTAAACTAAGGAATACTTGTTGTAAATAAATAATTTGGTTAAAACATAGAAGGCGCTGTAAGGTCATTGCTATTTAAATACTACTAAACAGAAAGCGCAATGTGTTCCAGCGTTATTTTGTTGTGCAAATGCATTTATCATGATCATAAAAATATGTAGATTATTTTAATCTTAGGAAATTTTGCATTTTTTTATGCCAAAAATACTATGGGATAAATTGAAATTTCGGGTTTGCTGCGGGCTCGGGCCTGCAACTCAAGTTAATTGGTCGGGCTCGGGCTGGGTTGGGCTTTAATGCCCGCGGGCCTGGGTTGGGTGGGACTGGATTTTTTAGGCCCGATCTTACCTCTAACTGAGATGTGTCCAGCTGGGGTGTTATCCAGCTATTTTTACTGTGGTGGGTGTGGTTAGGAGGACTTGGAATGGTCCTTCCCACCGTGGGCTGGCCCAGTTCTTCCTCTTTAGGACCTTGATGAACACCCAGTTGCCTGGTTTCACTAGTGAGCTTTCCTGTGGAGATAAAGAGTCAGATGGCAGTAAATTTGCACTGGACACCTTCATCTTTATCATTCTTATGATAAAGTCAACTAATGGGTGAAAGCAAGTTCATTTTGCTTTGTAGGAGTGAAACATCAAATGCATGAGGGACTAAAAGTTGTAAAGGATTAAATAATATTATACATAAAAACAGCTATTATCATTTTCCACTTCTAAAGTCGTCTTTCCCTAAGGAGGTTACGGCCATCAATGCAGCACAAACTGCCTGTACACAGGGTGGTAGAGCTTTTTTTTTTTTTGGAGTAAAATGTAGGGGGGTGTAATTTGTCTCTGTGTTTTTGCATTAATTTAATCTTATATTAAAATTAATTTTATTGATATAGCACCTAATTAAATACACAAAAACAAACACAGATAAAAGAGAAATTAATATAAAAGCTTAAAGAAGAGAAGTAGTAAGCTAAAGAGCTAAAATATGAAAATACAAACTCCTGAAACAGTGTTCTGTCTATTTTACTGATATAGTATTATGTTCTAATCATATGAATGACTTTTATAAGTAACATAATCTGCATAAATTTTAGATAACTGATCTGCATTTGTCATGTTGATTTCTGAAATAGTTATTTTTACATAATAATTAAGTAATTCATCGTCATGTGTTTTATTGATATTTTATGATACTTAATTCTGTCTGATAAAAGCTAGGAACCGGATATTGATAAATCATGTAATAAAATGGTTATAGTATAACGGGGTGGGATTATATAAATTCACTTCCTTCCACTCCCTTTCAAGCAATATTTATTAATATGTCTAATTATCCTAAGTTTGATTAGTTACTGTAAGAATGTAAAACTGATGATTATATTGCTTTTGTGTATTTTTCTACTTGATTGCTTGAAATAAACCATTTCAAATCAAATCAAAAAAAATATTTATTAATTGAATGATTTTTCTCAGCATCAAATGGTTCAGTTGGTCAAAATGTTTCTAGTTTCAATAAGGTCTGAAAGATTTCTTTTATTTCAGGCACTTTAAGCTTCTTTTCTGTTTCAGACTAGAACAGGGTTTCTGTGGCAAACTGAAGTTTATGTTTGTTGAAAGTGGATTTATATTGATTTTTTCTTTTGTTAATGTTAAACGATACAATTTTAGGTATAATTACACAATTTTTATAGACACTAACCTAATATATTGTCACCACGCGAGTGTGTGTGTATGTGTGTGTGTGTGTGTGTGTGTGTGTGTGGAGTAGGGGGGCGTGAAATATTTTCTTTATCCTAGGGGGGGCCTGGCAAAAAATAATTGAGAAGCACTGGTGTAGAAGATTTCAAACACGGTGGGAAAAACCCTTTTGAACTGTGAAAAAGTATTCCCTTTATGCAAAAAAGAACTTGTTTTGGTTTTTGAATTTTATTTTTCATGGCTGCATATTTTGTCACAGAGTGTAATTGTAGAATGAAGCTTTTTAAATTGTGTGCATTTAATGTTAAAATTGTCCTCGTTGGTCACCCATGAGCCATTTTTTTGGTCTACTTTTCTGAGAAAACAGTCGACTCTTTATAATCTACAGAATCGTGTCCTCTGCCAGTCAACCACACTAACGGCTACGTATGTAAAGATCTGCTGCTTCAGCTGCTCTAAATACCCGTTCTGAACTGTCTGGTTGGAATGAGGTTTCATTGAGTGAATGTTTCATTTATACGTGTGCTTGTTTAATGTGGCACAGATCAGCATCACTGCTCCACTGAGAGCAATGTTCTTCACATTATAGGGGAGTTAAAGATGCACAGTAATCATTTGTCAATATGTCACCTCTAGTGTGCGGCCCGGACCTTTGCTCATTTTTCTGTATTTGGCCCTCACCTAAAAAACTTTGGACACCCCTGATCTAAGGGCTCTGGGGGGTTCATAATCTAAAAACAAGTCTGAAATAAAAAGACCAAGACCATGAACACTTTTAAAAAACCATTAAAAGAAACTTAAAATTGATCCTAAAGCTGACAGGGAGCAAGTACAGTTATTCTAAGGTTGATGTTTCACGATTCAAGAACAACTTTATTAATCCCCGTAGGGAAATTTAGTTGCAGTAGCAGCACTAAGGAAATAGGGGGATAAAGACAAACACAGACACAAAATATACACAGAGAAAAAAAAAAATGTGATGTGTAATGTGCTCCCTGTTCCGGGGTTCTGGACTAGCTGGACGTGATAAGTGGGTTTCTTTACGCTAGAAAGGAGGGCATTACAGTCATCTATTCTTGATGTGATAAAAGCACAAATTAAGATTTCAGCACTGGTCAAAGCTAAGGTCAGCATCTAGAATCAATCCAAGGTTCCTTACTATCATAGACAGTTGGTTGATGGATAAAAAAAACCTTATCTCTCTGTGCTTCAGAACTGATAACCAAGACTTCTGTTTTGTTTCTGAACTACAAAAAGTTCTCTCCAATTATTATTTTAATGTCTGATTACAGTTTAAAAGCCTTTCCAAAAAAAACACTATTCACACACAGAACCACAACTGGATTGTTAAAACACAAAGCACAGCCTAACACACAATTACTGTTAACAGTTCTCTCCAAACTAAAACAAAAGCAAAAAATACACAACACAACAACTCATGGTATATTAACACGTAGCAAAATCAATTTCACTGAAATGAATGGTTGCGGCTGGGTAGCCCGGTTGGAAAGGTGGGAAGCTACCATGCCGGAAACGGAGGGGAATGAGCAATGGTACTGGGGGCAATGACCATATCAATGGCCAGCAATTAACCCAGTGGGGGTCTTGGGCAAGACCCTTAAAGCGACCGCTTCCCGAGTGCGGCTCGGCTGCAGCTCACCGCTCCCCCAGGTGAAGGGTCAAATGTGGAGACATATTTCCCTTCGCGGGATGAACAAAGTATAATAATAAATAATAATAATAATGACTCCTTAAATTTGAGACTAGTCATGTTTTCCTTTTTTCTTTATATTCCTCATTTCTATCCCTCTCATAGTCTGTCATGTCTCGTCAGGTTCCTGTCAGTCTCTGGTGTTGTCTTGTGTTTAACTTCCTGTTTTATTTTGAAGGTTTAACCCACCTCTCGTTTCAGTCCTTCCTCTCCCTGCCCTTGTCTGTTTCCCCACAGCTGAGCCTGCCTCATCATCCATGATCGTTTCCACCTGTGCTGCCCCTCCTCATGTATTTATAGCCTGAGTTTCCCTGTGTCCTGTGCCTGTTTGTCTTGTTACATGACAAAGCTAAGCCTAAATTTCCTAATCAAGGGATTAAAGCAATCTAAAACTCTGCATCTGAGTCCAGTCTGGTGTTCTGCCTTGTCAGTACAAACAGGCCAGAATGGAATCAGCAGAGCGCAGTGATTTGACTTCAGTTCTGCAACGCCTGGAAGCCCGCCTTTCTCAGCAGGAGGACTTGGCATCCCACATGGTGCAGGTCTCCACCCATGTTCAGGATCTCCGCCAGGGTCCGCCCTGGATCACCACACCTCTGGGTGCTTCTGCCTTGTCATGGTCACGCACATACACACACACACACACAGTCTGCGCGACAACAGAGCTTCACTCGAACACACGCAGCTGCATGATCTCACTCATACTGTCTCTACTTTAATAACTACTTCTTTCTTCTATTATTAGCTGTCCTTTCACACTATACTTTATCTTTTATTTTAACATATATTGTAGGCTATTTGGTTGTATTTGTACAATATATTTTTATATTTTTCGTCCCCCTGTAAAACAGCCCCGTCAGGGGATTTACTCATGTTATTACCCATATCACAACTGTAGGCCGCTGAATTTTAACAGTCCACACTTTTGAGTTTGTCGAAAAGTAAAAAATCCTAGATTACTTTGGTGACCTTAGCCAACCAGGAGGTGTGGAACGCTATGTCCCTACTTCCTGGTCCGAGGAGATCAAACCAGCTCGAATCTCCAACACCAAGGTCACTTTGATATCTATGTGAAAATATATATATTTTATTTTTGTGTCTATATACTAATACAATTTTATGTATTTTTCATTTTTTTATATTTTTATTCGTATTTTACTTTTGTTCCCTGCCACTTGTACTGCCTTTTTCCAGGAGTACTTATCCAGAGAGGGTCTCTAAAATATCTCTCTCTGGATTAGTATATATATATTCATTGCCAGACTAATACTGCTTTGTCTTTATCTATGCATCTCTTCCTGAGCCTGGGACCCCTACTCCCCAGTCAGCACTTCCATTTCTGGCGGATGACATAAAACCCTTGACAAAGTTGGCTGACTTCCGCGTTCCACAGTCTCTGCTCGTCCTACAGCTTCCCTGCAGATTGTTGCCCCTGCACTCCTTGAATTGGTGCCGCAACAACGACTGCACTCCACGTACCTATTCTACACTGAAAGTGATGGCGGTGGACGTCCTCCGTGTTCCAAAGAGACTTCAGACTTAAATCAACCAATAGAATGAAATACAAATTCTTGGATTATGGATGTTTGTAAACTATATTTTGCCAGGTGGAAGTCTCAAATTTAGGATGTTCTTAAGCTTGTATCATAGTAGGCCAGTGGAAGCGTCGGATTTTGATGTTAAGCTGTGTTCTTACAGGTTGGTGCATGGCGGTTCAATTAGCAGTTCCCTACAGCGTTCTTGCGGACACAAAATAAGATAAGATAAGATGAGATGAGATGAGATGAGATGAGATACGAAACGATACGATACGATACGATACAATAAGATAAGACTTTATTGATCCCCGGAGGAAAATTCAGCTGTCACAGCAGTCAAAACAAGAAATTTAGCAGTTAGAAAGAAAGCAAAGTAGCATTGAGTAAGAATAAGATTGTAATAATAGGAGGTGGAAGCAAAAGTACACGTCATAAATAACAAGTTAAATAATTAAATAACAGCAGCGGTTTCAACAGTCCTAAACCATATTGTTGAATAGCCTGACTGCTGTTGGGGCGAAGAACCTCCGGTAACGTTCCTTTTTGCACTGGGAGTGCAGCAGTCTTTGGCTGAACGAGCTACTCATGGTCCTCACCGTCACATATGGTGGGGGAGAGAGTTTGTTCCGGATGCTGGATAGCTTGGTCATCATCCTCCTCTCACCTACAGAGTCTACTGAGTCCAGGGGACAGCCCAAGACAGCGCTAGCTCTCTTCACCAGCTTGTCCAGTTTCTTTTTGTCCCTGTCATTGATTCCTCCACACCAGCAAACCACTGCATAGAAATTTGCTGATGCAACAACAGTTTCATGGAAGGTCTGGAGTAGTGGCCTACTCACACCAAAGGACCTCAGTCTCCTCAGGAGGTGGAGGCGACTTTGACCCTTATTGTACTGGACCCTTGCGTTATCTGACCAGTCCAGTTTATTGTTGATGTGAACACTAAGGTTCCTGTACACATCCACCCTCTCAATGTCCAGTCCCTGAAATACCACGGAGGAAACAGAGAAGCCCTTTTGCGGATGTCCACCACCATCTCCTTTGTTTTGGTGGCATTGATGTGAAGGTGATTGAGTTCACAACAGTCCACAAAGTCCTTGATTCAATTCAATTCAATTCAATTTTATTTGTATAGCCCAAAATCACAACAACAGTCGTCTCGATGGGCTTTGAAGTCAAACATGAACTCAAAAGGATCATGAATACAAAGAGTCAATAGGAAAATACTAAAATAAACTAACAAACTGACTAAGCTATACTGGCATCCCTGCCCTTAGACCCCCCTTCGCGGTAAGGAAAAACTCCTAAAAAACCGGATTCCGGAAAAAAATGAAGAAACCTCAGGGGTGCCCACATGAAGGAGGGATCCTCCCCCAGGACGGACAGGCGATTTACCAGAACTCATAGAGAAGAATGAACTTATCTAACTCTACATCTACATATTTAAAGTCCAGCAGACGAGCTTCATCCAGCCGGGGTTGGGGACAGTCAGGGGCGCGAGTCGAGCCGGAGACAGGAACCACAGCCAGGTTATGGAGCAGGAGCAGAGAGGAGGTACACAGTCAGGAACAGGAGCACGGATGGGCCAACTGGAGTCTGGAATCACTCCCACTCCCCAGGAGGGGAGAGGGAAAGAGGGACAATACATGAATCACTGCACCAAACAGAGACATGGAGAACTAAATGATAAATGATGATCACAGATAGAGAAGAGAGGAAGGGTAGAGGTAGATGAGAAAAGAAAAGTATTGGAAAAGGACAGAAAAGAGGACAGAGCCCCAGAGCACCATAGTTACCCCAGCTTCAACTTCTAGCAGCCTTTTAAAACAAATAGTTATTGTTATTAAGTTTAATTTAAACAATTAACATTAAGTTAAATAATCTCTGAATCCTAACTAGTCTGACAATAATCCTGTCCACAGAGGAATGTTTTCAGTCTAACTTTGAATGTAGAAACTGAATCTGCCTCTCTTCCATGAGCTGGGAGTTTATTCCATGAAACAGGGGCTTGGTGGCTAAACGCTCTACCTCCAACTGTACTTTGACTAATTCTAGGAACCACAAGCAGTCCTGCATTTAGTGAGTGAAGTGTTCTGATTGGATGATAAGGGACTATGAGGTCATTAATATAGGACGGGGCCATTCCATGTAAGGCCTTATGGGTTAACAGGAGGATCTGGAACTGGATTCTAGAATCAACTGGGATCCAGTGAAGGTAAACTAACACAGGAGTGATGTGATCTCTTCTGCTAGTTCCTAACAATCTAGCTGCTGCGTTCTGAACAAGCTGGAGACTTCTTCAGGAACTCTTAGGACACGCTGCTAACAAGGAGTTACAGTAATCCAGCCTCGACGTAACAAATGCATGGATGAGTTTTTCAGCATCACTCTTAGAAAGTAGATTTCTGATCTTAGCAATGTTCCGCAGGTGAAAAAATGCAGTTCTACACGCCTGAGATATGTGAGCCTTAAATGATAAATCCTGGTCAAATAAGACCCCAAGGTTTCTAACTGTGGAATTGGGGGCTATACTTCCACCATCCAGGGAGACTATCTGAGCAGACAGGGCATCTCTCAGGTTTTTAGGGCCTAGTATAATAACCTCAGTTTTTTCTGGGTTCAAGAGGAGGTAATTAATTGTCATCCAGGTCTTGATGTCACTAATGCAGGCGTTCAGTTTCTCTATATTGTCATTCTGGTCAGGTTTCATGGATAAATACAACTGAGTATCGTCGGCATAACAATGAAAATTAATGCTGTGTTTCCTGATTATGTTCCCTAGGGGTAGCATATATAGCGTAAACAGGATGGGTCCTAAGACTGAGCCCTGTGGGACTCCGTAGTTAACTCGAGTGTACTGAGAGGAATGTTTACATTAACAAACTGATACCTATCTGACAGATATGTCACTAAGTACTGGCTGAACTGTGAGTTTAAACTCAGACACAGAACGGTCAGTTAAGGTTCTTCTAAGATGTTTCTTATTCACTGGGGCAGTAGCATGTTCTAAAGTAAGCTGGAAGGTAATCAGAAAGTGATCAGAAATGATGGGGTTAAGAGGAAGGACACTCAGCTGGCTGATCTCTATACCATGGGTTAAAACGAGGTCCAGGGTGTGCTTGTGACAGTGAGTGGGTTCATTTACATTTTGGGTGAAACCAACATCATCTAATAAAGCTGCAAAAGCCTTTCCTAGACAGTCACTGGGGTCATCAATGTGAATATTAAAATCCCCTATTATTATCGTTTGATCAGAATCTAAGACAATAGTCGATAGGAAGTCGGAAAACTCAGTTAAAAATTCTGAATATGGGCCGGGGGGGCGATAAATAATTATGAATAAAACAGGTTTTCGAGTCTTCCTGTTTGGGTGATTTATAGACAATATGATACTTTCAAATGAATTATAAGCATTTTTAACTTTAGGGCTGAGAAGTAAGCTAGACTGTGATATTACTGCCAAACCACCTCCTTTACCTGAAATTCTGGATTTCTGATAGTTAGCATAAGTGGGGGGGTTGCTTCATTCAGTCTAACATAGTCATCCTGTTGGAGCCAAGTTTCTGTTAAGGCTAGTAAACTAAGGTTGTTATCAGTGATTAACTCATTGACTAAGAGGGACTTAGAGGAAATGGATCGAATGTTTAATAAACCGCATTTAATGACATCATAATTGTGCTTGTGAGAACTGCTGTCAGTCACTTTAAGGTTTCTATGACGCACTCCTTTTACTTGTCTGTCATCACATAAGCTAAGGCTAGGACCTGCTTGACTTTCCCTGCATGGGTTTTGCACCAGCACTAAGGGAGGCTCAGAGGAGTGTTTTCCACTGCTGCTCTGCGCCCGGGTCTCGTCTCTGGGTTGTCAGGTTGACAGACTAAGGTTAGCAGAAATGTTTCTAGAAAGAAGAGCGGCACCGTCCCGAGTGGGATGGACACCGTCTCTCCGCATGAGACCGGGCTTCCCCCAAAACGCGCTCCAATTATCCACAAAACCAACGCCGTTTTCTGGGCACCATCTAGAAAGCCAGCGGTTGAATGATGAAAAGCGGCTGTACATTTCATCACTGACTAAGTTTGGCAGGGGACCAGAGAAAATTACAGTGTCGGACATCGTCTTCGCAAGTTTACACACCGAAGCTACGTTTAACTTAACCACCTCTGATTGTCTCCGTCGGGCATCATTACCGCCTGCGTAAATCACGACTCGACGGAACCTGGACTTACTCTGAGCTAACATCCTAAGGTTCCCCTCGATGTCACCAACTCTGGCCCCCGGATAACACCTGACTGTAGCCGCTAGGAGCTCCACGTTTCTAACTTCAGAAGAGCCTATAACCAGAGTTGAGGATTCAGCAGGTGTGTCGCTGAGGGGGGAGAACCTATTACTAACGTGGAGTCTCGGATGCTCTAAGTTTTTGCGCTTAGCACTATGTTTCCTCCCAACCGGTACAAACCCCTGACTGTCTCCCGGCAGCTGGGAGAACGCTGGGGTGCTAACTGGGTTAGCCCTGGTAGCGCGGCCCGCGCTACGAGTAACGACCTGGCTAGCCGGCTTAGCTCCCACTGTGCAGAGCCGCGCTTCTAACTGCTCTAGCCTGGCCTCCAAGTCTAACACAAGACTACACTTAACACATCTACCGCTATCTTCACTAAAGGAGGCAGGGTCATCACTAAACATATGGCACATGGAGCAGGAGAGAGAGGGAAAGGTGGAAGGAGTGGTGGCCATGCTAGGTTCTAAGCTAGGCTAGCGGTGTTTAGGTAAAGAGAAGTGGTTTATTTAGCAAAATGAGAAAGTGAACAGCAAACGGTTTAACAGTAGTGTGTCGCTACTAAAAAGAGCTAGATGTGAATATTAACCCAGATAACCCTTAGAGTAAGCAAAACAAGAGAACAGTAGTCAAACACGACTAGTACTGGGAAAGGTTCCCCCGGAAATGACGTCACAGGAAACTCCTTGATCTCCTTCTTATATTCCAGATCGTTTTCCTCTGACACACGTCCAACGACGGCTGTGTCATCGGAGAACTTCTGGATATGGCAGCTGTTTTAGTCATGGTGGTCAGATGTGTAGAGTGTGAAAAGGAAAGGAGAGAGCACTGTCCCTTGTGGAGCCCCCGTACTGCAGATCCCAGCAGTCTTGGAACCGAGGTCAGCTGGTTGTCAATGCCAGCTCCTTCCAGCTTTCCTCTGAGCAGTGATGGTTGAATGGTGTTGAAAGTCAAAGAACGTGACTCTCACAGTACTTCCAGGTTCCTCCAGGTGTAGCAGAGTTCTGTGCATCAAGTAAATGACAGCGTCATCCGCTCCAATGCCCAATTGATACGCAAACTGCAGGGGGTGAAGCACTGGACTCACTAGGGCCTGGAGGTGATTCAAGATCAGCCTCTCTGGGGTCTTCATTAGGTGAGACGTTAAAGCCACAGGTCTGAAGTTGTTGGGCATCCTTGCCTGTGCGGTCTTTGGTACTGGAACCATGCAGGAGGTTTTCCACAGCACAGGGACCCTCCTTGTGTCGAGGTTCAGGTCCTCTACCAGAGGCCTGGGAGCTTGAGGGTCCTGCAGTATCTTAGCTGTTCCTAGCACTGTTCTTTTCTGGACTGAGAGGTCTGAGATCTTTCCCGGTATCTGTTGTAGCCACTCCTCCAGCTTGGGGGTTACTGCCCCGAGTGCTCCAATTACCACAGGCACCACTGTCACCTTCACTTTCCAGGCTTTCATCAGTTCTTCTCTGAGTCCCTGGTATTTCTCCAGTTTCTCATGTTCCTTCTTCCTGATGTTCCCATCGCTTGGCACTGCTACATCCACCACAACGGCTTTCCTCTGTTCTTTATCCACCACTACGATGTCTGGTTGGTTCGCCATTACCATCCTATCAGTCTGGATCTGGAAGTCCCACAGGATTTTTGCCCTCTAATTCTCTACCACCTTCGGGGGTGTTTCCAATTTTGACCTTGGGGTTTCCAGTCCATATTCTGCACACATGTTCCTGTATATTATTCCAGCCACTTGATTGTGGCGCTCCATGTATGCTTTACCTGCCAGCATCTTACACCCTGCAGTTATGTGCTGGATTGTTTCAGGCACCTCTTTAGACAGCCTACATACATACATAAAAAAAAAAAAAAAAACGCCTCTCTCACCCTCCGCGGGTGGTTTCTCCTCCAAGCTCGGGTCCTCTACCAGAGGCCTGGGAGCTTGAGGGTCCTGCGCAGTATCTTAGCTGTTCCTAGCACTGCGCTTTTCTGGACTGAGAGGTCTGAGGTCTTTCCAGGTATCTGTTGTAGCCACTCCTCCAGCTTGGGGGTTACTGCCCCGAGTGCTCCAATTACCACAGGCACCACCGTCACCTTCACTTTCCAGGCTTTCTCCAGTTCTTCTCTGAGTCCCTGGTATTTCTCCAGTTTCTCATGTTCCTTCTTCCTGATGTTCCCATCGCTTGGCACTGCCACATCCACCACAACGGCTTTCCTCTGTTCTTTATCCACCACTACAATGTCTGGTTGGTTCGCCATTACCATCCTGTCAGTCTGGATCTGGAAGTCCCACAGGATCTTTGCCTTCTCATTCTCTACCACCTTCGGAGGTGTTTCCCATTTTGACCTTGGGGTTTCCAGTCCATATTCTGCACACATGTTCCTGTATATTATTCCAGCCACTTGATTGTGCCGCTCCATGTATGCTTTACCTGCCAGCATCTTACATCCTGCAGTTATGTGCTGGATTGTTTCAGGCGCCTCTTTGCACAGCCTACACCTTGGGTCTTGTCTGGTGTGGTAGATCTGAGCCTCTATCGCTCTGGTGCTCAGGGCTTGTTCCTGAGCTGCCAGGATGAGCGCTTCAGTGCTGTCTTGTAGGCCAGCCCTTTCTAGCCATTGGTAGGACTTCTTGATATCAGCCACTTCAGTTATGGTCCGGTGGTACATCCCATGGAGGGGTTTGTCCTCCCATGAGGATCTGTCTTCCAGCACTGTATCCTCTGCTCTCCATTGCCTGAGACATTCACTGAGCACACTGTCAGTTGGGGCCTTGAGCTTGATGTATTCATGCATCTTGGATGTTTCATCCTGGATAGTGGCTTCTACGCTCACTAGTCCTCGGCCTCCTTCCTTGCGGCTAGCATACAGTCTCAGAGTGCTGGATTTGGGATGGAACCCTCCATGCATGGTGAGGAGCTTCCGTGTTTTAACATCCATGGTCTGTATCTCTTCCTTTGGCCATCTTATTATTCCTGCAGGGTATCTGATAACTGGCAGTGCATAGCTGTTTATTGCCCGGGTCTTGTTCTTGCCATTGAGCTGGCTTTTCAGGACTTGCCTTACTCGTTGAAGGTACTTAGCTGTTGCAGCTTTCCTTGTTGCCTGCTCCAGGTTGCCATTTGCCTGGGGAATTCCAAGGTACTTGTAACTGTCCTCAATGTCTGCTATTGTTCCTTCTGGGAGTGAGACCCCCCCTGTGTGGACTACCTTGCCTCTCTTTGTCACCATCCGGCTGCATTTCTCGAGCCCGAATGACATCCCAATGTCAGTACTGTAGATCCTGGTGGTGTGGATCAGGGAGTCAATGTCACGCTCGTTCTTAGCATATAGCTTGATGTCATCCATGTAGAGGAGGTGACTGATGTTGGCCCCATTTCTGAGTCGGTATCCATAGCCAGTGTTGTTGATTATTTGGCTGAGGGGATTCAGACCTATGCAGAACAGCAGTGGGGACAGAGCATCACCTTGGTATATCCCACATTTGATGGACACTTGTGCAAGTGGTTTCCCATTGGCTTCAAGGGTGGTTTTCCACAGCTTCATTGAGTTTCTTATGAAGGCTCTTAGAGTCCTGTTGATGTTGTACAGCTCCAAGCATTCAGTGATCCATGTGTGTGGCATTGAGTCATAGGCCTTCTTGTAATCAATCCAGGCTGTGCACAGGTTGGTTTGTCGTGACCTGCAGTCTTGGGCGACTGTTCTGTCGACCAGGAGTTGGTGTTTGGCTCCTCTGGAGTCTCTACCAATGCCCTTCTGTGTGTTGCTCATGTATTGATCCATGTGCCTATTTATCTTGGTTGCAATGATGCCTGACATGAGCTTCCATGTTGTGGAGAGACAGGTTATTGGTCGGTAGTTGGATGGGACTGCACCCTTTGAGGGATCCTTCTGGATCAGGATCGTTCGCCCTTCCGTTAGCCATTCGGGGTGAGTCCCATCTCTTAGCAGCTGGTTCATTTGTGCTGCCAGGCGTTCGTGGAGTGTGGTAAGCTTCTTTAGCCAGTAGGCATGTATCATGTCAGGGCCCGGTGCTGTCCAGTTCTTCATACCTGAGACTCTTTCTTGGATGTCTGCCACTGTGATGGTTACTGGATTCTGTTCAGGGAGGTTGCTGTGTTCTTTTCTCAGAGAGACCAGCTACTGGGCATTGCTGTTATGTGCTGTCTCTTTCTCCCATATACTTTTCCAGTACTGTTCAGTTTCTAGCCTTGGTGGGTCTGCTCGGCTGTTTTGACCCTGCCACTGAGCATACACTTTCGCTGGTTGAGTTGCGAACAGCCTGTTTATTCGTCTGGCCTCATTGTCTCTTGTGTATATATATATATATATATATATATATATATATATATATATATATATATATATATATATATATATATATATATATATATATATATATATATATACACAAATATATTTACCAATATACACATGCACACCAGGTGTATGTACAGAATCTACATTCTTCATTTTCCCAGAGAAACTAAATCATGTGTGTGATCATGAGGGCTATTGCTCTGTTGTAAAAACTTACTGTGAAAACACCTGATTTCCTGTAAGTGGGGTGGGTGGAGGGATAGGAGGGATTGTTTGTTCAGTTTCACTTTCACATGTTGAGTTTAAAAAGTTTGCAGAGGCTCCTCGGTTTCAGCAACTCCATCTGAGCAACATCATGAATGGATACGCGAGTCCAGGTGAGTCCAGGTTCTTCAGAGAACCACTGTTCTGTCCATTTCTGCTGTTTTCTCACCAACTTCTGTGATCTTCATTCTATAAAGTTTCATTGCAAAGATCTTTAAGATTTCAGACAAAAAGTGACTTAAAATACAGTTTAAAACACAAAAAAACTAAATTTTAAACAGTTTTTTTTCCTGTTTTTCTGTTTTTAAACAGATTTGATGAAGTTTAAACAGTGATTTAAACTTTATTGATAAAACTTTTATTTTGAAGTTTCTGCAGAAGCTCTGTTTCTGACCCGGTGTGGTTCTTGTCCTCAGACTCCTTCATCACTGATGACAGTGAACTGAGGATGGTGATGGTGGGGAAGACCGGGATCGGGAAGAGCGCCACCGGAAACACCATCCTGGGGAAGAACTGCTTCCAGTCCAAGTGCAGCCCCAGGTCTCTGACGGTGAACTGCTCCAAAGGCAGAGCCGTGGTGGACGGACAGCAGGTGTCCGTCATCGACACCCCCGGCCTGTTTGACACCAGATTTGGAGAAGATAAAACGGCCAAAGATCTGGGTCAGTGCATCTCCTTCGCTGCTCCTGGACCTCACATCTTCCTGGTGGTCGTCTCTGTGGGCAGATTCACTCTGGAGGAGAAAGAAACGGTGCAGATGATCCAGAAGATCTTTGGGCAGGATGCAGATCAATACAGCATGGTCCTCTTCACCCACGGAGACCTCCTTGAAGAGCCCATTGAGGAGTTCCTGAATGAAAGTCCAGAGCTCCAGGAGCTGGTCAGAAGATGCAACGGTCAGTATCACGTCTTCAACAACAAGCTGCAGGACAAGAAGCCTCAGGTCACAGAGCTGCTGCAGAAGGTCAGAGCCACCGTGGAGAAGAACGGAGGAAGCCACTACACCAATGAGATGTTCCAGGAGGCAGAGAGAGCCCTCAGAGAGGAAAAACAACGAATCCTGAAGGAGAAGGAGGAGCAAATACGCAGAGAAAAGGAGGAGATGGAGAGAGAAATACAGGCTAAGTACCAAAGTCAGATAGAGAAGATGCAGGCAGAATTTCAGGCTGAGAGGGAGAGGAACCAGAGGGAGATGCTGGAGGAGGTGAAGAATGGGAGAGAGTTCATGGTGGAACAATTAAAGAAAGACAGAGAGCTGCAGGAGCAAAGAATGTCCGCCGAGCTGAGTAGATTGAAGGAGGAACAGCAAAGACAAGTGCAGCAAATTCAGGCAGAGGTTCAGGCCAGACATGAAAATCTGGCCCGGACACTAGCTGAGACAATTAATCCTCCCACGTGCAGCATTCTTTGATGTTATCTAAACCTTCGTCACACAAATACCCCCCCCCCCCCCCCAGGTTTGCTAAAGAGCCTCCTTTCAGAAGGATGAGGTCTTTGGCTGATCCCCAGATCCTGATGTCTGCATCTGCTCTGACTCCCCGTCAGCTGCTGCAGCTGCTCTGATGGTTCAGCTGCATGAATTCATGTTTCTGTGGAGGTTTTCTCCTCTTTTCTTTCTGCTTGTTGTCCATCATTCTGCTGAGCTGCACATCAATAAAGGCTGAAAGAAGAAAGACGTGTGAAGTTTGTGAGAACGGGAGCTGGGTTCAGGTCAGAACTTTAGGTCCATGTTATGAGTCTGTGATCTAAAGCATCTGCAGATGGATTCTTGTGACATAATGATGAGGGAAGCAGGTGGCCCAGAAGGTTCACAACATATTAACTTACCTCACAACATATTAACTTACCTCACAACACAATAACTCACAACACAACACATTAACTCATGGCCCAGAAGGATCACAACACATTAACTTACCTCACATCACATTAACTTACCTCACAACACAAGTAAAGCTGCAATGGAAGTGCTTTTATTCTGAAATTTCCATTGGGCTGAGCAGCTAACTTTCTGACAGAAAGTAACGTCACAGTGAGCTGTGGAGGGAGTATGTTTATTCTGCAAGAGAAGCTAGCAGCAGTGTTGCCAGATTGGGCGATTTTGGGTCTAAATTTGGTAAAAATGGCTTTTGGCGGGTATGCATAATTTAGGTGGTTTTATGGTCAGGTTTTTTCCCCTCATGAATACACACATTAGGCCGTGTGGCTGTTGGAGATCTATGTACTAAAGCTCCGTGAACGGCAGAGACACATAATGGACCGGCCTCTGTCATCTAACCTGTTGTTGGGGGTGTGCAGCACCCCGCCCCGCCTCTTAGAAATTGTGTTCTTCGAAGCTTGATAATGCGGCTGCGTGTGGGCAGAGCTACCAGCGAAAGTAATCGTCTGAGCGCTACATGGAGTGGTGTCTGCGTGCATCAATGCATGGTAGACACTGAGAATGTGGAGAGATCAGGTTTATTATTTTGAAGAGTTCTACTTGGTAATCATGTTTCCACGTTTGAGATCATAAAATCATCCCAGGGAAAGTCTCTGCTTCAACTCCTGCAGGGAAAGCTGCGTCTGAATCTGACGCTTTGTTTCCATCTCTCTGACAGTTTGAAGCCAAAGCCCCCCTCAGCCCAGTGGAAATTTCAGAATAAAAGCACTTCCACTGCAACTTTACTTCCGTTGTGAGTTAATGTGTTGTGTTGTGACCCTTCTGGGCCACCGTACGAAGCTCTATCAGAAAAGTAAGAAAAAGTGACTGTCGGAGGTGTGGGAAGAAATGAGGATGCCTGATGTCAACCAACTTGTACTTTTAATTTCCTCAGTAAACGATCGGTGCGCACTGGCAATACAGAACAGTCAAAGAGAGTCTTGAACAGAATATACAGAGCATAAAATAAAGCATCTGGTGTCTCACACTGCCATCTAGTGGAATATAACAAAAGTGCTCTGACTAACAATATCTATGTTGTTTCCTTGTATTTTTACTCTTAACTTAATAATACTATGACATCCCCCTGTTTTAATAACAAACTTGTTTAACTTTATAAAACAGTTTAAGTTTTCTACTCATTGAACTTAAGTGGTATGCGAGTAATCCTCCCAGATCTGGTACTCTGGCTTCTCATCTGAAATCCTCCCTTGTTGTTCATCAGTGGGGGTTTCTCTTTTGGAATCTCCACATCTCTTGACTTTTGTGGGGAACCAATAGCGGTCTTCTCCAGTGAGCCAGATTTGGTAGATGTGGTTTCCTCTGGTGAGTGATATGGTGAAGAAGCTGGTATTGATTCATCAGTTGGAGGTGATTTTAACTGCCGATTCCCACCGGGTGTCTCCGTGTGTCTGGGTTTGAGATGTTCCCTTGTCCTCTGGTAGGTCTTTCCTTCAAAGTCAACAAGGTATGTCCTGGGCTCTCTTATGGGATTAGGCCTGTTCAAGATAGTTCCTGGCTCCCATATCTTTTTTAGTGTGTTCCTCACATACACTTGCTCCTCGTCCTGAAGGTCACTTCTCTCTTTCCCAGCACGCATGTCATAAAACTCCTGCTGCTTCGCTTGCCTTGCCCTGTTCATCTCCAGGTGGTCGTCAGCATGTGGATGGTGTGACAGAAGAGCTCCTTTGCTGATTGATTGCAGTAAGGATTTTGGTTTTCTGCCATATAGCAGCTCATATGGTGATGGCATGTTGTCATCCAGTGGTGTTATTCTGTACATCCACAGTGCTGTGTAAGGGCACGGTCCCTACAGCTCTTTCAGCTACACTGTTAGCTTGATGATGATAGGGAGAGCTGAACGTTAGGGTGATGTTTGAAAATTCACCCCTCTTTTGAACTCTTCACTTACATACTGTGTGCCACAGTCTGCAATTATTGTTGAAGGTAGTCCATGCTCACCCAGAACACTCTTAAAATAGGTGCACACCGTCCTAGCGGATATGTCAGGTAGTAGTCTCATGACTGGAAACCGAGAATAGTAGTCCACAATGATCAAGTATTTATGACTGTCGAACTCGAATATGTCAGAACCAAGGATTTCCCATGGTCGTGTCGGAAGGTCAGGTTGCAGTATGGATAGTTTCTGCTGTGCTGGCTGAAACATGCTGCACACATGACATCCTTTCACCATTTCTCTAATGGTGCTGCTAATACCTGGCCAAAACACAGATTCTCTGGCAAGCAGTATGCATTTAGTCTCACCTTGGTGACCAGTGTGAAGAATATCCAGAATGTTGTTTCTCAGTGCTTTTGGAATGACAATTCTCTCTCCTTTCAGGATGAGCCATCTTCCAAAACAAGATCACATCTGAATGTCCAATCTTCCCACAGTTCAGGTGGACACTGCTTCCTGTATTGAGGCCAGCCTTTGTAGATGGTGTCTTTGAGTATGTTCATTGTTGAGTCATGTGCCATTGCCTCTCTGACAGCTTTGTCATCCACCAGTCGTGTAGCAGTAGATATGAAATGCACATCAGACTGGTTGCTTGTAGTTATTT
This sequence comes from Oryzias curvinotus, assembly GCA_023969325.1. Classification (NCBI taxonomy): domain Eukaryota; kingdom Metazoa; phylum Chordata; class Actinopteri; order Beloniformes; family Adrianichthyidae; genus Oryzias; species Oryzias curvinotus. The sequence goes on from JALJSC010000118.1 coordinate 174,157, forward strand.
CTTTCGTTGTCTTTTGACAGATTCGTGACAAAGCATCTGCTAAGGGGATTGAACGCCCTGGTTTGTAATTAACTTCAATGTCAAATTTAAGACATCTGAGAATAAATCTCTGGAGTCTTGTGTGTGTTTCTGCAAGGTTTTTCTTGAAAATCTGCTCCAGGGGTGAGTGCTCAGTTTCCACCATTGCTTGTCTTTCAGGCAGGTAGTATTCAAACTTTTCTAGTCCAAACATAACTGCGAGACACTCCCTCTCAGTGTTGGAGTATCTGGATTCTGTGGGGCTCAAACATCTGGATGCCATACCAACAATTTTTTCTTGCCCATGCTGATCATTTTGTCAGATCCAGGCTCCGAGACCCAGGGTGCTGGCATCACACTGCAGGATGGTCACTGTATTAGGGTCAGAGTCGTAATAGCTGATCAATTGCTTTGTGCACAGTTCTTTTTTGATGTCATCAAGAGCTTGCTGATGATGGGGTTCCCATCTGAAGTAGACATTTTTTTTATCGAGTTCTCTTAGTGGAGCAACTAGCTCTGCCAGTTTGGTTGAAAATCTGTTAAGGTACGTGACCATTCCCAGGAGTGTTTGGAGTTCCTTAGTGCTGGTCGGAGCTTGAATGTCTTTAATAGCCTGCAGTTTGTCTTCTGAGGGCAGCAGCCCATCCTCAGTGAGTGTATGCCCATAGAAGCTGACTTTGTTCTGTTTAAACTGCAGTTTTTCTGAGTTAAAACCAATATTGTTCTTCTTTGCTGCCTCCATGACTTGTATGAAAGCTTCGTCATGCTCCTCTTCAGTGGCTCCAGATATGATCAGGTCATCTGCTATGCCTGATACGTTGGCAATGTTGTTGAAGATGGAGTCAAGCTTCCTCTGCAAAATGTCCTATGAAACCACCAATCCGAAGGGCAGGCGCTTGAATCTGTATCTGCCAAACGGCGTGTTGAAGGTGCACAACAGACTCGACTCATAGTCTAGCTCCTCATGCCAGTAGCCTTTTTTGGTGTCTATGACACTGAAATATTTTTTCCCGTGCTGGAGTGGTAGAAGCTCATCGATTGTCCGTGTAGGGTAGTGCGCTCTCTTAATGTTCTTATTAAGGTCCTTTGGATCAAGGCACAGCCTGATTTTTTGCTGGTCATTTTCCCCTTTGGTAATTCTGCATGTGATAGAGTTGACCCATTCTGTAGGTTCTGTAACTTCATTAATGATGTCATCTGCCTTCATCTTCTCCAGTTCAGCTTTGTACAATGGCATGATGTGTACCGGCACAGCTCTTGGTGGGTGAATGACTGGTTTAGGGTCATCCACAAGCTCAATGTGGTATTTTTCCCCTGGGAACTTCCCTATCTTGTCAAAGCATTCCTTATATTTTTGCAATACTTTTTCTTTAGTGAGAGTTGACGTTGATTTCAAGTGGGCAATATTGACTGTTATCAGCCCAAGTTCTTGTGCTTGGCTGCATCCTAGCATTGATGGACTTCCTGATGGGGCATTAACAATGTTGAACTTTGTCATTATAGACTTTTGCTTATATGACACTTTGATCTTGGTAACACCAACATTTTTGATTATGCTGCCATAGCCACTTAATATGGTATCACTTGATGTAATGCGTGGCTCAAATGGTAGAGTCTGCAGATCATCTGTTGTCAGAATACAAGTGTCTGCTCCTGTGTCAATCTTCATGTTCATGGTGTAGCTGTCATTTAGCTTAACTTTGACCAACAGTTTATCTGGAAACTTGCATGCAGTGTCAACTGCACAAACTGAGGTGACAGAGCCGATTGTAGCTGAAGATCTTGTGTTGTCTGTGTCATAGTCGCAGCGGTGTATATCATCTGGACTGTTTATTTCATGCAACTGTTTGTTTCTTTTTATACATACTTTCAGAAAATGTCCAGTTTTTCCACAGTATCTGCATTGCGCTGATTTTGCTGGGCATGGATCTGACCTCTGATGACTGCCTCCACATCTGTAGCAACCATTTGGTGTAAGATGCAACTTTCTAGTGTTGAGTTGTCTGTTAGGTTTCTCACCCTTTCTGAAGTCACTTTCCTTCATGTGAGGTCTCTGCTGCTTGTTTTGGCTTGCAAATATCTTCTGCTTGCTTCTCACTGCATGAACATCTGTTGGTTGCCTGCTGCCTCTACTTATGATGTCCATCTGAGCTCTGGTGCTCTCTTCCACTTTGGCTAGGTCATACACTTGTTTAAAAGTTAAAGCATTGCCAAGCTTGATTGCATCACTTCTGACTTGGTCAGATTTGAGGCCAAACACGAGTGTGTCTCTCAATGTTTCCTCTTTGTTTCTTGTGCATATCCTCCTTCATCAATTAATAGTCTGGCTTTAGTTACAAACTCTTCCAGTGGTAATTCTCCTCGTTTCAAGCATCTCAGTTGAAATCTAGCAAGTATGTAGTTGCTCTGTGGCCTGCTGTAGCCTTCAAGTTTCTCAAACACTGGGTCCAGTTTAAGTTTGTCATCCTCACTTGCAAAAATAGCTGTGTTGTATATTTCCAAGCCTTTATCTCCAATCCATAACAAAAGAAGTCTCACCTTCTTGTCTTCTTCTGTGTCGGAAAGTGGACCCTCAAAAATGAGTTCACATGTTTGTTTGAAGAGCTTGAATCTTTTGTGTACGTCTCCAGGACTAGTCCAGTCCATACATGGAGGTTGGAATCTTTCAGCCATCTCAGAATCCGTAAAAATGCATTCACTGTGTTAAGGTGTAATACATCCAGGAATTAGTCTTGTCCGATATGCTAATTAGCTAGCGTCGTATCTTGCGCTGGTTCGAAAACGTTTCAAACGGCGGTTTAGGTAGACACGTCCTTGTGAAGATTAAAATCCCACTTCTGACACCATGTCAGAGGTGTGGGAAGAAATGAGGATGCCTGATATCAGCCAACTTGTACTTTTTAATTTCCTCAGTAAACGATCGCTGCGCACTGGCAATACAGAACAGTCAAAGAGAGTCTTGAACAGAATATACAGAGCATAAAATAAAGCATCTGTTGTCTCACACTGCCATCTAGTGGAATATAACAAAAGTGCTCTGACTAAAGGCCCGTACACACCGGGACGAATATTCGCCAGGCGTTATTCGCCACGTCTTTTGTGTTCACACCCAGGCGATTTTCGCTGACGATGAGCCGACTGAACATGCAATTTAATTCCCTGACATTAGATGGCGCTGTACACAAGGTGGTCGCTTTTCACTCAGAAGAAGAGAGCCAGTATTTACGCGCTTGTCAGAATCATACAAAGAAAACATGAATGTTTCAAGCACCAGTAGCTCCAGCTCCAGTTCCAATGATGAAGAAATTATTGTTCTGTTGATGATGAAAGACACCGGAAAAGACACCGATTTTGGGTACATCCCATAGTTACGAGAAGAGAAGAACATGGTGAGTTTTATCGACTGGTACAAGAGCTGAAAATGGATCATGAGCGTTTTCGGGGATATTTTAGAATGTCCGTCATTATTTCTTTGCGGCAGTGTAGCCGCTACTTGGCGTCTATCTTCTTTGCTGGTATGTGTGCTCAGAAAGGCAGTGTTGTGTTTGAGCGCCCCCAAGTTGTGTTTTAATGTAACTTCAGAAGCTCCAGACACGTGTGCAAAAGCGCCATTCTCATTGGTCGGATAGATTTCGACGCGAGGCGTCAAAAAAAAAAAAAAAAAACGAACCCGAGGCGGTTTTTTTTTACGCTTTGACGCGTGGCGTTTTTTCGCGTCGGTGTGCACACTCTCATTGGTGCCCTTTGTTTAGTCACGAGGCGAATTTCCCGGCGAAATTCGTCCCGGTGTGTACGGGCCTTAACAACATCTATGTTGTCTCCTTGTATTTTTACTTGTAACTTAATAATACTATGACAGAACATATCATGTTTGGCCTACACAAAAGAATACAAGATCAAACGTAAAATTGGCAAATAATCTAATTATAAATATTTGGTAAATTTCCTATTCACAAATCAAAGTGTTCTTCATCACAGCTTTTTTCCCTGTAATAATTAAAACATTCAAATCTTATTTGCACACAATTTGTAATTCCCTCGCAGTCAGTCCAGACACAAGTGGTTTTCTTAACCCTTGTGCTATCCTAGGCACTTTAACATTGGGAGTTGGGTCATCTAGACCCACTAGACAGTGCGCGGAACCGTTTCTTTTTCAATGATTTGTGATCTTCACTGGTTCAATGGATTACATGACATTTTTCCACCTTTATCCACCTTTGTCATGGTAGGAGAACATGTCAAAGTAAGGGTGGGGTCATCTATGATAGCACAAGGGTTAAACAGTTGTGTTTATTGTCCTACACACACTGTGAAAACTATAGAAAGCACAAACAAAACAGTTAATGCTTATCAAAACAAGTACAAATTTTGAAAATGAACATTTACACTCACAATAAAAATGCCAACACAAAATAAACATACCTCGCTGGCTGTATGCTGCCAAAAAGGGAATTAGAACCTCTTTTCTTAAGTTTCTTTTCTTGCTTGACACTGATCTTCCTTATGGATCTTACTTTGTGCTCTCTTTTTCCTTCTCTGCTTTTCTAACTTAATTTGACCGCAGCGACATCTACAGGTGGCTTATAAAACTACACATTTAAAATAACCTTAAAAGCCTCCAAAAAAGAAACCCTAAATTCAAAAGAAAATGTGGCAGCTACACTATTTCTAATAGCTTAAACCAAAGACCAGACGTATTTATGAAAACTGTCTGTCTTTGAACATTTTCATTGCATACTAATCTGTTTCTGCAATATTTCTTTTGTAGTACATGTGCCATCCCCTGCTATTCTCATTGTTATGACCATTGTTCTTGTCATACATATTTGTTCTATTTGATTTGAACAATAAAGTTTTTTTTAAAAGCTTCGTGTTTGCAGGCAGTGAAGAGTCTCTGTTGTAGTGTTCAGTCCATAGAACGGTTCGGACTGCTGTCTGTTCGGCTGCAAATGCACTTAATAATAATCATAACAATAATAAAAGCGCATTTAGAAGAAAATCTCGCTCTGTGTCAGAGCTCTGCTTGTTTGCAACTTCTTCTTCTATGGTAGTATCGTAATTTGTCCAGACCAATCACTATCTGATACGTTATCGGACCAACGGACAGCCAATCACGTAATGGGACGTCAGCACTACCGGAAGGACCCTGAACGGTTATTGTACCTACACCCGCCAAAGCGACGCCGCGTGAAGCTCCGAGCAGCTGCCTGCGGCTGGACTGAGACCGACTCTCTGCTCGGATCAGCTCCGTCACAGCGACCTCTGCTGGTGCTCTGATGTTAACACATCCGGGACCACAGGCAGTCAAACCACGTGACTTTAAGAAGACTTTAAAGCTTTGCTTTTTATTAAATGTTTGACCAAAGGTGTGTGATCGTCATTTGATCTGGATAATGCTTTGACAACTGTCTGATGTGGCAAATAGAAATATTAGCTTTGGATGTAACCATCACCACCACCACCATCACCATCATATGATGATGAGAGAACTTCAGCCGCTCAGAGACAAACTGAAGTCTTGGTTATGGGTTCTGAGAGACATGAGGTCCTTTTCAAGTGACCAAGGTCTAAGATAAGGAACCTCTGTGCGGTTCTAGATGCAGATCTTGGCGTTGACCAGTGCTGGAACCTTAATTCATGCTATTATCACATCTAGAACAGCCTACCTGAGGATGTGAGAGCCTCATTCACTGTGGAGATTTTTAAGAAGAACTTAAACATCTATTTAATTCAGCTTTTGATTAGATCTCGTATGTGGGCTCTAGAAATTTGCTCTTATATTTTAGATGATATTGTATCACATATTTGTTTTTTAATACTTTTTAGTCAAGTTTAAATGTTTATTTCTTAACTTATTCTAATTTATATTCTAGGTGTTTCAGGCTTTTTAATGCCGTTTTTATGCATCAACTAATTTTTCATATTTTAACTGTTTTTATTACTTCTACATTTTAGACCGTTCATGAGGGTCTTCTCACCTTGGCTGGGGTGTTTGGGCTCCCAGAGTTTTGCCCCTGCTTGTCCTCTGGCGTCTCTTGTTCTGGGTCCTTCTGGCCCAGTGTGCACAGTCGGACCCATTGGACCCACAGTTGTGGGGCGGGAGGTGCTGTGCTGCTTTAAAGCTGACACCCCGGCCAATAGGAGGACAGGGCGGACGGCGCCTTCAGGGTTCTCAATTCTTTAGCCTTTTATACTAATTTCTCTTTTATTTGTATGTTTTTGTGTATTTAATAATGGGACTGCATGTGTGGGGAGGGTTTGATTTTATGTACAGCACCATGAGCTGTTCTTTTTTCATGGAAGGTGCTTTAGAAATAAAATTAATTAGAATTAGAATTGGATGTATCGGGGGGGATACAGGCGCAGCAGCACATCAACCGAGGGGAGGAAGAGAGGGAGAGAGAGAGAGAGCGACATGGAGACAACAAGAAACTGTAGAAATAGAAAAACGTCCAGAAAATGAGCAGAGCGACAGTCTTGGGAAAAGAAGCAAAAGATGGAACCATTTGTCTTTTATTGATGGTTAAAGATCATCAATAAAGACTGCAGCGTCTCCATGCCATCTCAAACCAACCTGTCCAGAACCCCCGAGAGGATCTAAACCTGCAGAACGAATGAAAGGGAATGAAGGCACATTTTTTTATTTTGTAAATTTTATCTGGAAGGAACAAATGACAACATTCATGTCATGGACTTATGTGAATAAAACGCTCATCAAGCAGCATCTGTCTTCTGCCCCGTAGCCCCCCCAAACCCCCATTTGCCACGTGGCTGCTGGCCCAGGTGGAGATGGGTCGGTACGCAGGACTGCGGTTCGTGGACCGGAACCGGTTTCGAGTTCCCTGGAAGCACAGCTCCAGACGGGACTGCACAGACGACGACATCCAGATCTTCCGGGTAAGAAGGGCTTAAAGGTCTCCATGCACGGGGAGGGGCTTTGGTGTCTTAACATCCGTGGTCTGTATCTCTTCCTTTGGCCATCTCATTATGAAAGACAAGTGAAAGAAGTGAGACGCAGAAACCTTACAGTGACAGACAGCAGTTCTCACAAGCAGAATTCTGATGTCATTAAATGTGGTTTATTAAACATTCCATCCATTTGCTCTAAGTCCCTCTTAGTCAATGAGTTCATTAATGATACAACCTTAGTCTACCTTAGCCAGGGCGGACAGGGAGAGACTGCAGAGGGTAGTCAAAGCGGCTCAGAGGATCATCGGCTCCCCCCTCCCCTCCCTGTCGGACATCTATTCTTCCCGTTGTCTAGGCAGAGCTGGGAAGATCATAAAAGACAGTTCCCACCCTGGCTCTGGACTGTTTGACCTGTTGCCCTCAGGAAGGTGCTACAGGTGCATCAGATGAAGGACAAACCGCCTTAAAAACAGTTTTTTCCCCAAAGCCATAACCATCCTGAACTCACACATGCACTAACACTGACAGCTACACCCCCATGTCTCCCTCTTTCACTATGCGCATCTCATCATGTCAACACCATCTCATTATGTGCAATATATTCCCATCAATATGCAATTTAGTAAGTGCAATATATCTCTGCCATCATGGGCATAGCTGTTTTTTTGTTTTGTTTTAATTACTACCTCTCTGAGGAAATTTTCTATTTTCTATTGTAGATTTTGCACTTTTGTAAATTGTACTTTGTATATTGTACTCTTCCTTTTTGTGAAATTATTGTATTATTCTATTATTTTTGTGAAATTATTTTCTTATGCATGTTAGCACTGAATAGTGAGAGGCTTTTTCATCTCATTGTATATGTGTACAGTGATAATAAAGGCATTCTATTCTATAAGGGCTTACATGGAATGGCCCCGTCCTACATTAAGGACCTCATAGTCCCTTACCATCCACGGAAGGGTGAAAGGGGCAAATTTTTATATATATATATATATATATATATATATATATATATATATATATATATATTTGGACACACCTTCTCATTCACAGAGTTTTCTTTATTTTCATGACTATGAAAATTGTAGATTCACACTGAATGCATCAAAACTGCGAATGAACACATGTGGAATTATATACATAACAAAAAAGTGTAAAACAACTGAAAATATGTCATATTGTAAGTTCTTCATGGTAGCCACCTTTTGATTTAATTACTGCTTGGCATTCTTTTGATGATCTTGAAGAGGGTGTATGTGTGTGCGTGTACAGTCCATTTGTCCCATCTTCTCTTGAATTTGCCTTCTCTCAATCTTAAAGCTAAGGTCGTCTCTTCCATGATGTAGATCCTCTGGTTCAGTCCAGTCGGTTCTGGTTGGTGGTTCTGGCTGAAGCCACCGTCTAGTCATTTGGCCGCTGTGTTTAAGGCGGCTGTTGGTGCCTTGCAGGCCTGGGCAGTGGCCAGCGGAAAAATTCACCAGTTTCCCAACAACAAAGCCAGATGGAAAACCAACTTTCGCTGTGCTCTCAACGTTCTGTCCACGCACTTCAGGATGGTGGAGGATAATTCCAGGATTCAGCACGATCCTCACAAGATCTACGAGGTTCTCAACACTGAATGTAAGACCTCTGATTTCTAACCAGCACACTCTCTTGAAATCTACCTTTTAGTTAGTAAAAAATGTTTCTTCACCTACAGATGAAAGTCTACCGAGCCAGAATTCCCCACAGGAGTTCGACCGGTCTCCAAACATTTACTGCTCCCCCACTGAGCGCCTCTCCTCAGGACATGTGGTACAGTCTTGCTCCAACTCACCTTCATGTCTCTCCAGTTTTCATTTCTTAACCAAGCACCTAACCGTGTTCACAGAAGGATCTGTCCAACAACTTCGGAGCCCTGGATCTGGAAGCACCGCCTGCAGGTATCCCCCCAAGTCGGGTTTCAGTCCCAGCCCTCTGATAGTGTGTACTTCATGGTGAAAAAATACACTCGCTGCACGTGTGTGTGATTCTGGATTTGTAACTCATACATTTTTTGGTATGACTGTGTGTTCTTAGTTATGTTTTCACATGTGCCCTCGAATATCAAAAACCTACAAAATATGAAAAACATACCAAATACAATTTACACACAATTAGGAATGAGAGCAGCTCAAAACTACGACATCAAAACGGCTCCTACACACACAAATCTTTTAAATGGTACACACCAATCCCCTGATACACTCATGCACAAAAACACGTTTACCACAGATCAGATGTGAGACCACTTTCTCATCTCCAGATCTTTGCGTAGATCAGTGGTTCCCAAACTTTTTCTGCAGGGCCCCCCTTTCTGAAAATTACAATATTTTCGAGCCCCCCCACACTGACACAAACATACAATCCTTTGTTTCTAAACTCCACCGCGCCTTATAACATGTGGTTAATGAGAAATCTTTCTCTGAACGGTAGAATTATGTTATCTAAAGCTGAAGGAATCTCTAGATCTGTCTATGTGTCTCTGTCTTTAGAAATTCCAAAACACATCTGTAACCTATTAAACAAAACATTATTTGATTTTTGGAAGAAAAAATGTCATTACTTACGCAAAATTTGTTTTGTGTAACACCAGAAAACATGGGGGCATGGATGTATTAACCTTTGAAACTTTAAACAACTCTTTTAAAATAAGTAATTTATTGAAAGGTTGAAGACAATATCTGGAATGCATTTCCCAAATATATATTTTACGCATGGGAGGCATTAAAATTTTGCTAAAATGTAATTGTAAAATTGAAAAATTACCCACAAAACTTTCAAACTTTTACAAACAAGCCCTGCTGGCCTGGAAACTCCTTTATAAACATAATTTTTCTCCAACAACTTGTTGTATTTGGAATAACAGTAATGGTACAATACAAAAATAAATCACTTTTTTTCCTAGGTGGTATGATAATGATATTGTTTTAATCAGACAACTTTTCAATTCTCATGTACATCTTCTGATGTATGAAGAATTTCTTTGAAAATTCGGTATTCCTGCTCCACCCAGAGAATTGCATAGTGT
>JALJSC010000119.1:0-52183 GCA_023969325.1 Oryzias curvinotus
CAGATCCTTGCAACATGGGGCCGTGCATTATCATGCTGTAACATGAGGTGATGTTGTTGGATGTACGGCACAACAATGGGCCCCAGGATCTCGTCACGGTATCTCTGTGCATTCAAAATGAAATCAATGAAATGCACCTGTGTTCTTCACCCATAACATATGCCTGCCCATACCATGACCCCACCACCACCATGGGCTACTCGATCCACAACATTGACATCAGAAAACCGCTCACCCACACGACGCCATACACGCTGTCTGCCATCTGCCCTGAACAGTGTAAACCGGGATTCATCCATGAAGAGAACACCTCTCCAACGTGCCAGACGCCATCGCATGTGAGCATTTGCCCACTCAAGTCGGTTACGACAATGAACTGGAGTGAGGTCGAGACCTCGATGAGGACGACGAGCATGCAGATGAGCTCCCCTGAGACGGTTTCGACAGTTTGTGCAGAAATTCCATGGTTATGCAAACCGATTGTTTCAGCAGCTGTCCGAGTGGCTGGTCTCAGACGATCTTGGAGGTGGACATGCTGGATGTGGAGGTCTTGGGCTGGTGTGGTTACACGTGGTCTGCGGTTGTGAGGCCGGTTGGATGTGCTGCCAAATTCTCAGAAACGCCTTTGGAGACGGCTTATGGTGGTGAACTGGACATTCAATTCTCTAGCAACAGCTCTGGTGGACATTCCTGCTATCAGCATGCCAATTGCACTCTCCCTCAAACTTGCGACATCTGTGGCATTGTGCTGTGTGATACGACTGAAGATTTCAGAGTGGGCTTTTCTTGTGGCCAGTCTAAGGCACATCTGTGCAATAATCATGCTGTCTAATCAGCATCTTGATATGGCACACCTGTGAGGTGGGATGGATTGTCTTGGCAAATGAGAAGTAGACAGATTTGTGAACAATATTTCAGAGAACTGTTTTTTTTTTTTTTTTTGTGGAAAATGTTTCACATCTTTGAGTTCATACCATAAAAACTGGGAGCAATAACAAAAGTGTTGCGTTTATATTTTTGGTCAGTGTATTTATTGATGTTAGAACACATTGTTTAAGAGGAAATAACTCACATTTCTTTAGGTTTAGATAAAGTCCTGATGCTTTTGGAAAGTATCTATAATTTGAAGAACCCTGGGAACCTGTGAGGAGATTTTTAAGAATAATATGGTGTCATCTGCCAGTTTGACTTATAAGAATGTTTTCAGTGATGAAAGTCAGGCAAGGAAAAAATCCCTGAACTTTTCTTTGAGCGATATGGTGGACGCGGAGAGAAATTTTGGAAAATTACATGGTCTTAGATGCATTCTGGTACATTCTGGCAGCTAGTTATTCACTTCTTAATCAAGAAACTAAGACTAATAGGAGCATCATGATTTGTCATTCAAACCCCTAGTTTGACTTACCATTAAGGACTTGCTGGTCCTAAAAAAGAATTTGGATTGCTAAAAGTAACACAATCCTACAATCTAAGCTTTTCCTTAAAGCTGCAAAACATACAATTGCTAAAATATAGAAACATCAAAGCCCCAAATGGCAAAAAGAACACCAGTAACTATGATATTCTATGAAAGTACCACATTTGTACATGATTTTAACTTTCAACATCCACTTGCTCTGTTTTCTCAAACTATAATTACATCAAAATATGGGATCTGCTTTAAACTATCTTTCTATAATGCAATACATCAATTCTTTAACATCAATACTTAGTAATCTGGGAAATATCAAAACAAACATACAAACAAAATTAAACATTGTAAACATTCTTTTTTAAGGGAGTGTAGGTCCAAACCAACAAATACTTATAAATAATGTCAATTATACTGAACTCAAACTCAAACTTTATTTATTTATATAGCGCCTTTCATTTTGGTTAAAAACACAAAGCGCTTAACATAAAAACAGATAAAACAGTCAGAAAAAAATGAAAGTTGTTAAAAACAGAAAACAAAGGACAATCACACAAAGAAGGTACCCCTCCCTCACCACCGCCCACCCCCACCCACCCACCCAGTTACCCCAGTAGAACCGTGAACAGAAACAAAGAACTGCAGCTAAAGAAGGTCTGGCTTGGTACTGCTGTGAGGAAACGATATCATGGGGATCCATTCATTCCAAGGCCCAGCCCGACCACAGGGGCCATTACCGCAGCGCCCGCCCAACACAGGGCAGCCCAGGGCCCACTCCATGGCTATCAGACCACAGAGCGGGACCCCAGCCCGCCCAATGAGAACGGGCACCACAGCAACGGCACCCCCTACAGGTCAGGCTGGTGGTGCCCAAGAACGATGGATCCCCAAGAGGAAACACTGGAGTAAAAAACATCAGAATAAAAATGAACATAAAACTAACAACAATAAAAATAGGAAAAGATAAAAAATAAAATAAGATATAAGTATCTTAGTAATAAAAATAAAATACGTCAGTGATTAAAACATAACCTAAGGTATCATTTGTAAAATAACAATAAAAAGAATTGCATATTAGAAACAGAGATAATAATAGTCCTTACAAGAAAATAGATAAATAAATAAATATGTAAATAAATACCTCAATTAATAAATAGATGAATAATAAAAGACATAAGGAACGATCAAAATCATATAAAAGCCAGACTAAAAAGGTGGGTCTTGAGCCTCTTCTTAAAAATGTCCACAGTCTCTGCGGCCCTGAGGCTCTCCGGCAGGCTGTTCCACAGGCGAGGACCATAATGGTGGAACGAAGCCTCACCGTGTGTCTTGGTCCTCACCTTAGGGACAACTAAGAGGCCAGTGCCAGAGGACCTCAGGGTCCGCGAGGGTTCGTATTTTAAAATAATATCATTTAAATAAGAGGGCCCAAGACCATAAAAACATTTGTAAACCATTAAGAGAACTTTAAAATCAATCCTGAAACGCACAGGGAGCCAATGCAGCGATTTTAAAACCGGTGTAATGTGTTCCCGCCCTCTGGTCCTCGTCAGAACTCGTGCCGCTGAGTTCTGTAGAAGTTGTAGATTTGAGATCGACTTTTTGGGTAAACCAGAGAGCAGGGCATTACAATAATCTAAACGACTAAAAATAAAAGCATGCATTAGCACCTCTGTGCTGGCAAGAGAGAGGAACGGGCGGACTCTGGCAATGTTTTTAAGATGATAAAATCCTGTTTTCACAACGTTTCTGATGTGAGGAATAAAATTCAGCTCAGAGTCAAAAAGAACGCCCAGATTTCTCACACACTGAGAAGATTTAAAATTCCTAAGTTTGGGTAAAATCATCTCTCTCTTGTCTTCAGGACCAATGATTAAAACTTCAGTTTTGTCCTGGTTGAGCTGCAAGAAGTTTTCTGCCATCCACAGCTTTATATCTAAAATGCAGTTTAAAAGAGTGTTGACAGGTTCAAGGTCATCAGGAGACACGGCGATGTAAAGCTGTGTATCATCAGCATAGCTGTGAAAGTCAACGCCATGTCTCCTGATGACATCCCCAAGAGGCAACATATACAAGTTAAAAAGTATTGGACCCAAGATTGAACCCTGGGGAACCCCACAACCTATTTCATGGACTCCTGAGGAACGAGTATCCATACTTACAAAAAAGTGTCTATCTGTGAGATAGGAGTGAAACCAGTTAAGAGCAGTTCCTGAGAGGCCGACCCGACTCCTAAGTCTGTCAATTAAAATCTGGTGATCCACTGTATCAAAGGCGGCACTAAGATCTAGCAGCACCAGAACAGAAAGTTTCTGCGAGTCATAATTATGTCTGAGATCATTTAAAATTTTTAAAAGGGCCGTCTCAGTACTGTGATTAGTCCTAAAACCAGACTGACACTTTTCAAGAACATTATGTTCATTTAAAAAATCATGTAATTGAATAAAAACAAGTTTTTCAATAAGTTTTCCTAAAAATGGTAAGTTGGATACAGGTCTGTAATTGTCCATGATCTTTGGGTCCAAGTTACTCTTCTTCAGAAGGGGCCTCACCACCTGCCGTCTTACTAGGCAGAGGGGAAGACCCCCGTCTGAAGAGAGCAGTTAGCTATATTTAAAATCTCTGACTCAAAGAATTTATAAGATGCTTTAAAAAGAGAAGTTGGAATGGGGTCTAAAAGGCAGGTTGTAGTGTTTGCTTGGGAAAAAACTCGACCAAGCATCTCTGCATCAACCAGGACAAAACTCTCCAGTGTTTCCTCAGGTAAAGACAATGCCACTGACCTGCTAGGATTACTGTTATGTACTGGTTGAAGGTTGGATCTAATAGCATTGACTTTACTCCTGAAGTGGTCAGCAAAGTCCTCACATGCAGTTTGTGAGTGAGGCATGATGGATTTATTAAAATCTTTGTTTAGTAAAAAATCAATAGTCTTAAAAAGAAACCGGGGGTTGTGTTTATTGTTTGTGATGAGATTTGAAAAATAAAGTGTCCTTGCCTGTTTAACAGCGTGGTTGTAGGTTTTTAGTTGATCTTTTAAAAAGTCATAGTCGACTGTCAAATTAGTTTTTCTAAATTTTCTCTCTGCTCTCCTACAAATTCTCTTCAGATTTAAAATATCACCTGTTTCTCCAAGGCATCTTCGGTTTATGTGTCAAGACTTTTGTTTTCATTGGAGCGGCTGAATCAATGGCAGACTTAAGTCTGTCATTAAAATCATCAGTCAGAGAATCGCAGGACAAAGGTAAAATCTGAGCAGGAGTTTGTTTTAAAATAGTCAATAAAATTTTCTGCCACTTCAGGAGTTATATATCGTTTCGTCACAGTTCTCACTGAGGCCTCTTGCTGGATAAAACCAGTCACCTTAAAAAACACACAATAATGATCTGACACAGCCAAGTCAACAACAGAGGACACACCAGCAGACAGGCCGTAGGTGATGACCAAGTCCAGGGTGTGTCCTCTGTTGTGAGTCGGCTGTGCCACATGCTGGGTAAAATCCATACTATTTAAAAGATTTAAAAACTCAGAGGCAAAAGGATCATTCGTGTTGTCAATATGAATATTAAAATCTCCAGTTATTAAAATCCTATTGTGCCTCAGAAGAATGACAGATAAAAGTTCAGAAAAGTCTTCTAAAAAACCAGAGGGAGGACTTGGTGGTCTGTAAACAGTCACTGCTAAAATAGGTGGGTTGCTGAACAGGAATGAATGATGCTCAAATGAAGGATAATCAGTTAAAATAACAGTTTCAGTTTTTAAACCTTGTTGAGCAATTGATGCTGTTCCACCACCTCTTTTACCTTCCCTTACAGAAAATAAGAAATTAAAATTAGGTGGAGAGGCCTCAGTGAGAATAGCTGGAGCATCAGTACCAAGCCAGGTTTCAGTTAAAAGCAAGCATTTTAAATCATGGTCAACAATCAGATCATTAATTATAAAAGACTTGTTAGAAAGAGATCTGATGTTAAAAACAGCCATGTTCAGTGTGGCAGGTGAAACCAGTGATTTTGCAGTTAATTTTGATTCTGTATTTGGTGCTATGTGAATAGGACGGAGACATCTGACTGAGGGAATGGTTGACTTTGAATGTGAACGTTTGTGATCTCTGCTCGTGATGTGTACTGGAATAAAGGATATGGAGGGAATGTGTGTGCTTTGGTTGAACCGTCAGCTGGAAGGAGCAGTGCAGGAGAGGAGGGTGAGTTCTATGTTCATCCCCAGAAGATGGGAGCCTTTATGGTTTGGATGTAAGCCGTCTGGTTTGAAAAGGTTTGGTCTATTGTAAAATGTGGTGAAATTGTCAACGTAGTGGATATTCAGGGAGTGACAGTAACTTTTTAACCAGATATGGAGCTGACGGATTCGAGAGAATTTTGTGTCTCTGTAACGGGGTGAAGGTAGTGGTCCAGATATAATGCATTGTAAATTTAACTGCTGGATGTGATGAATAAGGTGGATGAAGTCCGCTTTCAAAGTCTCAGATTGCTGGAATTTAATGTCATTGGTACCTGCGTGGATTATGATGGTTGAGGCCGAGGGGGGTTTACTGGTGAGATGATTGTGGATGTCCTTTACTGATGCCCCTGAGATGGAGTGTGTGTGGCACCTCTTGACGCCGACTTGCCGGATCATAGAGTCTCCCAGGATGAGAACTGGACGGGGCGCTGATCCCGGATCCGGTGTGGGGCTCCCATCCCTGACAGCCGGGTTTTGCGAGGCAGCAGAATGCCCGACAGACAGCGATCCCGGGTGGAGCTTTGGAGGAAGATCTGGCAGAGGGTGATCGGGCAGGATGTTCTCCAAACCCCGGAAGGGCTCGCCCGAGCGCCGGGTTACCGCGTCACGTAGCAGCCGGCGGCGCTTCACTCCTGCGGCGGAGAACGAAGGGATAGCGGCGGCGTCAGGCGACGGGACCGGTGCTGCAGCTCCTGGAGAGAATGTGCTCCGGCGTGGCTCCCGCGAGGCGTACCCGGAGGCAGTGGACCGGTCAGGCTCATTCGAAGCGGGCCCGGAGGCCGCAGTGGACTTCGCTCCCCGATTCCGAACCCTGGTCGTAGCCGAGGGATGAGAGACAGGAGGCTCCCTCCGAGCACATCCGGCACCAGCCATGGGAGATGGGAGTTCAGGAGGACGACGCTGACCCAACCCCAAACCCGGTGGATCCTGTTGGTTTTTTGGTGGATCAGCGGGTCCCGGATCTTCAGCCAGCGGGGCATAGCGGTTAGAGAGCGCCAATTTAGCCGAGCAGGAAGGATCGGTTTTCGGCCCGCGGCTCCTCCGGCTGCGGCGTGTCACCTCCGCCCATGACAGCTTGGGTGTAGAGCTGAGAGCCGGGTCCCTGAGACCCGCATCGGCCTTCTCCTGCTCGAGGTCAGCTGGAAACCGACCTGACTCTCTAGAGTTGGGGTTGCCTGGGCCTCGGATCTCATCGGTCGGCTCCAATCCATCTGTCACGCCACGGAGCTGAACAATATTGCTGTCGGAGCAGGTGGAGTGAGCGTCCGCTTCAGCAGGCTTTCCTCCAGACCATGGAAGAGTCTGTGACAGGGAGCGACTGGCTTGGTCCACGATGACTGATTGTTGGAGGTATGTAATATAGTTTGACTGTGAGGCGGAAACTGAGAGTATTTTATCAATCAGGTTGTATTTTTCCTTAAGCTCAGATCTTAGCCTTTGAATAGTGGCTAAAAGGTGGCAGTGATCTGACTTGCAGTCTTCACATACGAGAGCTCCCGGCGCGTCAGCCATCTTGCTCGGACAACAATTACTCAACTCAATTACTGAACTAAATCATGGTAATTAGGAAATACAAATAAATTAGATAGAGAAATGTATTCAAAATAAAAACTGAGAATCAAAACTAAAACGGAAATTATTTCAGAATTTGGTTTTGAGATTATTTTACACAAAATGTATTGGGCCTACACTACCTTAAGAATCTTTTTCTTCCAGCCAAGACCACTTAAATTTGTTTTTTATCTTATTCTCACAACTGAGGTTGTGACCACGAACAATAATGACGATGCCCGCCAATATTTTAACAGAAATTTGATCGCAAACTCTTCAGATGTGTTTGTGAAAGTTTAGTGTGGGTCCGCCAGTTTTGGTCTCTAGGGAATCCGTCACGCGTGGTACAGACAGAGCTAATCAGAGCCGTCGACGCATCCGAAAGCAACCAAAATGTCCCGTCATTGGTCAATTAGGCCTGGATGATGAGAGATGGCCGCAGCCATAGAGGAAGCGATCCGCGGAGAAATATAGAAAATAAAGCTAAAATTCGCCAAATTCAGACAATTTTTCATCCGGAAAGCGATTTGTCCGTCAGGTCTTTATTTCCCGGAAGGTACGATCGGTTTGCTCAAAAACCAAGATTTTCGTGAATTCCCGGAAGACTTTCATCACTGGTTTTTGAAAGCAATAGAACTCCCATTAATATTACTCGATTTTCTATAACTGCAGAAAACCTGTGCAATCAGAAGAAACAGGTACATAGAGACAGGACACCCCTGTCTTCTTCCTCTCTATTTCCTCACTTTTTCAGTTTGCATAAAGGGTTTTAAGAGTACTACACAAATATTCCCCAAAACCCATCTTATAGTAGGCGTACTTGGAGTTAGCGGCAGCGGCAGAAACTCTTCCTCGAGGACGTTAGATTCCTTCTTTGTTATTCGAATAGTCATGTCCAGCGCTAGCAAGCACACTTGAGCTCGCTCCAGTGTCATCGGAGCTCGCCACAGCCGAATATTCACGCTTTTTCACCATGGCGATTAGAAAAGATTGACAAAATATGCAAAATGAAACCTTGAAAAACAAGATTCATCACTATGTAACTTTTCACAACTGTTTTGACTAAAGTAGGTGTGGAGCGAAGCAAACACAGACCGACTAGGTTGCCATCTGGTAACAGCCCTGAAAAAAGATGTCAACAGTTTCGGCACGGCTGATGCAGATGTGAGGCCAGAGCTTGAGGACCCCCCCCCCCCCCCCCCCCCCCCCCCCCCCATTTCCTTACCCTTTCCTGTGTGGGAACACTTTGGCTTTGTTGTCAGCATCCATGAAGGGAAAAGACAATTGGATAAGTCTAATGCTGTGTTGACATTGTTACACAAAGATAGCGTATGCCACAGTAACACATCCAATCTGTTAACACACTTACAACACCCGACTGTGAGTTAAAGTTAAAATGTTTTTTTTTTCAGGTCAGTGTTAATATCCAACGTTTTTGGTTCCAGACAGCTAATAGCTTTTCTTATTTTATTAAGATGATCACTTCATAGGTAATTTTTATTTATTGTTAAATAAAACCAATAAATGCATTTTGCAAGACATTTTTTTCTGCCTTTTTTGTACCGAAAAAATACTGAAAATATACCGAACCGAGCCCTATGAAATACTGGATCGAACCGAATTGAGATTTTAGTGTACAGTTACACCCCTATGAGCTGGTAATGAAGACTCGTCAGTATATTCATGCTGCAGTCTTTATTTTATGAGAAAAGTCCATCTTTATTTTATTTTATTGTATATCTATATACCCAGGCTGTGTCCCACCAAGGTGGGGTAGCCTGGGGTAGGCTTATTGTATATATTTTTTCAAATTTTAATATGTATCATAAAAAAGATGCTCAATATCTCTCCAAATACTGAAGCTATTGCCACCAATTTTCCGTACTAAATAATCATGACCCTATTGTCCTAATCCAACAAAGATTATGTCACGAATTGGCTTTGTGTATTGTTTTACGATTTTTAAAAATGTAACAAAAAATCATGAAACACAACAGCAAATCACGGAACAAATTACCTGAAACACAACAACTAAAGTGGAGACACGGCTTCTAACAGAAAGGGACGTAATATAAAACCAATTGTTTATGATTCTTTAAAGTTATTGATTATCATTTTCTTTATGTTGCACACTTTAAATGAACAGCAGACCACTGAACATTTTGTGCGTTTTATTCACAGGTTCTTTCCAGTAAAGCAGCATATGGAAGCTCATACATGCATGTGGGTTTTTTCTAGAAAAACGAACTCTTAACGCGCCTCCGATCTCTCTTCTCTTCCCTCTCTTTCATGCTGCTCTGCGCGCTCCAGCATGACGTCATTCTTGCTCGACAGCGCTTGTTCCACCTGCTGGCCATTTACCATACTACATGATTTGTAATGAACCCAAAAACACTTCAAACAGTTTTAAAATTACACAATTATAAAATAACTAACAAGGGGGGCGGCTTATTTTCACTGTCCTAACACTCTCCACTCAAAAATTCAATGGCGTCCCGACATTATAAGAAACATTTTTCCTGACGTTATCAGTCCACACAGTGGCATACTTTACACTAAAGCAGTCCTTTCATAAGAGTCAGAGGTCACATTAAGCCACAGACGCAATACTGATATCCAGTAGTCCATATGGCAGGTATCTCTCCTTAATGCCACATGGTCGCAGCAGTAGTTGATGTGCACGTCAACTGTCCACTGCAACATCTGTCGAACAAACAGGTATCTGCATCTGCTCTGAGTAAGGCACTTTAACCTTAAAGAAGTCTGCAAACTACTTTGTGTAACTCAGTAGCTCTAATTTGTGACTCATTATGTGTTAAAAGAGCACCAATGTCAAAACTTAAACTTAATCATGTGTTTGTAAAATTATTAACTCAACTTTTTCAAATCACAACTCTTTCTACAACTTTTACTTAAGAAAGAACAAACAACAATCACATTCACTAGACAAGTGAAAATGTAGGCTGTCCCAATTGGTGATATGTAAACACCATTTTGGGTTTTCTTTTACGAAAAGGATACTTTTTCACTCTCTGTGGTGTCTCAGGATCCTCATCGTCACTGGAAAAAGAGGACGATGACTCTTCTTTCTCTGTGTCAGGTGTTTTGTCAATCTCTGCTGGAGCATCTGTTGCCAATTCCGGTTCAACCTCATCCTTCTGCTCTGACTGTGATGTCTCTCTGCTGTCTGGTTCAGAGTCTGCTTCTTCTGTTCCTCGCTGGTACTCCCCTCGATCAGCCCATCTCGGTTTTAGTCAAACAATTGATGTCCACTGTTCCTCATCATCAGACACAGATTCCTCTTCTTTTGGTTTCCGGAGACTAATTTTTCTCTTCTGTCCAGATTTGGTTGGCTCAGAATCACTAGTTAGTGGGAGAAAGTCACACGGCAGCAGAAGATTCCGGTGAATTATTTCAACACTGCCCTTCCCTGTCTCTGGCTTTACTTCATAAACTGGGCTTTCAGGGTGTTTTCTCTGTGTTACAATATAAACCTTGTCTTCCCAATACAACCTCAATCTACCCGGTTCTCCCTTCTCCAGTGGTGCCTCCAGAAATTTTTCATGGGGGTGGCCGGTAGGGGGCCACATTAAATCTTAGGGTGGCACACAAAAACCATGAGCTATATTTTTAAAATTCATTCTACCAAACGTAGTAAAACAACCTTTAGAAACCAACAGAAAGATAAATGCCTACTGATATTTTGTAGAACATGAACTTATAGTAGATACTACTAGTATAATAACTAATAGATACTAGTAGATACCATTAGTAGATACTAATACTGATACATATTTATTTTTTTTTTGTTTATATTTAATGCTTAGGTGTGTCTGCTTGGGGTGTTTGGCTCTTGACTGAGAGATATCTATAATAAACAAAAAATTAAATCTGTTGTTCTGAAATAATAATAAAAATATCCTTCTAATTATTAATTATATCTGTTGACATTTCTATTCAGACTAATAATCATGAAACATTTTTATTATTAGGGTAACATAATTCTAACTTCACCAGTTGGTCCAGGATCAGGTGGAGCCCCTTTAGCTGAGTTCTGCTTTGTTTCTCTGACCAATGATGCTGACTGTCCTTCGTCTGATGCCGTCTCATCTTTGTCTTCCTCATTATCTTCTGTCATTCATGCTGCTCTGTCTCATTTTCCTCCTCACTACTCCTCTGTTGCTCCCCTACCATCTCTTTTGTTCCTTCTCCTGCACTTTTATTCTTAAAATAAGAATATATGTTGAATTTCTCTTCATTCTCTGAAAATGGACAGACACAAGCATCAACTATTGACTATAGGTAACCCTGTGGAAACAAAAACACTTCAAAATGTTGCAGTAACACAACAACCAGTGCTTAAATAGTGCCATGAAAATGAGTGGCGCGTGTGACAGGGACATCCTTTTTTTACTTATTTATAAAAAGTAATGACACATCCACCACAGCTGATGATGTATTTGCACCAAGTATTTGCACACTGGGTTTACATGTTTTGCAGACCGCATGTTTTTTACACCTTTGCAGCTGTATTTATTTAATATTTATTTCTTTATTTAATAAGAATCTAATTTTTGATAATAATTTTAGTGATATTTTTAATTATTTAATATAAATGTCATTTGTGATGTCCTTTATTGATGTTATATTATATAGATTATTTCTGAATGTCGTGTTGCTGCCACAGATAAATGAAATTTCCCCATTGTCGGATTAATAAAGTCATCTATCTATCTATCTATCTATCTATCTATCTATCTATCTATCTATCTATCTATCTATCTATCTATCTATCCATCCATCCATCCATCCATCCATCCATCCATCCATCCATCCATCCATCCATCCATCCATCCATCCATCCATCCATCCATCCATCCATCCATCCATCCATCTGTCCATCTATCCATCTATCTATCCATCTATCTATCTATCTGTCAATACAGATCTAAAGTACAGTAAACAGATTGTAAAAGACCAACGGAAAATATTTAACAGGAAAAGAAACGTAGCATTTTGGGATGTGTGATTGTGTGTGCGTGCTGAAACCGGTGCTCGCGCGATGCAGGAAGAGAGGTGGGAGAGCGCGTGTGAGTGTGTGGAGCGCATACACGCGCGGTCAGTCGCCGTTTTGGACTTAAGGAAAAAGTAATAAAGAACGTTCATCTTTAGTGAGTGAGACTGGTTCTTTTGTCTGACCGGCCCGGAGGATCTGAGGGTTCGAACGCGGAAGTGAACCACGCGTCTTATTCATATTCTGCATCCAGCGGCTCGTCTGTAGATGTCTGCGCACTCAAAGGCAGCAGGGAGGGGAGGGGGTGTGGGCCGGTTTAGGTGATCAGAGCGACTTGCCCGCTTGCTGGCTGTGCATTTGGGATGAAACGCACAACTGATGCTACCACAGCTTATAGTGGCTAGTGGGGTGGCCACTGGGGTGGCCAGGTGTCGGAGAGGGGTGGCCGTGGCCACCCCTGGCCACCCCCTGGTGGCGCCACTGCCCTTCTCAGTGAAATTTCGGACTAGTACTCTACAGCCAGGATTCAACTCTGCACCACATACTTTCTTATTGTAGTCACTTTTTCCTCTGACTCCTTCTTTGATGGCTGTTTTTGAAGCTAGTTGGTATGCTTCAGTCATTCTTGTTCTCCATTTTTCTGCATAGTCTTCATGTGATGAGCTTTGGTCTTTCACTGTGAGGCCGAGCATGAAATCTATAGGGACTCTAGGTTGGCGACCAAACAGAAGGAAATAAGGTGCATAGCCCGTAGCTTTGCTGCGTGTGCAGTTATAAGCATGAACTACCTTTGCAAGAGAAGCTTTCCAGTCTGTTTTCTTATGTTCTGGCAAATTTCTGAGCATTGCCAAGAGTGTTCTGTTGAACCTTTCTACTTGCCCATTTCCCTGTGGATGATACGGTGTTGTGTGAGACCCAGAAACCTCACTGTACTCCTGAAGTTTAGCGAACAGTTTGTTCTCAAACTCCCTCCCCTGGTCATGGTGAAGCTTGGTGGGGAATCCAAATCTCAACACAAAATCTCCAAAAATCTTTTCTGCTGCGGTTTTGGCAGCTTTGTTTCGGCACGGGTAAGCCTGAGCAAATCTAGTGAAGTGATCCATCACCACAAGAATATATTCAAATCCTCCTTTACACTTTTCCAGATGCAGAAAATCAATAATAAGACCAACTCAAAAGGGTATGTTGTGACAAAATTCGTGAGAGGAGCTTTGACAGGCTTGTTAGGGCGTTTGTTTTTCAAGCACCTGCACACACGTGTGACATAGTGTTCCACGTCTTCCTGCATGTGTGGCCAATAGAAGCGCTCTCGAATAAGGTGCAAACTCTCTCCACCCCAAGATGACCCATTTCTTCGTGTAGTTCTTTATAAACCAGTTGTTTAAATCTGGTAAAAAGAATCAGCTGTGAGCGGGAAGCTGTTTTGCGACACAGTAGTCCATTGTCATCGAGGTATAGTCTTTGTTTTTGTCTCATTAGAGCACTTGTGTTTCTGTGGCCTAGTTGTTGTCCTTTTTTGGGCCACTTCCCTGACAACACATATTTCAGCACCTCACCTATCACTGGGTCATCCCTCTGTGCTTCCTTCAATGTGGTTTTTGAGATTTCAGGCCTTCTAACTTTATCATTTCCCTCAGCAACCAGCTCATTGATCGTCATTGGGCAAAGCCAGGGTTCTGTTTCTTGGTTCCTAATAGTGATAGCCTGCTTAATACTATTTATGATCTCATGTTGCACTTTTTGAGTACATGTTTGCATGTACTGCTCCATGTTTAATGGCATGCGTGACAGCCCATCAGCCTCACTGTTACTCTTTCCAGGGCGATATCTTATGGAGAATTGAAAATCTGCCAATTCTGTGACCCACCTATGAGTAGTGGCATTAAGCTTGGCTGTGGTGAGCACATAGATGAGAGGGTTGTTGTCGGTGTAGACTGTAAAAGGTGGAGAGTAATACAGGTAGTCTCGAAATCTCTCACATATGGCCCACTTTAAAGCCAAGAACTCCAACTTGCCTGAGTGAAGATGGTAGTTTTTTTCTGGTGCAGTCAAAGTCCTGGATCCATAAGCAATCACCACTAACTTTCATCCTGCTTCTGATAAAGCACAGCTCCCAGCCCCTGCTGCGAAGCATCACAGTGCAGAATGAATGGCAGTTCAAAATCAGGATAACCTAACACAGGGAGTTGAGAAAGTAGGTTCAATGGCTGACAAAGCACTTGCTGATGTTCAACCGACCATGTAATAGGGTAAGATGATGGCAGCTGTCCTCCTTTCTTCTCTTTCCTTCTTCTTTGTTTTGTCTGTTTTGTTGTCATAGTTTTCTCTAAGCAAAGAAGGTCATAAAGTGGTTTTGCTATCTGCGAGAAGTTTGGTATGTAACTGCGATAGTAGGAAACGAACCTTGTCGTCCAGATATGGTAAGCAAATATCATCTTGCAGACCTCTCAGACAGTCTTCCATTGACCTTTGGAATTCTGCTGGAGCAGATGAAAGCCCAAATGGTATTCTCACCCACTCATATAAACCCCAAGGTGTGATAAAAGCGGTTAGATAACGACTTGATTCTTCTAGAAAACCCTGATGATAGGCTTTCCCCTGATCGATAACAGAGAACCAAGAACTTCCTATTAGACTGTTAAGCATGTCTTGGATGCGGGGTATCAGATGACGATCAGTAATGAACTTCCGATTTAGCTCCCTGTAGTCACAGAAGAGACAGAGACTTCCATCCTTCTTTCGTACGCGCACAACAGGACTTGAGTATGGGGATTTAGATCTTTTTATCCACCCTCTGTTGAGCAGATCCTCTAAGTTTTGTTTCACCTCTCTGTGAAGTGGTTTCGGTACAGACACATATGTTTGTGCCACCAGGGTTGGATCACTTAGGCGAATTTTTAGCTGTAATGAGGGGATTGTTCCAACATCATGCTCATCTCGTGCAAAAGCCCTGTTTTCTTCACATAGTAGCTGTTTTACCTGCTCTATTTGCGTAGGAGATAAATGACTTAAAGGAACTGGAGGATCCCACTGGTCATCAGTATCCATGTTTGCTCTGTTTTCACTTCCATTCTTCCTATTTTCAGTTCCAAGGAGAGTGGTTTCTTCAACAGCTGTCCTGTTTTTCTCAAATTGATGTATCTGTTTTGGTTCAGTCTGAGCTGGGTAGATCCGTTTCACTGTCTCAGTTTGACCAAGAGGGACTTTTGGGGGAATTTTAATGTCATGGGCTGTCCGGTTGGTGACTGGAATGGTGAGGAAGGAGCATGGCCCTCTCTGTAAATTCACAACACCCTGTTCTACTGCCAAACCCTCAGGAAGCAGTGGGTGAGTGTTTGGCTCAAAAAGAAGATCTTCCTGGTTTGGGAGCAACCCTGCTCTAGCTCTGCACTTCACCCCTTTTGTCTGACCAGCTGGAATATGAATGTAACTTTTGCCAGCTGTAACCATTGCCCACATTGTCGTCCCCTCTTCTCATCATTTTAAGAAATACTCCTGTTTTCCTACAATCAAAGGAAAATGCTGCACTAACAGCTTCAGCGACTGTCTGGGGCAAGTTTATGCCTTTTTCCAGAAATTGTTCGATTACATTAAACCCTATGATTGGCTCATCTCCAACTCCCTCTTCACTAGTTACCAAAACTGGAACTAAGAGTTCTAACGGTGGAAGATTCTCTGATGGCAGTCTAAACTTAACTTCAACCCAGCCACTAAATGGAATTTTGGTCTTATTCACTGCTCTCCCCTCCAGTGTATTTGCTCCAATAATTTCAGTGAGACTTCTTACTACTGCGTGTGGGAGATTTTCTTGTCTCCATATTTCACTTATTAGACACACTTGTGATCCCGTGTCCCACAGAGCTTTTGTTTCAACTTCATCCAAGAAGCAGGTGATTAGATGTTTCTTCCCAATGAGGTTGACAAGTTTTATCTTTTGCATTGGGGAGAGAAGGTTGACATGAAGTTCTTCTTGTTTAGCTTCATTCATCACTTTACCTAACTTCAATTCTAGGTGCTGGATACTGTCCATGATCAACTGGTGGCAATCCTGAGGGTCTTTGCTCTGATCACCCTTCTCAGTTTTAAAATTACACAATTATAAAATAACTAACAAGGGGGGTGGCTTATTTTCACTGTTCTTACATTTATCTGGACATTATAAGTACATGAAATGCTAACTTCCTGCGTGCAGCTCAACAACAAATAGACAAAGCCATTGTTGCTGTTCTGTTTCAGGACTCTAATTTGTTCCGTGATTAGCTGCTGTGTTTCAGTATTTGTTCATTTGTACTGGGATTTGTTATTGTTGAATCTTAAATGTAAACGTGTCTTGCACCTCATGGCCACCTTAGTTTAAAGATTCTCCCGGTACCCGCAGCTTCTCTCCCGCTCCGTCTGAGAGCTGTCTGTGTGACAGCCGCTTGTGCGTGTTTCTGTGTCTCTCTTCCAGCAGTAACTGCAGACATGCAACAAGCCGGCTGCCAAGGGACAGTCAACAATGTGCAAACTCCAAGCAAAGACCATTCTGTAAAAATCAATTATCTCTCAAAAATGAAGAAATGTCTACATCAGGGGTCACCAACCTTTTTGAGACTGAGGGCTATTTCATGGGCACTAAGGGCGCCACAGGACTTTCCTACCCCCCCCCCCCCCCCCCCCACACACACACACACGCACACACACAAGCACAATTGAAGACATCCTTTTGTGTGCTCTATTGTTATTTGCTCATTTTACACAAAGAAATGCATGAATTTTATAGACTCATCTTACAAGGGGGACAAACTCAGTTGCAGAGGGGGCCTAAATCCAAAACACACTTTGGGTTGCGAGCCGAACAAGATAACATTTATTGAACGCTTAAAGCTTAACTTTTTAACTTGAACTCCTTAAACATAAATATGAATAAAAACAGACAGGAATATTAATCCAGAATAATAGATATATTCTGTCAAAATTATGCAAATATGAACAAACAAAGTCAGGAAATATTAATAATTAGAAATAATAAATCAAATTATTCAATTTTCTTTGCTCTTTTGTCATTTTTTTAGAGCTGAACTACTGACATTATTTTAGCAATAAGCTCATTTTTGCTTGGTGTGTGATGTTCTGTGTGTGTCTCTGGTCCTGTGTGTGTCTTTGTGAAACATATCAGAGGGATTTGATTATTTAAAACCTATTATTGTGAAAAGCAGGTTTAGGTCTCATAAAACATCAAAAACTAAATCACAAAACCCATCTCTGGGATTACTCCAAAAATATTTCGCATTTCCCTAATTTTGTGCAACACCAACAGTAAAAATCCTCCCAAATCCTTAATACTTTAATAAACAAATGATCTATAGTTTATTTATGGTCTGAAAAAGTACAGCTGTTTTCCAGCCTGCATTACCTGCTGTCTTTATTTATACGTTGCTATCACCAACTAAACAACCATAAAAATAAATGTAGATGGAAAATACAGACAAGTATTACAAATGTCTGCAATAGTTAGTGAAGAATGACATTATTAGAATGAGCTGAGTAATTTAAGCCACACAATGATCCAGGTGTTTCTCAATGGTCTCTGTGCGCTGTTTTACCTTGCAACCTTCGTCCACTACCCCTCCCCTTCTCCTCACGCACACACATCTTTTTCAAAGGCAGGAGCGCCAATTCTCAAGTTTCAGGTCGTTCCATACTCTTCCATATGTTTCACCATAGCAGAACTAAAGTGCCACAATTACTAATAGCAAGCACTGAATCGCCACCCTATCCAGGCAAGGACCGCTGCAGCCGAGTCTTAATTCTCTGTCCTCTTACTTAGTAGCGGCCCCACTGGACATGTCCGAAACTGGTCCCTGTGCACCATGCAAAGCACAACCCTGGTTTGTTGAGAACGACACTCACAGAAGTTAGCAGACAATCGTATATGTCCATCTATTTTGTACACACTCACCACCAGCCAACAGCATTAACCTCATTTCTGCTCACAGCTCCCTCACTTATGGTGAGCAATTTAACACAACCAAGATTCCCCCTTTCCAATGAGTCTTAAAAACTGAAGGCGGGAATAACCCTCAGATCGCCACAATATATAAATTTGCTATATGAGCAGTGCTATTTTTGAAGCATTCCCGTTAAATGATATTTACCCTTCCAATCATTTTTTACATTTTCGCTCTAAATGGGATAGTGATCTTTGTGTCTTTTGTGGAAACGATGTAGAAACTGTGGAACATCTCTTCTTTGAATGTTTTCATGTAAAAGAGTTTTGGTCTTCTTTTCATATTCATTCATTTATTTCTATTCCGTTTTGGTCCTTTTTGGGGTCACGGGGCTGCTGGAGCCTATCCCGGCCACTTATGGGCGAAGGCAGGGGACGCCCTGGACACGTTGCCAGTCTGTTGCAGGGTAGAATGTGTCACGGTGCCTGTCAGTTCACCTCCCCCTCCCACAGCTCTCACCACTCTGCTGATTGGAACCAGCTGACCCTCATCTCCTCATCGTCCCCGCGTCGCCCCCATCAACCGCATCAGCTTTAGGACATCAAGATCAGTCCACGGAGGAGATACGTCCACGTCCCCTCAGACACTTTATTTACCACTGGTAAAATAAACCCATTCAAAGTCATCCTTGTGAGTTTTCTTCCGGGTTTCAGCGTCTGGGTCTGCCACGTCAACGACGCCATGACAGAATGTCCTCAATTACACACCCATTCACTCTCACAATCACACCTAGGGACAATTTAGAGTTGCCAATTAACCTATAAAGCATGTTTTTGGACAGTGGAAGGAAGCTGGAGATCCCGGAGAAAACCCACGCATGCACAGGGAGAACATGCTAACTCCACACAGAAAGGTCCCCAATGATGTTCTGTTTCATGTGTGTG
This sequence comes from Oryzias curvinotus, assembly GCA_023969325.1. Taxonomy (NCBI): domain Eukaryota; kingdom Metazoa; phylum Chordata; class Actinopteri; order Beloniformes; family Adrianichthyidae; genus Oryzias; species Oryzias curvinotus. Next base: position 19,090 of record JALJSC010000119.1, read on the forward strand.
TTCACTGTGAAGCCCTTCTATTCATAATTGGCTCAAATCCAAAAATATCATTATTAACCCTTTAAATTGGAATACAATTAAAATTCGATTACAATTAATTGATAAAAATTCTGGACTTTCTGATTAATGCACTGATTTTAATTTGAAAGCAATTTATTCATATTTGCATATTCTTAAAGATGAAACCTCACATTAATGGATTACTCAATCGTCTCAACCTATTCTCTAAATCTTTATATTTCATGAATCATAAGAATGCCCAGACATTGTGTAATTTATGTGATCTATTTAAACTTTTGTACTGGACCCTTATTTTTAATGATTATTTTTTTTAAGTTATATTTGTTTTCATATTTGTTTTGTTATCTACCTTTATCTCAGCATTGATATTGTTGTCATTGACAGACATGTCATGATTGTTTAAATATTTTCTTCAATAACTTCCGTAAAGTTTTTTTTTTGGAGCATTCCCTGCGGGCACCACAAGGGGTGTTCGGGGGCACAGGGTTGGTGACCCCTGGTCTACATTTATATGAACTTGTACTGACTAATCATGGCCTTATTTCGTAATACAACAAAACGTATGTCAGAACATTGATTTGTTACCTTCAGAATCTTAGAGCTATGGAGCATTTTTGACCAAATATGATCCATATTTAAATTTTTAAGAATTGTAAAAAAATACACAAACTGGATTTCTGGCATAATCTTTGTTGTATTAGAACAATCTGATCATGATTATTCAGTACATAAAAATAGGGGACAATATCTTCAGTAGTTTCAGAGCTACTGAGCATTTTTTTAATGATTCATATCTGTTAAAATTTGGAAAGATAAATGCAATAAAATGAAATAGTCTTTATTTTCTAAGGAAACAAAGGTTGTAGCATGAATAAGCTGATGAGTCTTCATTACCTGCTCATATAAATGTAGACGTTTATTCATTTTTGAGAGATTATTGGTTTTTACAGAATGGTCTTTGCTCTGAGTTTGCATGTTGTTGACTGTCCCTTCCATTTGAAGCTAGAAGAAAACACTTCTTATCAAAAGGCTGAAACAAAATCATCTTTTTTCTTTTGAAATGCATTTGTAGTTCACTCTCTGTGTTAATACAAAATGATGAAGATATATGCTGTCACATTTGAACATTTATCAGAAGATTTGTTGAGCCAGAAGTCCGAATCTGTGAAGATCTTTCTAACTTTACCAAACTGATATTTTTCCTATTTCCATAGCGACAATAATTATAATTAAAGCCGCAAGCGGCGTTGTATGGCCCGCAGACGCAACCCGCCTTACACGCCCCACTCTACGCACCACCGCCGCCCTCACCACCCTTACTGCCCTCACCGCCCACCTTTGATGAGGGCTAGTCAAAACTACATATGCTAATAAAGCTAACAATGCTAATTTTGTTAGTCATGCTAATGTGGCTAAAAGTGCTAGCATAGCGATCAGCATCATCAACTCTCTCAGAAAAACACATTACCTACAATGCTAATAATGCTAACTATGGTAGCTATGCTAATGTGGCTAAAAGTGCTAGTATAGCGATCAGCAACATTAACTCTCTCAGAAAAACACATTCCTCAAGATGCTAATTATGCTAACTATGCTAGCTATGTTATTGTGGCTATAACTGCTAGCATAGCGATCAGCATCATCAACCGACTCAGAAAAACACATTCCTCAAGATGCTAATTATGCAAACTATGCTAGCTATGCTAATGTGGCTAAAACTGCTAGCATAGCGATCAGCATCATCAACCAACTCAGAAAAACACATTCCTCAAGGATGCTAATTATGCAAACTATGCTAGCTATGCTAATGTGGCTAAAACTGCTAGCATAGCGATCAGCATCATCAACCGACTCAGAAAAACACATTCCTCAAGATGCTAATTATGCTAACTATGCTAGCTATGCTAACGTGGCTAAAAGTGCTAGCATAGCGATCAGCATCATTAACTTACTCAGAAAAACACATTGCTCCATTGGTGAAAGCTATATGTCATGAGTTGATAAAAAACCCACTTTTTTACAAAATGGTGGCTTTTCTGTTGATTTTATCTCCATAGCAACCATTTTATGTTTTGTTTGCCTCGGGAGGACGAACGGATTGACATCAGTTTCGGACAAATCCGGAAAAGTAAACTTTCTGTTGCCCTTACCAACAGTGGTTTTATGCTAACCACGCCCACATTCCTTATATTTCCTTGTCCAGTCTTTTTCAAAGTATTCAGATCCAGGCATAAATGCATGCATTCAATTTTCACTGTATTGTATTGAAAGGCATGGGAGTTATAACAGTGCGCCACTTTGGTAGCTCGCAACGCGCATGCCGTTCACGCAAAAATGACATTCTGATTAAAAATGTGCGAGCTAGCTAAAATCGTGACAGTTGCGAATTCGCCACGCGAAAATCGCTCAAACAAAATTGTCTTTTCCCCATATTGTGGGAAAACACGAAAATCGCCAATTCTCAGAGTTCGCCACAAAATGGCCGCCAAGCCGTAGGTCGTGTGGCCGTCCCATAATGATTTCAAAACATCTTTGGGATATCCCCGACACGTGTGTCTTGGTTTCGCGGCTGTATTTTGAAGTACATTTTGTTCGGCCCCATACGCGATTTTCGGCCCATTCATTTTTTTGACGGGATCTCTGGCCGTGATTTCATCGTCTTCGGGGGGTGACGTTGACTTTGTGGAAAATTCATTTGCAATTTATCCCAGGTGTGTGCACATTTTGGTGACTTTCGAGCATGCGGCGGGGGTCAAATTCTCGCTGAAAGGCGGCAAAACTGCGAAAACAATATGGTCCTTGCAGTCAGTGACTGCTGCTGCGGGCCATAATAAGGTATGAGGAATAGCAGTGTGCCACTTTGCGAGCTCGCCACGTGGACGCCGTTCAAAATCTACAACTTCAAATTGCAACATTTTTTTCACAGTAGCTTGCCGTTGATGCCCAAAAAGTTTCGAGACGATCGCGGAAAATTCCAACAACAAGTTTACGATTGAATCCGGGGGTAAAGGCGTTTTTTATAGAAAATTCAAGATGGCGGCCTTTTCCCGAGGTCAAAGGTGGACGAAACTCCAGAGGTAGTTGTGGACTTGCTCTAGCAACATGTGAGTCAAATTTCACGAAAATCACTCGAAAAAAAGTTCATTTTTCCATATTGTGTAAAAACACGAAAAACGCAAAATGGCAGATTTTGGCACAAAATGGCCGCCAAACCGTAGGTTGTGTCACCATCCCGTAATGATTTCAAAACGTCCTTTGGATATCGCGGACAAGGGTATAGTGGTTTCGTTAGTCGATTCTCAAAAAAAAAGTTCCGAATTTTTTCGTTTTTGCTGAGTCGGCACATTTTTTTGCGACGGTTTTTTGCTTACCACCCCTACATTCCTTTATCGATCTTGTCGTGCGTAGCATCGTTTTGTTCAGCGCGGGCCAAGGAATCGCATATTTCCTCTTCACGACATTCCGATGAAAAATGTGCGAGCTAGCCAAGATGGCAACGGTTGCTAGCTCGCCACGCGCACGCCGTTCAAAATCTACAACTTCTAATTCCAACATTTTGTCCAGAGTAGCTGGCTGTTGATGCCCGAAAAGTTACGAGACGATTGATGAAAATTCCAACGACAAGTTTTCGTTTGTATCTAGTGCTAAAGGTGCTTTTTGGAGAAAATGACAGATGGCGGCCTTTTCCCAAGGTCAACGACACTTCTGTGGTATTTGCAGACTGGAGCTGGCAGCAAGTGTGTGCAATTGCGTGAAAATCGCTCAAACAAAAGTGTCGTTTCCCCATATCGTGGGAAAACACAAAAATTGCCATTTCTCAGAGTTCGGCACAAAATGGCCGCCAAGCCGTAGGTCATGTGGCCGCCCCATAATGATTTCAAAACTTCTTTGGGATATCCCCGACACGTGTGTTTTGGTTTTCGACTGTATTTTGAAGTACATTTTGTTCGGCCCCATACGCGATTTTCGGCCCATTTATTTTTTTGACGGGATCGCTGGCCGTGATGTCATCGTCTTTGGGGTGGTGACGTTGACTTTGTGGAAAATTCGTTTGCAATTTATCCCAGGTGTGTGCACGTTTTGGTGACTCTTCGAGCATGCAGCGGGGGTCACATTCTCGCTGAAAGGCGGCGAAGTCGTCATTCCAACTGCGAAAACAATATGGTCCTTGCAGTCAGTGACTGCTGCTGCGGGCCATAATAAAAGTATTTAACAGAGCCCAGTAAAGGTGGCATACATAGACTTAAAAACAAAAGACTGTATTTTTACTTTGCAGTCTGACCAAACTAGTTAGATTTTTCCCTTTCAATGCTACTTATGAACTCCTGCACTTGTGATACATTATCAAATGTGCGGGTTCTTTCTTGTATGTTACCAGCAGCTTGGTAGGTGGTCTGAATCCATGCCTCAGCCCCAGGCGCCGCAGCTGCACCCTGTCGTACTGCTTCCTCTGTTTGTGGACCTCAGTTGCCAGATCGTTGTAAAGTCGCACGTTGATATTCTTGTATCGGATGTCCCCCTTCATTCTTGCAGCATTCATTACAGCGACTTTCTGCTTGTATTTCAGAAACCTCATAATCAGAGGTCTTGGTGGATCTCCTGTAGCTCTCCTGGGTCCGATGCGGTGCGCTCTCTCCAGCACCAGAGGCGAGCGCAGAGGTCCCATGTCCAGCGCGTCTGCTAGCCAGCTCTCCAGAAATGAACACGAGTCGGGACCCTCCGCTTCCTCCGGCAGTCCCACCACCCGAACATTATTTAGGCGCAATCTGGTTTCCATATCAACCAATTTCTACTCCAAGGCTTTGTTTCTTTTTTCTAAATCTTCAACTGTGCCTTTGAGAACACAGCACTCATCTTTCACCGCGGAGACGCGCTCCTCAGCTTCTCCGATCCTACTGGTGCAGTCGGCTAGCTGCCTTGTTGTTTCTTCCGCTGCTTTCAGAATGTCATTCAGCTTTTCTTTAAACTCATTCTTTAGGTCCCCCACCGCCTTCAGGATTTCCTCCTTAACAAGTTTAAGTTCACTGGCCGCTCCAGCCGGAGTAAGGGGCACAGAGCTAGCTTCTTTAGCCTTACCATCTTCCTCCATCGGGCCAGCTGTTTCTTTGCTGGTTTTTGGCTCTGGAGATTTTCCAAAGTCAGGCAACTTCGACTGTGTTGCCGTTTTCCCCTTTTCCTTGGCCATCTTGGCATGAGTTGGCATTTTCATTCAATAAGTAGCTTCCCGTGCACACTTTCCCAAATTTGGTTAATTTTAACAGGATTTTGGCAAATAAAATTTGGAGCAGGCTCGCGCACGTCTCTCTAGTTTGCGGCCATCTTGGAAATTCCAGGGGACCCTTTTTATTATGGCCCGCAGCAGCAGTCACTGACTGCAAGGACCATATTGTTTTCGCAGTTGGAACGACGACTTCGCCGCCTTTCAGCGAGAATGTGACCCCCGCCGCATGCTCGAAAAGTCACCAAAATGTGCACACACCTGGGATAAATTGCAAATGAATTTTCCACAAAGTCAACGTCACCCCCCCGAAGACGATGAAATCACGGCCAGCGATCCCGTCAAAAAAATGAATGGGCCGAAAATCTGTACTTCAAAATACAGCCGCGAAACCAAGACACACGTGTCGGGGATATCCCAAAGATGTTTTGAAATCATTATGGGACAGCCACACGACCTACGGCTTGGCGGCCATTTTGTGGCGAACTCTGAGAATTAGCGAGATTCGTGTTTTCTCACAATATGGGGAAAAGACACTTTTGTTTGAGCGATTTTCACGCAATTGCACACACTTGCTGCCAGCTCCAGTCTACAAACACCCCAGAAGTGTCGTTGACCTTTGACCTTGGGAAAAGGCCGCCATCTGGAATTTTCTCAGAAAAGCACCTTTAGCACCAGATACAAACGAAAACTCTTCGTTGGAATTTTCATCAATCGTCTCGTAACTTTTCGGGCACCAACGGCCAGCTACTCTGGACAAAATGTTGGAATTAGAAGTTTTAGATTTTGAACGGCGTGCGCGTGGCGAGCTAGCAACCGTTGCCATCTTGGCTAGCTCGCACATTTTTCATCGGAATGTCGTGAAGAGGAAATATGCGATTCCTTGGCCCGCGCTGAACAAAACGATGCTACGCACGACAAGATCGATAAAGGAATGTGGGCGTGGTAAGCAAAAAACCGTCGCAAAAAAATGTGCCGACTCGGCAAAAACGAAAAAATTCGGAACTTTTTTTTGAGAATCGACTAACGAAACCACTATACCCTTGTCCGCGATATCCAATGGACGTTTTGAAATCATTACGGGATGGTGACACGACCTACGGTTTGGCGGCCATTTTGTGCCAAAATCTGCCATTTTGCGTTTTTCGCGTTTTTACACAATATGGAAAAATGAACTTTTTTTCGAGCGATTTTCGCGAAATTTGACTCACATGTTGCTAGAGCAAGTCCACAACTACCTCTGGAGTTTCGTCCACCTTTGACCTCGGGAAAAGGCCGCCATCTTGAATTTTCTATAAAAAACGCCGTTACCCCCGGATTCAATCGTAAACTTGTCGTTGGAATTTTCCGCGATCGTCTCGAAACTTTTTGGGCATCAACAGCAAGCTACTGTGAAAAAAATGTGACAATTAGAAGTTGTAGATTTTGAACGGCGTCCGCGTGGCGAGCTCGCAAATTGGCGCACTGCTATTCCTCATACCTTATTATGGCCCGCAGCAGCAGTCACTGACTGCAAGGACCATATTGTTTTCGCAGTTGGAACGACGACTTCGCCGCCTTTCAGCGAGAATGTGACCCCCGCCGCATGCTCGAAAAGTCACCAAAATGTGCACACACCTGGGATAAATTGCAAATGAATTTTCCACAAAGTCAACGTCACCCCCCCGAAGACGATGAAATCACGGCCAGCGATCCCGTCAAAAAAATGAATGGGCCGAAAATCTGTACTTCAAAATACAGCCGCGAAACCAAGACACACGTGTCGGGGATATCCCAAAGATGTTTTGAAATCATTATGGGACAGCCACACGACCTACGGCTTGGCGGCCATTTTGTGGCGAACTCTGAGAATTAGCGAGATTCGTGTTTTCTCACAATATGGGGAAAAGACACTTTTGTTTGAGCGATTTTCACGCAATTGCACACACTTGCTGCCAGCTCCAGTCTACAAACACCCCAGAAGTGTCGTTGACCTTTGACCTTGGGAAAAGGCCGCCATCTGGAATTTTCTCAGAAAAGCACCTTTAGCACCAGATACAAACGAAAACTCGTCGTTGGAATTTTCATCAATCGTCTCGTAACATTTCGGGCACCAACGGCCAGCTACTCTGGACAAAATGTTGGAATTAGAAGTTGTAGATTTTGAACGGCGTGCGCGTGGCGAGCTAGCAACCGTTGCCATCTTGGCTAGCTCGCACATTTTTCATCGGAATGTCGTGAAGAGGAAATATGCGATTCCTTGGCCCGCGCTGAACAAAACGATGCTACGCACGACAAGATCGATAAAGGAATGTGGGCGTGGTAAGCAAAAAACCGTCGCAAAAAAATCTGCCGACTCGGCAAAAACGAAAAAATTCGGAACTTTTTTTTTGAGAATCGACTAACGAAACCACTATACCCTTGTCCGCGATATCCAAAGGACGTTTTGAAATCATTACGGGATGGTGACACGACCTACGGTTTGGTGGCCATTTTGTGCCAAAATCTGCCATTTTGCGTTTTTCGTGTTTTTACACAATATGGAAAAATGAACTTTTGTTCGAGCGATTTTCGCGAAATTTGACTCACATGTTGCTAGAGCAAGTCCACAACTACCTCTGGAGTTTCGTCCACCTTTGACCTCGGGAAAAGGCCGCCATCTTAAATTTTCTATAAAAATCGCCGTTACCCCCGGATTCAATCGTAAACTTGTCGTTGGAATTTTCCGCGATCGTCTCGAAACTTTTTGGGCATCAACGGCAAGCTACTGTGAAAAAAATGTGACAATTAGAAGTTGTAGATTGTGAACGGCGTCCGCGTGGCGAGCTCACAAAGTGGCGCAGTGCTATTCCTCATACCTTATTATGGCCCGCAGCAGCAGTCACTGACTGCAAGGACCATATTGTTTTCGCAGTTGGAACGACGACTTTGCCGCCTTTCAACGAGAATTTGACCCCCGCCGCATGCTCGAAAAGTCACCAAAATGTGCGTTGTAGCCTAGGCTACAATCCTGCATATTTACAGTGTCTCATTACCTTTAGAGTATTCTACACTGTTTTTTGTATGCATTGTCCCTTAAATAAATAAATACAAATACAAATACAAATTTTGAATGGCGTGCGCGTGGCGAGCAAGCAAAATGGCACACTGTTATAACTCCCATGTCTTTCATTGGATTACAGTGAAAATTGAAAGCATGCATCCATGTCAGGAACTGAACATAATGAAAATCACTGGACATGGAGATATAAGGAATGTGGGCGTGGTCAACATAAAACCACTGTTGCTAAGGACAACAAAAAGTTTACTTTTTCCGATTCGTCTGAATCTGACGTCAATCTGTTCGTCATCAAAAGGCGACCAAAACACAAAATGGTTGCTATGGAGATAAAATCAACAGAAAAGTCGCAATTTTGAAAAAAGTGTTTTTTTTAACTAACTAATGACATATAGCTTTTACCAATGGAGCAATGTGTTTTTCTGAGTCAGCAGATGATGTTGATCGCCAAGCTGGCACTTTTAGCTATGTTAGCATAACTGGCATAGTTAGCATGATTACCATCTTAAACAATGTGTTTTTCTGAGTCAGTTTATGATTTTGATCGCTATGCTAGCACTTTTAATCACATTAGCATAGCTAGCAAAGTTAGCATTATTAGCATTTTAGGTAATGTGTTTTTCTGAGTCAGTTGATAATGCTGATTGCAATGCTAGTATTTTTAGCCACATTAGCATAGCTAGTATGATTAGCATAGTTAGCATTATCAGCTTATGCAGCTTTGACTATACCTCATCAAAGGTGGGCTGTGAGGGCGGCGGTGGTGCGTAGAGTTGGGCGTGGAAGGCGGGTTGTGTCTGCGGGCCATACAACGCCGCTTGCGGCTTTAATTATTATTATTATTATTATTATTTCTTTTATTTTTTTTTGTATTTTCATGTTAGTGGATAATAAGAGGAACCTAATCAGCTAGGTTAGGCTGTGCAAGTTTTTATTTCTGTTTGATTTATATATTTTAATCTTAAAAATATTCTGTTTGATTTCATTTGACTAAATCTGTGCATGCCATATCTACTGCTCATGTTGAATATTTTGTTTGATTCTCTAAATTAATGAACAATTAGTACACAGTAGGAAAATAAGAGAAATGCAACCTGCTACATAATACTGCACAGTAAAGCAGAGTGCAGCATCTTACAGTTCACAAGCAAGGGGAGTTATGACCCTTGTACATAGTTCAGTTCCTTTTCAAGTGTCCAATGTTATTTAAGACAAATTAGGAAGATATTTGATTCTCCAAGGCTCACTACTTGACACCAGATTGAATCTAGTGAATCTATATGGGCCGAATGTCAATGATGATAATTTCTTTGTCAATTTATTTCTTACTCTTTCCACCCTCCCAGGTCTCTATGTAATTGCCGGAGACTGGAATTGTACATTAGACCCAACTAAGGACAGATCTACTGGATGTGACAGTACCCACAATAAAAGCAGGACAACGATCAAACATTTTATGAGTGAATTAAATTTAATAGACATCTGGAGACATTACTGGAGACAAACCCAATGACATTACCTACTCATGCTATTCAGGAACACACCGAACTTTCTCTCACATTGATTATTTTTTTTATATCTGGCTTATTAATATCCAAAATTGAGTATTGCTTTTATGATAGTATACTGCTGTCAGATCATGAACCATGTGGCATTATTTGCACAGAGGATGCCCTTGTCAGATATCCACCCAAATGGAGTCTAAATCAAAAATGGCTGTTAGACAATAATTTTCTTAAATGAAAGGTAATAGATGACTACATTAAGGTTAATACAAATAACAAACAATAAAATGGGAGGCGTTTAAGGCTGTAGTGAGAGGATATATAATTAGTTACACCTCATCCAAATCTAGAGATTTTCATAAACAGAGACTATTACTTGAGACTAAAATAAAAACTCTTCAGAACCAGGTGATCAAAAATAATACTGCTAATGCTGAAAAAGAACTGTTGACACTTAAAGCAGAATATAACAAAATGTCAGTAGATAGAGCAATTTCTGACATTATCAGGCTTAATCAGAACTTTTATGAACAAGGAGAGAAGGTGGGGTCTTTATTGGCATGGCAAATTAAACAATTAGAAACTAAAAATGCAATAACTTCAATAATAAATAGCCAGGGTATTACAATAACCAATCCTCTAGAAATCAACAAAGAATTCAGAGAATATTACGGGAAATTTTACAAATCAGGGGAAGACTGTGATAGTCAAATAATATTTTTATTCCTCAAATTCCAGACAAATTTACAGAAAGACTTGAAGCTAGTTTGGAGGAAAAAGATATCAGTAAGGCTATTGATGATATGAAGGTAGGTAAAACACCTGGCCCTGATGGACTTCCAATCGACTTTTATAAAAAATTCAAATTTAAACTACTTAAACCACTTTTGGATATGTTTTTAGAAGCATTTCAATGTGGACGTTTACCAAAATCACTGACAGCAGTCACTATAACACTACTACCCAAACCTGGTCGCCCAAACAACTGTTGCGAAAACATGAGACCAATAAGCCTTTTGAATGCTGATTTAAAAATTCTATGTAAAATTTTGGCCAAACGGCTAAAAGAAACTTTACCCTATGTAATCCATAGGGATCAAAATGGCTTCATGTTAGGGCGGCAGGGGTTTCATAACATTAGGAGGGTTCTTAATCTTATTCATGGTTTAGATAACACCACAGAGAAAGCCTTCTTATCTTTGGATTCCGAAAAAGCATTTGACAAGGTTGAATGGCCTTATCTTTTTAATGTTTTGCATCGATTTGGGTATGGCAAAAACTTCCTAAAATGGGTGCGCTTGCTATATTTAAATGCTACTGCTGAGGTGGTAACAAACAAAAGCGTCTTGCAGCTGATTACGATAAAGAGAGGATGTAGACAAGGGTGCCCTTTGTCGCCCCTCCTTTTCACATTGGCAATAGAACCTTTTGCAATTGCCATAAGAAAAAATAAGGATATAGCAGGAATAACAATCGGGCACGAAGAACACAAAATTGCATTGTATGCAGATGATGTTATCCTATTAATCTCAAACATGAGTAAAACAATTCCAATTATCTTAAAATTGATAGAAGACTTTGGCAAGATCTCTGGTTATACAGTAAATAATACACAATCATCCATTCTAGTACTTGATGAAAAACAAGCTAACAATACAAACTCGCAGGCTTTATCATTTAAACTCGTGGACTGTTTTACATATTTAGGCATAGAAATCAGACGTAAACTAAACAATGTTGTTAGGGTTAACTATGAATCTTTGATTAATGAAACTATAGGGTCTGTTGATAGGTGGATGTCCTTACCTCTGTCCTTGATTGGAAGAATCAATGTTATAAAAATGAATATTCTCCCCAAAATGTTGTACGTATTTCAGAATTTGCCATTGCCCCCACCTGATGATTTTTTGTCAAAAATAAAAAAAAACAATTACTTGCATTTATTTGGATGAGAAAGCCCGAATTCGGTTATCCATAATGCAACTGCCATATAACCAGGGTGGGTTAAAATGTCCAAATATAGTTTGGTATCATTGGGCTACATAATTAAGATCAATACAATTTTACTTTGAAACTACTGAGCCCCCCCAGTGGAAAGAAATTGAATCTGTTGGTCTAGATTTACCACTGCCATATTATCTTTACTCAGATACGATTATAAACTTGATTAAGAAAACTACAAATCCAATTGTTAAATACATGATAAAAATCTGGTCTAGGGCATACAAACATACTAATGAGACTAATAACTTATCTTTTTACACCCCAATTTGGGGAAACCAGTATTTTACCCCAGGGAGGGCAGATATTGTCTTTCAAGACTGGTCTTCAAGAGGATTAAAACCAATACAGGATCTACCAAATTCAGAATCACTAATGCCCTTTGACGAACTGACATGCAAGTATAACATTGATAGGAAATGTTTCTTTAAATTCCTTCAACTAAGGAGTTTTATTAGAGAAAGGCAGGGTAATCGATTAACTAAGCCAAAAAAAACATCACTTGAAAGAATGCTTTCTAAAAATAGTCGGAATAAAGGTGCCATATCAGAATTTTATGATCTTTTGTTGTCCAACTCTAAAGAAAACTCTGATTTCAAAATTAAGGCCTGGAATGAGGATCTCAAAACAACTTTGTCAAAGGACGATTGGGAGGTAGCTTGTAGCAAAGTTCACAAACAGATAATCAGTACTCGGTTTAGGGTTCTGCAATACAAGTGGCTTATGAGAACATATATAACACCAGCTCAACTGAACCGATATAACAGGAATATCCCCGATATCTGTTGTAAGTGTGCTGAGGCTGAGATAAGACTTTTTTGGGAGGAGGTTAGAAAAGCAGTGGAGATGATTGTTTCAAAAACTGTTCCAACAAATCCTGCTATGTTTATTCTAGGTATATATCCTTCAAAACTCAAGTTTACTAAAAGCGAACAAATTATAATTGACGTGTTTTTTACAAGCAAAAAGAACCATCGCAATGTTTTGGAGAAGAACCTGTAGGCCCAAGTTGACGCACTGGGGAAAACAGATGCTCATAGTTTTTCCATTAGAAAGGATTACATGTATTAGGAAAGGAAAGTTGGAACTGTTTGAAGACATGTGGGGTCCTCTAAAAAGTTTTGTGAGGAGTCATAATTTGGAGAATGGATTTGTGGATGACAAAGACTAACTAAGAATAGGCTGTAAACCTTCACTATTTAAAATAAAATAAAGAAATGCAGTTGTATTTGAAAAATTTATCAAAAGATGGCTTTCCTTTAATTATCTTATTAGTAGAGGTTGATCTGGTTTTTTTTCTATTTTTTTTTTGCTCTTCTTGTTAGTGTTTAGTTGTTCTTTCTCTGTTCTATTTTATTTATTCTATTTTATTTGACATGTACAAACTGGGTGTAAAGCTGGTAATTATGTTTGATAATGTACCAAAAAAAAACAAAAAAAACAATATTACAAAAATAAATCAAACTTATAAAAAAATAAATGTTAAATGCACAGATAAAAAAATAAAAATAAAAAAAAAATAAAAGGGTCCCCTAACTTTATTTTAGTTTTTATTTTCCCCTCTCGGATTATTGAGCAGATTATTGAGACATTGAGCCTTCAAAGTGGGTCACACAGACACAGAAACACGCAGGAGCGGCTGTCACAGAGCAGGAGAGAAGCTGCCGTGTGAGTTAGTGTTTCGTGTTGTCAGTTATTGTGTTGTGAGTTATTGTTTAGTGTTGTGAGTTAATATTTCATGTTGTGTGATTTTTTTTTTTTTTGTGTCGTGGCGAATTGTAGTGTGTTATTTTGTGTTGTGACTCTTCTGGGCCACCATAGTTAAAACCCTCAGGATCTGACAGTTTTTTATGTTTTCCCTACAGTTTTCCTTGACTATAAACGCCCATTTCTGTGTTAAATTAATTAAATTTGCCCAAGGCCACCCCTGATATCGCATAAACTTGCTACGATCACATATTTTGTGCTTTCGTATATGCTGGAGAAGCGGAGGGAGGAGGGGGGGGGGGTGCATGCAGGGGCAAACACCTCTCAGCTGCAGAGGATGTTAAGAAGTATTGGGTTTACTGAATTTGATGAAAAGTTAAAGAAAAATAAATAGAAATGAGTCTGCATCAAAGTTTTTTTCCATCATCTCTCATCTTAACTGGGTGTTTGAAAGTCAGAAAAGTCTATTCAAGGTTCAAAATGAACAACGTCCAGTTTAGAAAGAAGAGGAAGAAAAACACTCCAAGAATAAGCAGTGAGTCAAAGCTTATTGGTGAATTTCATCTAAGCTCTTATGCTGGTCTCCTATACAGTCAATGCTTCAGATGCGATGTTCATAATTGTTTTTTGTCTTTTTTTGTTCAATTTTATGTCACTTAAGTAAAAAAAACAGAAGAATATGTTCTTTGATGTTCATTCATAAAAACCAAGAGAAATGACCGGAATTTCTTTACTCATAATTTGTGTCAGGGTTGTATTCAGCTAAAAAAAATGAACAAAAATGCAAAAATGTGGCAATTTTTACCAGACGCCATCCAGCTTTCCAAAAAAAATAAAAAAATAAATAAAACAGAAACTAATGCGTGTTAAGTGTTAACTAACTTCACATAAACAGGCAGGTGGCTGGATCCAAATGCAGCAGGTTTATTAGTTCAGCTAATAGTCCACAAAGCTAAATCAAGGTTAGGCGGGCAGCAATCTAACAGTCATGAGATCATCAGAGAAGAGACAGTAGCCAGGCAGCAGGCAAACAGAGTCAGGAGATCAGTCCAAATACACACTCGGTAATGAAGGCAGAGCGGCACAAACAATACTTCACTCCGAGCTCAGCTCAGTGCAGAGCTTAAGCATGCTGTGGTTGATTAGTGCTGCACCTGTGTGGCATCAGGACTCCTTAGGCAAGAGGTCAATGATCGACTTTGTAGTTGTTTCAGGTGACCTTTGGCCTTGTGTCTTGGACACTTGAGTAAAGAGAGGGGCAGAGCTGTTCACTCAATACTACCTGGGGTTAAGCTGGATTTGCTTTTGGGGAAGGAGGCTGGAAAGACTTGGTTGACCCAAATGCACTGTAAGGGTCTGCTGGGAACATCTGGCTGAGCCCTCCGTTAGGGAAGTCAGATGAGATTATTTTTTTCTAACTTGTTCTGTCCAAGCAAACATATATGAGCTGAAGTCTTCCACATCCGGAAGAGCTTCGAACAGGTACTGAGGGAGGCTGGGGACATTGAGTCAGAGTGAACCATGTTTCCACCTCCATTGTCTTTGCTTCTGTTTGGAGCTGTGGTCGCAAGGTCTCTAGTGCCTGTCATGGCGGTAACCCCAAAACCCAGAAGTGAACACCAGAAGTAAGGGATGATGTCAAGCTGAAGAAAGTCTCCTACCAGACCTGACTAGCTTGTGGGATTCCAAAGGCAGCCAGCAGGTACAGACAGTCTAAGGGAGCTGCGGCCCGGACTGTTGCAGAGGCAAAAATTCAGTCCTGGGAGGCAGTGGCGGTTCTACACCAACTTACTCCCTGGGCAAGTAACCCCACCAGCGCCCCCCCCCACCCCCACCCCACGCACACATACAAAATTTGACAACATCCTGCTGTATTCCCTATCTTCTATTTAGCCATTTTACACAAAAAATGCATGAATTTTCTAGACTCGTATTACAGGGGGGTCAAACTCAGTCACACAGGGGCCTAAATTAAAAACACGCTTAAGGTTTTGGGCCGAAGAAGATTAACATTAACTGAACACACTAAAGCTAAACTTTTAAACCTTTTAAACTGAACTTTTTGAACATAAATATGAATAAAAACATGAACATTAATCCAGAATAACTCAAGTTAAACCTTAAATTACTTGTAATATTTTGCTCTCCATAGAAATATATTCTGTCAAAATTATACAAATATGAACATGCTGCAGAACAAAACAAAGAAAGCCTGGACATATTAATAAGAAATTACAAATCAAATAATTCCGTTTTTTTGTTTTTTTTTGTTGCTCTTTTATCATTTTTCAGAGCTTTATTTTTGTAGAGCTGGACTCCTGCTTCATTTTTAGCAATAATTTCTTGGTGTGTGACGTCCTGTGTGTGTCTTTGTGAAACATATCAGAGGGATTAGATCTAAAAAATAAAACTTGTTGTGATTAATATGTTTAGGTCTTATAAAACATTAAAGACTAAATCATAGAACTCATCAGTGGGATTTCTCAAAAAATAGTTGGTCTAAATTTGTGCAACACCAACAGTAGAAATCCTCCAAAAAGCCTTAATCCATAAAAAATGGTCTGCACCCACAACCCCTCCCCTTCCCTCTCACACACGTGGCTGCGTCTCTCTGACGGGAGGCACAGTTGCGGCCCAGAGTTGATTGTCAGATTGAAAAAGACTCACAATCACCTGTTAGTGTGATTCAGCCAGCCACCGGTGAGTTGCGCTCCCCTCTCGAGTTTTTTGACTTGTTACGTTCCAAAGACAACCGCAAAGAGGTGTGGCCGCAAGCGTCTTGCAGCAGAGGGCGGTGGTCATGTGCGCGTCGGGTCTGCTGTGTAGGAGCAAGGAATTCTGGGAAATAATCCCCATTGCCTGCTTTTGTCGAAATTGGGTTGAGCACGGGTGTTTGTTCTGCTTAATTCCTTTTCATGTGCCTGTTTTATGTTGTTTAACTCTGAGTTATTTCATCTTTATTTTTATTTATTTTTTGCACCATAAGTGTGAAGAGTAAATAGGAGGAAGACATTCTTAAGGGTCTGATGTGTCAAAATAAGAGCCTAAAGTGTCGGCAGCTGAAGCAATTTCAAATTAAAAGCTCCAAGCTTCCTCTTTGAATATAGTAAGTAGCACATTATGTGTAACGCATGGGCACGACAAATGCCGCCCCCTATGAAGTGCCGCCCTGGGCGACCGCCCACTTCGCCCACATCAAAAACCGCCACTGCTGGGAGGAGTTCGGTGAGACCTTAGAGAAGGATTATCAGTAGGCGAGATTCTGGCAAACCATCCGACGCCTCAGAAGGGGAAAGCAGTTCTTGGCAGGTACTGTTTTCAGTGCGGGTTGTGAGCTGTTGACTGGAGCTGGGTACAGTACTGGGTACAATACTTTTATACCCAGTACTGTACAATACAATACAGGGGAATCACACTCCTCAGCCTCCCTGGGAAAGTCTATGCCAGGGTACTGGAGAGGAGAGTCCGTCCAATAGTCGAACCTCAGATGCAGGAACAACACCGGGTTTCCTTCCTGGTTATGGAACAGTGGACCAGCTCTACAACCTCTTTAGAGTGCTGGAGGGTTCGTGGGAGATCGCTCATCCAGTCCTTATGTGTTTTATGGATTTGGAGTAGGCATTCGACCCGCGTCCCCCATGGTATCATGGGGCGTTTTATTACAAAAACAGAAAGCAGAAACTATCGTATGTCATGCTGTGCTGTAAACCGTGCGATGCAGAGAGCATGGCATTTCAAAGGTGCTGCTGGCTCCGTAAGTAGCGTGTGCCACGGAAAACACAGCTTCCTTAGTGAGCTTTTTATTTGTTGGGCGGGAACTGCAGAGCCGATAGCAGGAGGACACACACAGGACGGCTTCAATAAACACTTCGGTTGTCTGGAGTGGTCTTCTGCCGGGGACTTGACATGCCACAAGGCAGAAAGCGACTTTCTGATGACAGATAGAATTTGCGCTTAGTGAATTTAAACACGCATGTGCAGTGCTGTATACTTCAGAGGATGATGGATTGGCCATTCTGCATGTCAATCAAGTCCCGTACTTCTCTGTGAGGATTTTGATTCGCTTACGGACTTTTTTAGAAGTACATTTTTATTTTTTGGTTTTTGATCCTTGCTGGCCTGCAATTTACCCTCATTTCCTTGAAGATCTGCCGGTCGACTGCAATTGACGTAATGAGGACCCCTGATGTTAAGTTAAAACAACCTGCAACATCATAACAACTCAAAAAGGAACAAAAGACAAACAGACCAAGGTACCTTTACGAGGAGAGCAGACAGAGATTATACCCAATAACAATCTCTCTCCACTCTGGCGCATATTCCTGTCGCCTCCTCTTTTATTACGTTTGCTGGGTTGTCCCTAAGTTACACATGCGCTGAGCTCTAAGGAGGGGAAACAAATAAAAAACACAGCTGCAGCGCCATCAGCAAACATTAATTGCAACCTTTCACACTCCTTCCAGAGCATCTCTGGATCTGCAAAGCCTTTTCTCGTGGATAAACTAACACAGAGCGACCTTTGATTCATTCTAGATACAGCTAACACAGGTTCTCAGGAGAATGCTGAAAAGACACAAAGATAATCGTTTTCTCCCAAGGGTGTCACCTCCACCTTCCTGTGAAACGGAGTTGGACACAGACACTTCTGCAAACATGATTATATCGCCTATATATAGCTTGGTGATGCATAAAAAGGCAAATATGAGATACATTAAATACATTATTCCAACACCTGATCTAGGATCTTTTTTTTATGAAGCTTTTAAAAATAGGATAGATATTTTCTTAGATATAGTAATAGAGACTGATGCGTGATCACTGATAACTATTGGATGTGTCTGAGTATCTCTAATAGCCTTCATGAAAGAGTTGCTTACTATCCAATAGTCTAAATGAGAGTATGAGAGGTGAACTGGAGGAAAGCAGTTGAAACTTTTGTTGCTTTAGTGACAGGATTGCCAAGCGTCTCAGAAACCTAGTTCCTCCATAAGAGTTCCTGCTGATTGCCAGCTTAGCTATTTCTCTGCTGAACTTAGTCTGTCAAGTTCAGGGTCTAGAACCAGATTGAAGTCACCTCCTAAGAGGATTGTGGAGTCAGAGTGAGCTGACAGTGATGTGAAAACTTTGTGAGAAAAGAAGGGGTCATCAACATTTAGGCCTTACAGCGGGGAATATAAGTATTGAACACGCCAACATTTCTCTCAAAAAACATATTTCTAATCAGCTATTGACACGAAATTTTCACCAGATGTCGGCATCAACCCAAGTAATGCACACATAGAAAGAAATCCAAACATTTATGTCCATAAATGAGGTTATGTGTAATAAAGTGAAATGGCACAGGGAATAAGTATTGAACACATGAAGAAAAGGAGGGGTAAAAAGGTCTGGCAAGCCAAGAAAGCAGCTGGAGTTTGTCAGTATTCAGAAGGTTAACCTGCCCCCTATTAGTGCAAAATAATATCAGCTGGTATAGTCCTGATTGATGCCTTTTAAAAAGCTTTCTCACCAGCAAGGTGTTAGACAAGAAGCATTGCATGATGGGTAAAAGCAAAGAGCTGTCCAAAGACCTACGCAACCTTATTGTTGCAAAACACACTGAAGGCATTGGTTACAGGCGCATTTCTAAACTTCTGAAAGTTCCAGTGAGTACCATTGGGGCCGGAAGTGGAAAGAACACAGCATTACCATAAACCAGCCACGGCCAGGTGCTTCTCGCAAGATTTCAGACAGAGGAGTCAGAACAATCATCAGAAGGGTTCTCCAACAGCCCAGGACCACTCGTGGAGAGCTTCAGAAAGACCTGGAATCAGCAGGTCCCGTTTTTTCAAAGAAAACAATAAGTCATGCACTCAACCGCCATGGCCTCCATGCACCACGCAAGGCTCCATTTTTGAAGAAGAAGCATGTTGAAGCTCGTTTGGAGTTTGCGACATAACATTTGGAGAAGATACTCTGGTCAGATGAGACCAAAATTGAACTCTTCGGATGTCATAAGACACAACATGTTTGGAGGAAAAATGGCACCGCACATCACCCCCAAAACACCATTCCAACAGTCAAGTTTGGAGGTGGGAGCATCATGGCGTGGGGCTGTTTTTCAGCATGTGGTACTGGTAGACTTCATATCATTGAAGGAATAATGACTGGAAAAAGTACTGAGACATTCTTGATCAGAATCTGCTGTCATCTGCCAGGCTGCTGAAGATGAAAAGAGGGTGGATCTTTCAGCAAGACAACGATCCCAAGCACACAGCCAAGGTAACACTCAACTGGTTGAAGAAAAAGAAAATAAAGCTGCTAGAATGGCCCAGTCAATCACCAGACTTGAATCCAATTGAAAATCTTTGGAAAGAACCGAAGATCCGGGTTCACAGAAGAGACCCCCGGAACCTTGAAGATTTGAAGGCAGTTTGTGTGGATGAATGGGCCAAAATCACACCTGAGCAATGGATTTCACTGGTTTCTCCATACAGGAGGCGTCTTGAGGCTGTAATCACCAACAAAGGTTTTTGCACAAAGTATTAAATACATTTCAGTAAGCGTGTTCAATACTTATTCCCTCTGCCATTTCACTTTATTACACATAACTTCATTTATGGACATAAAGGTAGCTGGAGCTACATAGAGGTAGCTCCAGGTTGAGTCGTCCTGGCGTTCGCCCTTTGGGGTTGGAGTGGAGGCGGCTTGTGTCTTGCCCATCAAACTACTCTTTGATAAATTCTTTGTAATCTTTAAAGTCTTCCAGAGCCACAGACTCAATGATTTTCAGTGTCGGTAATAACAGTTCTATAAAGTTGGCTGTTTGATAAAGCAAAGTAAGACTTTGTTTTTAATTTTGAACAGTGTGATGCCAATTTGTTAGCACAGCACAAACACTTCTTGCTTCCTACTCACGCAACATCACGTCCATTGTGTAGATCTGTTGCCACTGTGATTTAATTTCAGGCTTCTCCTCACCTTTTTATTTTTGTTACGTTCTTTCTAATTGTTTTTCTTCCCCTTTTGTTGCAGGTTCTGTCAGGATTGTTCTTCTGGGAAAGAGGGAAGACAAGCTGTCAAAAATGTCCAACTTCATTATTGGAGATGAAGTTTTCCATTCACAATCATCAAACAAACATTGTGTGACAACATCTGGAGAATGGAATGGAAAATCAGTTTTAGTTGTTAAAACTCCAGACCTGTTTGAGATGAACAAGCAGATGGTGAGAAGAGAGATGAGCAGATGCAGGAGTCTGAGCTTCCCTGGACCAAATGTTCTGCTGCTGATGGTGAAACCATCTGGCTTCACACAAGAAGATAGAAAAAAACTGAACTTCATCCTGAGTTTATTTGGTCAGAATAGTTTTCAACACTCCATGATTGTCTTCACATACAGAGAAAAACCGACCAATGTTCTAAATGTGCTGCTACAGAAGTGTGGAGGAAGACA
This sequence comes from Oryzias curvinotus, assembly GCA_023969325.1. Taxonomy (NCBI): domain Eukaryota; kingdom Metazoa; phylum Chordata; class Actinopteri; order Beloniformes; family Adrianichthyidae; genus Oryzias; species Oryzias curvinotus. The sequence continues at coordinate 40,011 of JALJSC010000119.1, forward strand.
GTACAACATGTTGGATGAAAATCATGGACTGTTGATGAAGAACATTGAGAGGATGATGAGTGAAAACAGAGGATCCTTCCTCACCTTCACTGAAGAGACCAGAGGACCACAGTGTGAACAGAACAAACCAGATTTAAACCTGGTTCTGTTTGGGAGGAGAGGAGCAGGGAAGACTTCAGCAGCTAAGAACATTCTAGGTCTGTCAGTCAGCTCACAGCAGAGTGGTAGAAACCAGGCAGAGGTGTGTGGACGTCTGGTTTCTGTGGTGGAGCTGCCCGCCTTGTCTGAAAGAACGCAGAAGGAAGTGATGCAGGAAGCCTTCAGGAGTGTCTCCCTCTGTGACCCTGAGGGCGTCCACGCCTTCATCCTGGTTCTTCCTGTGGATTCACTCACTGATGAAGACAAGGGAGAGCTGCAGACCATCCAGAAGGCCTTTGGCCCTCAGGTCAAAGACTTCACCAGGATCCTGTTCACTGTGGACTCAGATCCCAAAGATCCAAATGTTGTTGACTTTGTAGAAAAGAATGAAGACATCCAAGAATTATGTCAGAGCTGTGGAGGAAGATACGACATTCTCAACATCAGGAACAAACGGCAGATCTCAGAGCTGCTGGAGAACATTCAGGTGGAAAATAGTTATTCAGCAGACACATTTGTACAGACACAAATGGAAAAAATCATTGAACTGGAGGAAAAAGTGAGACAATTAAACAGACAGGATCCATGTGAGTAATTCTATTTTTCTATTTCTTTTTCCAGGAACAAACATTTAAAAACAGACAATATTCTAAAAACTAAACTTGAATGTTTCAGGTGAAGAACAGCAGAGTCCAGAAAGTCTCAGGATTGTTCTGATCGGGAAGACCGGCAGTGGAAAAAGTTCTACAGGAAACACCATCCTGGGAAGAAAAGAAAAAGAAGAGTTTAAATCTGGTCTCAGTTCAGCTTCAGTCACCAGACTTTGTCAGAAAGCTCAGGGTGAAGTGGACGGTCGTCCAGTTTCTGTGGTCGACACTCCTGGTCTGTTTGACACAAGTCTGTCAAACAAACAGGTTTATGAAGAGATGGTGAAATGCATCAGCCTGCTGGCTCCAGGACCTCATGTCTTCCTGCTGGTGATCCAGATCGGACGAATGACACCAGAAGAAATGGAAACACTGAAACTCATCAAGGAAAGTTTTGGAGAAAAATCAGAAAGATTCACCTTAATTCTCTTCACAAGAGGAGATGATCTGCAACGCAATAAAATAACTATTGAAGATTATATTGAAGGAGATACTAGTGAACTGAAGAAACTGATCAGAGACTGTGGAGGAAGATACCACGTGTTCAATAACCGTGATGAAAACAACCAGCAGCAGCAGGTGAGAGAGCTGATGGAAAAGATCAACACAATGGTGAAGAAAAATGGAGGCTGCTGCTTCAGCAATGAGATGCTGGAAGAAGCTGAAGCAGCAATAAAGAAAGAAATGGAGAAAATCCTGAAAGAGAAAGAAGAAGAAATCAGGAAAGAAAAGGAGGAACTTTCAAGAAAACATGAAGAAGAAATGCAAGAAATGAAAAGAAAGATGGAAGAAGAGATGAATAAACTGCAACAGGAGAGTGAACTGAAGTTTAAAGAAATGAGTGAAAATATTCAGAAAGAGCAAAAACAACAACAAAAAGAACAAGAAGAAAGAGAAAAGAAGAACAAGGAGAGAGAGGAGGAGGAAGAACGACAAAGAGAGACTTTTAAAAAGCAAATAGAAGAGTTGGACAAAGAAATGCAGTCAGCAAGAAAAGAAAAGAAAACGGAACTGGAGAAAGAGAGAGAGGAGAAACAAAGAAATCAAAAAGCCTGGGAGGAGGAACGCAGAGAATTGTGGGAAAAACTGAAACAAGAAGAAGAAAAGAGAAAGCAGGAAGAGCAGAAACGACTGAAGGAACTAGAGCAACGGTTGAAGAAGGAAAGAGAGATTCGTGAACAGAAAGTCAAGGAGGAGATCAAGATCAAGAAAGAACTGGAAGAAAAAGAAAAGAAATATAAGGAAGAACAGGAGAATCTCCAGAAGAAGTTTCAGGAAGAAGCCAGAAAAAGAGCTGAAGAGAAAAATGATTTCAAGACCAAATATGCAGCTCAGGAGGAAAAACACAAGAGTCAACTGAAGGACAAAGACGAGAAATACAACTTATTACAGGCACTGAAAGAAACAAAAGAACGACAAAAAACGGGAAGATATCAAGAAGAAATCCGTAACTTAGTGAAGTGTGTGTCTAAAAACCCACAAAATCTGACTAAAATGAAAGATCTGCTTATAAAACATGAAGAAGAAATAAAAAATGCTCAGACTCAGGAAAAAGAAAGCCTACAGAAGAGACATGAAGATGAAATAAGTAATATGATACAAAAACTTCTCACTGAAGTTGAACAAAAACCTCCCACTAAGGTTGAAAAGACATCTTGGTGTGTTATTTCATGAAATCCCAGCCATTTTTTTTCCCTGCAAGACGTTTTTCTACAGAAAAATTAGCCATCTATGCGGAGCTGTTTGTAAAGTGACAGAGTCAAATATTAACAGCAATATTTTTGGTTATTTAGCCTAGATTAGGGAAGACAAAAACAAGTCGCTATGTTATCCAACGGGCAGCTGGCTAGCATAGGACTGTCCTGCACTGTAGTATTTTAGGGGTTAGAGGTTTAAGAAAGTTTAATCTCTGGATCAAAAGTTTCTTAACTTGGTAAGAAATGATTAAAGGTCCCAGATATTTGTCAAAAACACGATTTAATGGTTTATTGTTGAATTATTTTTATTGCTCATAGATTCCTTTAGTGGTTCTGAAATGACTGATTTATTTCCTTCAGAATGGTTTTGAAATCTTTAGATTCTTAACGGGTTTCTAACGTGTTTGTGGTTCTGGCTGCAGAGATTAGCATGTTCTCTGTGGGAGACACAGAACTTAACAGAACACCACAGACAACACAATGTAACAGAAGTAACACAAAACATGCTGCAGATGTTCATTTAAACCAGCGTTAGGAAAGTAGAATACAAATACATGGATCTTTTGGAAAATGTTCTTTTGATTTTGATTTATTTGGTTATAGTCACACGTCTTATTAAACTTTATTAACTTGTTTTTTTTGGCAAAATCATAATTATATGCATCTTTTACAAAACAGAAATGTTAAATCTTTTATTTTTACTGAATGAGCTGTTTTAGTCTAATCTTTGCCTCTTTTCCATGATGATGAAACTACTTATTCAGAGTTTAATAAAAGTTATATTTCAGTTTTTTTTATCCTTATATGTTTTACAATCACAGGGGACTGCACATTTTTTATCTGTAAATTGTATGATGTTGTGTAATCATTCTCTTTTCAAGTAAAAAAATGAATTTAATAAAAAGTTCAATGAAAATGTTTCAGTTTTTTGTCCTGAAGTCAGACAGTGAAGACGTCTGTGCAGAAAGAATTCACTGTAACCTTAACAGAAAGTCCAGAATATTGAAGACAAAGGAGTACAGTATTTTCACACCTATAAGGTGCACTAAAAAGTCATGAATTTTCTTCCGCCAGCAGGGCGCGCCCTATGAGCCAGTGCGCCTATTGTGTAGTTGTGGGTCGTAGAAGAAGATAGAGTGAGGCAGGGAGAGAGACGTAAAGGCCAAGTGAAACCTAACTGCAGTGCAACTATCTACATTTTAAAGCCTTCTATGCTCCTTCTACCTCATAATAATCCTCAAACATTTCAGTACAGGAGGAGAGAGCAGAGAAGCAGCTGGAACACTGCTTTAAGCTGCTGCTTTCGCTAGCAAAGGAGAAATGCAGAGAGAGACTGGCGCAGTTCTGTGTGTCTGTGTGTGTCTGTGTGTGTGCTGAAAGGAGCAGGTTTTCGCCAGCCCCTATGAAGAAAGGAGACCGGCAAGTCTGTGTGTGTGTGTGTGTGTGCTGAAAGCAGCTCCGTTTTCTATCTAGCGCATAGAAAGGAGACGGCACACGCGCGTTTGTGTGTGTGCTGAAAGGAGCAGGTTTTCGCCAGCGCGTAGGAAGAAAGGAGACCTGCAAGTCTGTGTGTGTGTCTCTGTGTATGTGTGTGTGCTGAAAGCAGCGCCGTTTTCCAGCGCATAGGAAGGAAGAAAGGAGACCGACCGCGTGGTGTCTGTGTGTGTGCTGTGTGTTTAGCGCTTGTAAGGAGGAAGGAAGACTAGCGCGCAAGTGAGCGACCATTCAGTTTGTGATCAGTTAGGGAGAACAGTAACAAAATAAAAATGTTTCCTCCAAAAAAAACAGAGACTGGATGTTTTATTAACCCACTCTAGAAGCGCTGAGGTTCTGAACGGGGCATTAACGTGCGCGCGCCTTAACACCCGGTGCGCCTTTTGTATGTGTCAAAGACAGAACAATCCCCCGTGACTGACCGCGCCTTATCATCCGGTGCGCCCTATGGTCGTGAAAATACTGTAGATTGAAAGAGAGGAAGTGAATTGATATAATCCCACCCCTAATATGCTGTAATTGACTTGATTATCATCATCAAGTTTTTAACTTCTGATCAGATATTTATATTTTACCAACACAAATGCAGATCATTGAAAAAATCCATAACAATAAAATAAAAATAAAATGACAAAAAGGAAGTACATATTAATTACATAAGAAGGCATTACTTAAGAAACTATTGTAACATATCACAGATAAATGGATGGATTATGGATTTTTTATCAAGAAAAACATTATTTCAATATTCATGATATTACAAATCGAATGATAGATAATCATCAGAAATCACTAATAATAATCACATATCAGGAAACAAAGTGGAGTTCCTTTTAATATGAGTAGAAATACTATTGCTTTCTCATTCTATAATTTATTGTAATTGTATTTCTATCAGAGTCCTTATTACAGCTAAACCAGGTTACAGATATTGTCATAATGTCAAATGAAAAATCCATTATCTGTAAATTCTCCATGACGGCTCCAAGGTTGGAATTTCTTCTTCTATTGTCAAAAACTGAGAACCTTACTTCAAAAATAGAATTTTTTAAATTCTCTATGTGCAGACAGTGTTTATCAGGGTCTTGTAAAGACTTTATCTGTTTACAACACATAAAGAGAACAGTTCATAAAACAAACAAAAACTGCAGGCGGCAGGTGGAGTCCTTCACGGAGGCCCACCTGCTAGTTTGAGAGGGAGTGGTGACATGCTGTAGTATCGCAAGAGCCGACAAGAGGTGTGTGGTGAGTTTACTTGGCGGCGCGTAAGTTGTGAACAAACATTTTAGTTTATTTCATTATACCGCCATATTTAAATAATCCAGAAAGTTAACAAAATCTGAAAAAGTTTGTCAAGCATTTGTCAGCCTGGAGGACCTGGAGGATCTGGAGAATTACATCGACGAGAGTTTCAATACCTGCGTCATGAGGAAATCCAACACCGCCACTCCGTCCACCAAATGCAGCCGTCCTGAAGACTCCCCGGGGGCTTCCTCCTTTCCAGGCAGCAACATGAGTGATATCCTGGATTCAATTGATAAAAAGCTCTCCAGCCTTGATTTCCGTTTAAATCTGCTGGAGATCCTTCATAAGGAATTCCAAGGTCTGCGAGAGTCTCTGGAATTCAGCCAGCAGCAGGTGCAGGAGCTCGTAGCGGAGAACCAGCCCTTCAGAGAGACTGTGAAGAACCTGGGCAACGACACCGCTCGTCTCTCCGAGGAAAACCGATCCATAAAAGAAACCCTCCTGGATCTTCAGGCGAGGAGCATGAGGGACAACCTGGTGATCTCAGGGATTCCAGAAGAGGCAGGAGAAGATCCCGAGACCACTGTGAAGTCCTTCATAGAGGTCCACCTGAAGCTCCCCAAGGAAGAAGTGCAGAAGATCAGCTTCCACAGGGTTCACCGGCTCGGAGGAAAAAGCCCAGACAATCAGCGTCCTTGTCCTAGTGTTGCTAAATTTGAACATTATAAACAAAAGGAGCTGGTGAAGAGCCGAGGCCGGGAACTGAAAGGAACGCACTTCAGCGTGAACGACCAATTTCCGGTCGAGATCCTCCGCCGTCGAAAAATCCTCTTTCCGCTGAGGAGAAAGCATCTCTCAGCTGGAGCCCGTGCGGTGGTTGCCGTTGATAAACTTTTTGTGAACGGCAAGCTGTTCCGGGACCCAGAGTTAACACCCTGGCTGTGCTGAAGGCTTTCAGAGGTGCACTGACATCTGCGCTGCACAGAAGAAACCCGCAAACTTATTTAATTGAATAGGAAATAATTGGATCATCAAAAATCCACACCTCTCAGGAAAACTGTTTTTTTTTCTCTCACATTCATGTATCTTTTGTTGTTTCGTTGTTTATGTTTTTTGTTCTTTCTCTTTTCCTCTCTCTTTTCTCTTGTCCCCCCCCCCCCCCCCCCCCCGCTTTCCCTTTCCTCGTATGTGAATCAGGTAAAGGCAACGCAACCAAGGTGAGTATTTATTTATGCACGGAAAAGTCTAAAAACTTTAAAATCTGCAAAAAGCCGTTGAGACCTATCTTGAAAATGGATTACAATATATCTTAAAATGGTTAAAAAATAATCCAGAAACCAACTCATGGCTAGACTTGGAACAGGCGTTATGTGGGAAGATCAACCTGTCAGATCTATGATTTATTAACCAAACCATAAAAAAACAGGATTGTTTCAAAAGTATTAATATAAACACCACTTTAACAGCCTGGTGGGAATTTCTAAAAATATCTAACTCGTCAATCCAACCGTGCAGAATGACATCCATCTGGAACAACCCAGACATCCTCATAAGCAAAAAGATGATACACTTCCCAGCTTGGCAAGCAGGGGGCATTACGTTACTGGCGCACTTAATTATTGATAGAAGATTCATAACTCCCCACGAACTACAAGACAAACATGGAATAAATAACTTCTTGGAATATCAGCAACTTAAGTCTATTATTACTAAAAAGTTTAAATACAGAGACAACGATTTAAAGCTACCAGAAGTAGTTACCACTCTGATTAATTTTTCAATGAATAAAACTCTCTCCAAACTGTACAAACTTTTATCCAATTTAGATAATAATATTTTACTTCCGATAACAAAATGGGATGCAGATTTGAGCATCAGCACGGATGAAAGCTTTTGGTCAGAACTTTGTCTAAACACCTTTAAACTGACAAAAAGTCCAAATTTGCAGCTAATCCATTTCAAAACTCTTCACAGGATTTACTACACTGGACAGAGGATGTTCAAGATAGGTCTCAGTAACTCAGACATTTGTGTGCACTGTGATAGTAATCTACCCGATAGTTACATGCATGCACTGTGGTTCTGCACACCTGTCCAGGCTCTCTGGCAGCAGGTATGTGCTGATCTATCAGCCTGGCTTAAGGTTTCAATCACGGCTTCACCGTCACTTTGCGTGCTTGGTGACATGAGTGCCATCGAGGTAGAAGGAGAATTATTAAATATCATTTTCATAACTCTTTGTATTGCTAAAAAACCATCTTAATAAATTGGAAAAACAAGAAAAATATAAATATGTCAATACAGAAATCTGCTTTTTGATCACATCAGCTTGGAAAAAATGTCAGCCCAAAGCTCAAGTAACTTTGAAAGAATTCAGTCTCTCTGGTCTCCCATGGCTAACTCCATGACTTAGAGGGTGGGGGGCCTGGTCGTCGCTGCTCCTTGCCTTCCTGCCGTGGTGCGGGGTGGGGGTCGGGGCCTCCGGTGCCCGTTGGGGACTGGTGGGGACCCCGTTTGTCGGGGGGTCGGGTCTGGTGCCTGGGCAGGGCGGGCTGGGGCGCTGCATGGTCTTCTGGGCTCGGCTGGCGGGGGTGTGTGGTGGGGGGTGTTGAGTGGCGGTCCGGCTTGGGTTGGTCTCTTTGCCTGTGCTGCGGGGGTTGGCGGGGGGGTCCTGCTCGGGGGGGGGGGGGGGGGTAGGTCCAGCTGCGCTGGATGGGCTGCCCATCTACACCTGGGGCTGGATTAACCCTTCCCTGGCTCTGGGACGGGGCGGGGCAACCCTCTTGGGGCCCCCGGTCGCTCTGGGTGTCATCCGCTGTCATCCAAAGTCTTGTGGGGGGGCTTTCTGGGGGGGGGGGCACTACGGGTACGGGACCTTGGGGGTTTGACGGGTCGGGGTCTCCGCTGGTGGCAATCGGCGGTTGCCCTGGCCGGTTGGCTCTCCTGGTCCCGTTGAGGCCTGACCGGAGCTCTCCCGGGCCAGCGCCTGCGGGTGGGGGTGGCGCTCTCTGGCTCCTCTTTCTCTGTGTGGGGTGGGTCGTGCTGGGCCTGGGGTGTCGGCGCCTCGGGGGATGGGGCCCCGGGGCTGGGGAACCTGGGCCCTATGCTGGGGGGGGGGCTGGGGGTCAGCTGTTTGACCACTCGGGGACAGTCTACCAGCTGCCCCCAATTTACCCCCTTCCTCATATAATCTCATATAAGGGTGGGGTGTGGGGGGGTTAGCCCGCAATGCTCTTTGGGGGGGGGCTACCTGGCAGTGGTCCCCCACCCATGGTTGCCGTATGGAATGGGCCCCCCCTCTCTTGGTTTTATTTGCACCTTAGACATGTAGGGCCCTTGGTAGGGGGGATGCCCGGAACTCCTGGGTGGTGATGAGGTGCTCGTCACTCTCTTTCCCCCCGTGCCTGCCAGCTCTCTGGCTCTGGGGGCCTCGCGGTGGTCCTGCTGGCCCTGGCCTGGATGGCAGATGTGGTCGCCCGGGGGGCGGTTTTTCTCTTATCTGCTGCCGTGTGACGTTGGGGGGTTCTTGCTGCCGCTGCTGCTGCGGCGGGTGTCTTGGTGTGGGGATGGCTGGTCACTCTTCCTCCTTCTTTTCACATTCCACCATCCATTTAGAAGAACATGAACACTCACCTGAGCACAGGTGTTAGCTCACCTTAACAGTTTGCATTATTGAATGAACGAAATGTTTCAAGGTATAAGTAGTTTAAGGGTGTAGTTTAAGTGTTTAAAAGGTATAAGTATGCGTGTGTGAACAATGTCTGTTTTTTTGTATATGTTGACATGTGGACATTTCTGCAGCCAGTAGGTGTGTCTATAACATCTGAGTGCGTGTGTGGACAGGCCCCGCCCTTTGAGATTTGTACTACATTTGAAACTTACCGCAATGATAAACATCCAGTAAACTTGTTGTTTTATGCTGCCTCATGGTTTTACCCCCCCCCCCCCCCCCCCCCCCTCCTATTATCAAACTCCTATCCCGCTCTCTCTCTCTCTAACTTCCCTCTATCTTCTTCCCTCCTTTCCTTTTCCGTCCGGTCCAACACCAAAGATTTTCAAATATGATGGAATTTAATAAAGTTTGGCCTCAAATACAAAAGGGGTTTATTCAGACATTCCTCTGGTTTGTCTGAAGATTAATAACCCCTGCTGTTAAAGTAAAATATGTCCAACACAAGAGGCCCTCAGTTGTCATCTGTCTGCCCAGCTGTTGGACGGGACAAGTAAAAAAAAAAATAAAATAAAAAAAGAGAAACTGCAGGCAGCTGCTGCTCCACGGGTGGAGAAGGCGGAGCTGTGGGAGGGGCCACAGCCTGTACAGAAGAGAAAAAGGTCAGGAATAACAAACACACCAAAAACAGATGATCGAGACAATTTTACTTGAATAACTGGGTTTTCTGATCTGAATATTGTTAATAAACACTAATATATTATCTTTTGATGGAATAATTAGAATTCTTCATTCTGTGGATGTGAATTCAGTTTAGTGTTTCTAATAGTTCATAACAGAAACTTTAGCAGTGGTAATATACGTTAGTTATACTTGCTCAATACTTGGTCCTAACAGTAACTTTAGATAGTAACTAAATTACTGTTTATGAAAGTAGCAAATTACTAGGAAAATAAATATCTTCATCACTGTAAAAAGGTTGACTTTTTCGATCTGTTTGACACTATCTGGAGACATACATCCATGCCCGGGACCGCGCCACGTCACACCGAGGGAAGGCCCCGCGGAGCAGCGCGCAACTACGGCCCTACTACCTGGTGTTGCTGCGGATTGGGCGCTGGGGAACCTTGCTCATACAGTGGTGGATCAGCACACGCTGGGTGTGCATGACGGAGCGGGTGTGCGGTGCGCCCTAGCTGGATGCCCTCGATCAAGCCAGCGGAGCGGCGTCTTCGCGGGACCATCGACTGGACCTGGAGTTTCGGCGGGGACTGGGGTGAATGCAAGATCAACGGAGCCCCAGACTACCACGTTAAAGGAGCATGCTTCCAGCACCTCCACAGTGACGCAGAGTGTAAACAGAAAACGGCTGAACCCAGGGATTGCAAAGAACAAGAAGTGGGCGGTGTTTCAAACTGTCAATCATTCGCGGACAGTGTGGGACCCTAAAGCCAAACCAAAGGGGATTCTAGGTGGACACCTGAACATAAGAAGCCTCCTTTCTAAAGGTGAGCAAATACAGCATCTGTTACTGGACTCGAACCTGGACTTTCTCTGTTTATCTGAATCCTGGCTCAATCAGAATTCCCCATCAGCAGCTCTGAATATTCCTGGTTATAACATCTACAGAAAAGACAGGGAGGGATCTAAAAAGGGGGGTGGAGTCTTGATTTACATAAAAAGCACATTGCAGTGCCACAAAATTCAATGGTCAAACCATGTTCAGTTGGAATGTTTGGGGCTCACAATCTCCCTTTCACCACAAATGTCATTCATCCTTGTTGTTATCTACAGACCTCCATCTGCAGATAACAGATTTTATGAACACTTTGAGAAGCTGTTAAAAGAAAGCAACTGTGACAAAGAAATTATTATTATGGGTGATTTCAACATTGACTGGGAGGACAAATCCTCAAGGAAAAAACTCAAGCAAATCACTGATAGGTTTAATTTAACACAAGTCATTCGGGCCCAACAAGAATAACTAATTTTACCATGACGCAAATTGATCTCATATTTACCAACAGACCAGAAAGAATTGCAAAATCATTTAACATGTTAACTGGTTTATCAGACCACAATTTAACTCTCCTCTCTAGAAAACTCACTAAAAAGCGTTTCCATTCTTGTGCTGGAGTCAAAGAAATTATTACAATACCTAAAAATAAATATCAAAACTTTGTAGATGAAGCCAATCAAATTCAGTGGGACAACATTTTACCATCAGTTGACACTGAAAATGATGGCAAAATATTCCTTAAAACAATTGAGAGAACAATTACCGAATTCACACAAAAATCAAGCAGAAACCATACAAAAACACTGTTCCATGGATGAGCTCTGACATCATAAAACTTATGAAAGAACGAGACCAAGCCTTGAAAAAAGCAAATAAAACTAAATTAACCCATGACAGAGGTCTTTTGCCATACTGAGAAATAAGGTGGTAAGATCATTAAGGAAAGCAAAAGCAGATTTCTTCCTCACAATAATTGAAAAATCACATGGAAACTCTAAAATAATATGGAACCAGATAAGAAAAATGACAGGTGATCGCCCCAAAGAACACAACATTCTAGAAATTAAAATAAACAGACAACTAACAAACAATGTTCAAGTCATAGCAGATGCATTTAACAGTTATTTCATTGATTCTGTGGCCAACATAGCAAGCTGTTTCACGCCTGTGGAAACCTACAAATTTTCAATAGACACAAGCCAACCAACATTTAGTTTCACAAACATCACAGAATCTGAAGTATCACAGACCATCAATTTGCTTAAACCATCCAGATGTAAAGACATTTTTGGCTTGGACACAGTGATGCTCAAGGACCTCTGTTCATCACTGACACGCCCCATTACCAAAATTATCAATCTATCCCTCTCACAAAAAACATTCCCGAGCACTTGGAAACCAGCCATTGTCTCTCCCATTTTTAAGAGTGGAGACCTTCATTCCATGTCCAACTACAGACCCATTAGCATTCTTCCGACAGTGTCAAAGATTGCAGAAAAACTGGTAGCTAAACAAATTATAAACCACCTCGACACCACACCCTATTCCCTCCATCCTATGCAGTTTGGCTTTAGAGCCAATTACTCCACGGAGACTGCTACCTGTTTTTTCACTGAAAATATCAGGATTTTGCTGGACCGAGGAGGGGTTGTAGGTGCTGTTTTCCTGGATCTTAAGAAGGCTTTTGACACTGTTAATCACAAAATCTTACTGTCAAAATTATGCAATTTTAACTTTACTTCTGATGCACTGCAATGGGATTA